>CM057846.1:165743181-165763730 GCA_030068395.1 Apalone spinifera
GTGGGCTGAACAGGGGTCAGGGGCCCAGGAGTGGGACTGACCCTGCCACAATGTATAAGCATCTCTCCTAGGCTATGCCTATCCTGCACTTTCGTCATTAAAACTTTTGAGACTTGGGGGTGGAAAAAACACACGCCAGTGAGGGACAAAAGTTTTAATGACAAAAAGCACTGACGTGGACAGTGCTTCATCAGAGAGAGATGCTGTCCCAGTGACAAAGCTACTGCCCCTTGTTGGGGGGAGGGTTTATTGGGGGGAGGGCTCTCACCTGGCAATAAAGAGTGGCTATCCTGCGTGCCTTTCAACCGCAGAGCTGTCACAGCACAGCTGCACCATTGTAAGGTACCCAGTGTAGACATAGCCTTAGGATAATAGAAGCCTGTTATTCTCTGCCTGACAACTCCATTCCAAGCATCCCCCATCTTGCTCCGCCTAATACTGAGTCAAAATTTGGGGGTTTCCTCTGCAGTTTATTCCTGGTAAATATTAACTATTTTAGGTATATTTTGTAAATCGAGTGCACAGTCCCTCTGTTTCTCTAAGTTCATCCTTACATTGCAGACTGACAGTTTTTTGTAATATTTGGCAAAATGTTCTGTTGTGCTAGTATTGGTTTTTCTGGTAATAAGCCACCTTTTCATTTTGGTAACATCAGCTGTAAAGAAAAAGCCTCATCTGCTCTCCTTTTCACCAATCATTTTAATGACAGAGATGTCATTTCACTTTACTTGCAGCTCTTCTATGCCATGCTTACTCTATGGGCCTGATATAAAGCCTATTTAAGTCAATTGTTCAGTCCCTCAGCTAGTCTAAAAGGATATTGCTCCATTGAAGTAAATGAAAATGTATGTCTGCAGAGTATCTGCCAAAATCTTTCCGTTGACATCACTGGTCTTGGATCAGGCCCGGATACTTTCTGTGGTACATATGTGCCATGGAAAAATACATCGTTTTCAAAAGCCATCTGAAAGAATTGTATTTCCCACATTTGATTTACATTAGATTGGGTACGTTACATAAAACAAGAATTGCAATCTATAGACTAGATCCCTAAGGAAGTTAGTCATCAGGAAACTCATGCTGCCTCCTAAGTACTATATAATGAAGACTTACTGAGTTTGGGAACAATGTGGTTTTATTTTATATGACATAATGGTGCCACCTGCAGTTCAGAACTCTGCATCTTCACTAATGGCTTCTTATAATGTAGTTGACAAGAGTAAACCTTTTAAACAGTCATATGATGGAAAGCACAACCATTGATCATGTGGAGTAAGTACTACATTTCATGGTGGGCTTTCATTTATTTTTATGACCAGAGCTTCCTTTTCCTTGTGACTTTCCTTTAAAATTAAGATGCGGGACGCATAAGATCCAAAACGCTATTCCTTTGAATTGGTGGCCCGTTAGTGGCAACAGAAAAGGCAGAATAACATTAAGTACTGTTGTTCTCTTTGCTACCATGCAACCACAGATTTTATTTCTCATTCATCTGCGTGCATGTCACAGTTCAGGAAAACTGCTCTGACTAAAGATAGTCTCGTGTTCTAAGATGACAGAGTAATAGGATTACCATAGAATCCAAACATTTTTGTGCCTTCCTTCAAAATGTTGTTGTCAATTAAATGTGTGAAATTAGAATGTGTAATATACTTTTGCTGTGCCCTCTTAGCCCTAGTTAGACCAATGCTTTTCTATGTTGTTTTTTAATCTGATTCCCTGTGTGCCAAAAGACTAATAATCAACTTTACGGTAGACTAGTCACATTAGCAATTCTTATGCTGTTTTTTACGATTTGTGGTATGCTTTTGACATGTCATGCCCAGTATTATTAGTTTTTTCTTCTTATTTCTCTGTCTGATTACCATTCTTGTTATTGGTATAATGGCATTGGTGTGCAAGACTCTTTGCAGAAAGATATGAAGGAACATCCCTATCTTGAAGAGGTAGCAATCTAAATAGGGGCCATGTGCAAACACAGGAAAGGGATGGAGAAGATAGGCACAAATCTTGATGCTGATAATTCTTTGTTAACCCTTTTCTGCAAAGGTGATATTAAAGAGTGTCTGCTAGCCAGTTAGACTAATCATTTTATTCTGCATGGGTGTTTCACATTATCTATGCCACATCCTGTTTCTCAATGGAGTGTGGTTATTTGAGTTTAACTACCAGGCGAGCTAATATACGTGCATATTTTACAAAAGCATCCCTTACTTCCTGCAATCATTGTGAGATAAATTACCAGCATTAAAAGGAAACAGTTTGTGGTCATAATTACATTGGTTTAAATGTTTGATTCCTCTTGCTTTTTCCACTGATATATCATTTTCCTAAATGCAGAGGACAAAATGTGGACATTAAGGGATGAATTGTCATCTCCTCTATAGCAGTCCTCTCTTTCTGAGTCTTCAATTATTTATGGCATATTTAAGGCCATTTACACAATTTAAAAGTACCTTATTGCACATTTAAATCAGGTACTTAGACATCTAACAAGGACTGATAGACAGCTCTTGCTGTTACTTGCTACTATAAATTGTGGGTACAAAGGCAGACGTCAGTCCTTGGAAATCTAGCTCTAAAAGAATAACTATACTTCTTTGTAGTGAAGGAGACGCTTTTCCAAATCACTATCTTCCTTTTCCGTATTATTGCTTTAAATCACCCAAGCAATGAGACTATTGCTGTGTATTACACACACTGCTATTATATATTTCCCCCAAACCCCTTTGCTGCTCTGTTACACACCTTGCCTTAAAGAAATAATCCCTAACATGGCAAACATATTGTTCTTTTCTCATGGCAACCTGCATTCTACTGCAGCTGGCACTGTATGTGTAGCTGGACAGTATTTCTTGATAAGCAACCATACCAAAGTATGTGACTGGTTTATTTTTAGAGACATCTCAAGCAGTCAGCTGTTTCCTTTCTTTGAATCCCAGTAGCTCTTATCTATACAGCTAAATGTACTAAGTTCAAATACAGTAAAAGACTGTGCGGCATCATTTGAAAGTTGCTTTTATTAGCTTCTTCTATGATGCTGTTTTTGACATGGAAACATAATGATTTTTAATCTCTTGCAAGAGCCAAGTCACCAAGAGCCACAGAAAGAGTCAGGGTTTGATTTCTGTGCAGCTGAAAGGAAATTGTTAAAATAATAAACAGTAAATATCTTCCATTTTATAGTGGATTTCAACCAAAATAATCCCAAAGTAAACTAAGCAAACAGACAAGACAAATATCTACGGGGATTGCTTCATCCATTACTGAAATGCACCCAAGTCTGGGGTGAGATATGACTATTGTTTAATAGCTCACAATAACATGACAGTTCAGGGTAGAAAGCACAGACTAATACAGTAACTACAGCCTCTCCCCGACTTACGAACCGGTTACGGACCAAGCAATTGGTCGTAACTCGGTTTGTTTGTAAGTCGGACTCCATAGAGTTACACGCGCCCGTGTTGTTTGTAAGCACGGATCGCGTTCGTAACTCGGGGCCTGCCATTTACGACAGCTTTGGTCATAAATGCGAACAGTTGTAAGTCGACCAGTCGCAACTCGGGGACCAGCTGAAGTTAGAATGGCAGGGAGAAAATGAGTACAGGATGAATCTCTCTAGTCTGGCACACTTGGGACTTGACTGGTGCCGAACCAGAGAATTTGCCAAATCACACGAGGTCAAGATTGTCTAGCAGCATCACCAACACTTCCATTGCTTACTGGGCTCTTAGAGACATTTAGGGGTAAATTAGAGCTAACTAACAATACAGAACACTGAGCCAGGACTGGTGTCTCTAAACAAATTTTATGGGACCATGGGAAACTTGTCCACACCCATGATAAGAGGACACCTGGCTAACTAAAATCATGCTGGAGCAGAGGATGCTGGATTACAGAGGTTTAACCTGTGGAAGAATTTAATTGCCTGTGTTGAATTCAAACCAATACATAAGGTCATCACCTATGTCTGTTTTAGAAGTGCTTTGACATCTTTAATGTCACACTAGCACTTTATGTTGCAGCAGTAACTTTTTGCAGCAAGTTTGGATCCAGATCTAAATCTTGCGGGGCTTGCCCCCCAAATGCATTATGCCAAACCTGTGGCTCCAATCCTTACCCCTTTTAACAGAAATCCACAACTGAGCTTCAGTTTTGTCTCTGTCTTACCTTTTCCAGAACACTGATAATTATTTTTTATCAAAGGCTCAGCATTTCTGTGCATGTGGAGGAGGGTATGTCTTTTGGGAATCCTTCTGTTTCCCTTTATGTTATTTATTTATTTACTTTAAAGGCAGAAGATAGTTCAATAGGGAAATATTTTCAAAGCTGCTACTTGGAAAGAAAATGTAGACCCACAGGGCAGCTTGAGGAATTTGCAGGATTAATTATTTGGTCATTCTTAGTTAACACCTCTCTGCAGGAGATCTTAAAAAAGTAACTACTGGCCAGTTAGACTAATCATGTTAATCTTTTAGATGTTCCAAAGCAGCTATTTAGATTATCTGTATTTTGTGCAAGGTGTGCAAAATGCAAACAGAAATCCCAAGACTTGCTTTATCATAGCACTTGGTGTTGTGCTTATCATTAGAAAACAGGAAAATAATGGCCTTGATAATCTCTGGACCAGTGGGTCTTTTCTGATTTCCTGTTGCTGAGGACTCTCTTGTATGAGTGTAATGTTTAGACGTTTGAGTTTTGCACACACTCTTCAGTGCTGAATTTTGAAATTCAGATATCAAGTACTTGCAGTGGAGTGCTTATAAGTGAGGAGGAGGCTATTCACAGGAGATATTAATAATAAATAAATATATAATTTCAAGGAACTCATCATCTGTTCATGGACAACCCAAAAAGAGAAAGCCAACATTCATCAAATAAATTACTGTTTACACATTATGTGCTTCGCTCTGCTGCAGTGTTAGGTACAGATTTGTCACAATAGTGACTCAAACTCATTAGTCCTGAACATATTTTCCACAGCATTCAATCCGCATGTAATGGCAGCAGATAATTGATCTCTTAGAAATATTGTTTCTTTCACTGAAAATTGACACGTTCCCTCTATGGTATCAGTCTATGTGGCTGAATTCCATATGAGTTTTTATTATTCTATCATCATGTATCTCATTTAATTTCCACTGACTTCATGGCGGACAAGATCCTATCTGGTCTCTAAATTGTCTTGTAGATGCAGGACCTGAATTGGGATCTTCTTTCACTTCCCATTTTCTATTTATACTGCCATTCTCACTCTCCGTTACACTCATGTCCGGATCTTTACAAGATCCTTTTGTAAGTAAATAAATAAGGGTAATGTTTTCATCCCATCTGTGTAGCCTGGTACCTTCAAGTCTGTGACATGCCCTGAATTGTCTGTGACAGTTGATGCTAGCACACTCATTTTGAAGTGCAGCACACGTAGCAATCTGATTTCCAGCACATATTGTAGGCAGGTATGAATTGAAAAGTTGAGGATTCATCTTTGTATGTGAACTTTCCCAGGATGCTCAAGTCTAAGTTCATGATTGATCCACACACACAATTTGCTGCTCTAAAACAAATCCCCAATATATCTTGCTTATAATGTGTTTCATACCTGTAAAGAGGTGCATCTATGGTTCTCCTTTAACCTTGCTCTTAAGTTAGTTTTCAGTGCAGCATTTTATTTTGTCTCCTATTCCGTGGTCTTAAATTTAGTCATTCATCTCCCTTAAAAATGTTTGTGGACCATAACATGAGCTTTGTGGAACTCTAAATATACCTCACCCATTGAATTTTCATTACCTCTCTTGGCAGAAAGATCTTTAATGATTTCCAGAAAGGGTTAAATTAAAATTGTGAAATGATATTCAGACCTTTCAGAAAAGGTAACATATCAGTTAAATAATGGATATTGTCTCATTTCTTGAAAACCTCAACAAAATATAATACGTGGAGCAACTGATTACTTTATTGACATCTTTGTAATATCTAGATATTATTTTTATATTCTGACAAGAGTGGGCAATAAAATGACAGTAGTTTGCCACGGTTAGCCACTAGAGGGTGCCGCTGTCTTTACCTGTGCATCTGTAGGTATGAGGGATTGCAGCTCCCATTGGTCAGAGATCGCCATTCCCAGCCAATGGGAGCCTGAGAAAGTTGTGTGAACTGGGACTCTGCTTGAGCTGCAAGAGCCCATACATGTGGAGATGCAGGTAAATATGGTGACACCAGCCCACTAGTGGATAATCTTTGCTAACCTGGATCAGGCCCATGGGCTAGTATTTGCCCTGGTGTATGATATTCTAGTGTATGGGAGGAGGGGGTTTGTTTTTTGGGGATTTTTTTTCTTTCTAAACTTCCTGCCCTAAATCCCTACATCTATGTTGTTTTTTCTTAAACAAAATATGATTTCCCATGTGTTTTCCTCCCACAACCCTGAAGATGTTTTTCACATATTTTTCACAACCTGTTTTTTTCACTAATTAGTTTCTAGTCTATTTTTTCGTATTTTACAACTTTTTAGAATAAAAAACGCACCACTTTCCAATGCTCAGAAATCTCTCCTAATTCTAGCAATGTTTTATATGGCTACACTTTCAAGAAAATATACCTTGTGAACTGGCAAATTGGTAACTACATGTATATTGGTACTGCATGTTTGCCAAGGAAATCACTTAGGTGCCCCATACAAATACCATGATGTGTGCTTTTTGCTTAGTGCACTTGTGCATGTGATTTTGAGTCTCTAAGTACAGGTGGAGCCCAAGATTTGAAACTTTGATGCACAGAGTATAGTGTAGTTCCAAACCAAAAAAAGACACTAACCTGCGAAATTCAGTGCAGCACTGAACCCATTCTGGGCCTGAGGCTAGGGCAACTTTTTCAGGAGGAGGAAGCATTTTTCTGTCTGGCTATGTCTACACTACAAGGTTTTTGTGCAAAAACCAGTGGAGAATCCACGTATCAAGCGCTTTTTTGTGCAAAAAAAATTACACTAAATCGACAGGACAGAGGGCTTTTGCCGGTGGAGTTATTCTTCTCCCCACGAGGAATAACTCCTTTTTGCGCTACAGCTCTTGCACAGAAAGGTACGTGTTGATGCTCCATAGGGTTTCTTGAACAGGGGTTTCTGTTAATGGCAATCAGGGCTTTCTTGTGCAAGAGTGTCCATGCGATGTGGACACTCTCTTGTGCAGAAGCACATTGCTTTTGCAATGCGCTTTTGAGGTGTGGATGCGCTTTTGCCCAAGAAGTTTTGGAGAAGATCTCTTCCGCTAAAAGCTTCTTGCACAAAAACCCTGCAATGTAGACAAAGCCTCTGTGTATTTGTTATATACTTGTTTAAATGATAGTATTTTGAGGCTGATCAGACATATGGGTTATTAGAATAAGCCTCCTACAAAGGAGCTGTAGTGGGCAGAGGGCAGATGAATCTGTCACAGGCGTATGTTCTTCTCATTAATTTTGTTTCAGTTTCTTCCTTCCGTTAAGTCTCATTCTCACATCTTTCCCCTACTTCCATTTGCTTCACATGCCTTGTCTCCTTTCCCTCTATGTATCCACTTTTTCAGTCTTTTCCTCCTGTTTTCCCCCTCTTCTGGCCACTTCCTCTGACTTCCATTTCTACTTTCCTCCATCCCCCCACTCTCCTTGTGTCATGCATCTACCTACATTTTTTATCTCCCTCCCTCTCTCCTATGCCTCACTCGCACTCAGGCTATGGCTACACTGCAGACTTCTTTCAGAAGAACCTTTTTTTGGGAGAGATCTTCCGAAAAAACTTCTTCCAAAAGAGAGCGTCCACACACAAAAGCGCATTGAAAAAGCAATCTGCTTTTTCGAAAGATAGTGTCCACACTGAATGGATGCTCTCTCATATTTCAGCTGTGATTACTATGGATGGAGTAGCCACGAGGGCACCTGTGCTCTTTCTTCTTCCTTTGAAAGAACTCCCTCTTCCCCGTCCACACACACCTTTTTCCGAAAGAGCTCTTTCAGAAAAAGGCTTCTTCCTCATAGAAAGAGGATTACCAATGCTGGAAAAAACCCTCTGTTCTTTCAATTTACTTTTAGAAGAATGTGATTGCAGTGTGGACATAACTCAGGTTTTGTCAGAAAAATGACAAACAACAAAACTCTGTAGCGTAGACATACCCTTATACTCCCACAGATGATGCACATGTATAAATCAGCTTCCTCTCCTCACTTCAGCCAAGTCACTAGTCCATTTGGATAGGTTTGATATCAAGAGCTATAAGATTTGCAGGATCGGGCCCTTTCAGAGTAAGCAGCTTCTTTTGTTACCAATGGATGTTCCACCTGTGAAACAAGAGTGGAATGTAGAATCCAAATTTTAAAATCCACTTTGCAGATAGAGGTTGTGACTTTTATCCTTAATATGCTAGTTAATACCTTAGTTTAATCAAGCTTGTAGGTTCCAGTTATGTTGCATGCCTTGTTCAACACACAGTGGCTGCCTTTAATATAGACCTCTAAAATCTTTCAGTTCTGTGTTCTATAATGACAGTTGGTTTGGACTCTTCATTTTTTAACTTTACAGCTGTTTAATATCTCTGAATTGATTTATTGTCCTGATTGCCCTATGGCAAAACCCTGCCAGCATAAGGTCTTACTCATAAGGAAATTACCCATAACCACGAAGGTCCAGCATCATCTATACTAATAGAGTGGTGTCATACATTTAATAAATGGGCCAGTTATGGGCCATTACACCTCATACTGTGTGCCAGACCATATTTTATAGTGGTGCCCAAGAGCAACACATAATTAACGCCCTCACTGATTGACAAAATAAATTACTATGCAATCAATCACTTTATATAAAAACTTGTCATTGCTACAAGTGGAATGTAGAGATATGTGCAATGACGCAGTGCTACTACTGCCGATAGAGAATGGATTTCACCGTTTCTCCAAAGAGTCCACAGTCTTGCTATTCATTTTGAGGTGTCAGTCAAGGGATTGATTTTGATTAGTCAACTTTCTGAGCTCCTGAACAGCAGGGGTGGGGAACCTAAGGCCTGGGGGCTGGATGTAGCCCCCAGTTTGTCTGGATCTGGCCCCTGAGGCTCGCCCCTCCCCCCCACAGTATTGGGGAGCCTGCAATAGTGCTCCAGGCTGGATCACATAAAATCTATTAGAATGCCTCCTGTCCCCAAGTCTCTGCTGTGTGAGGAGAATGTGGGGAGTGTCTTTCTCCTTCTCAGTCGGGGACCACATTCAGTGAGAGTTTTAGGGTTTTTTTGCTTCTCACTTGTGTGCAGCCCCCGACTGATTTTTTTTCTGTGGGTCAGTGGCCCCGACCCAAAAAAGGTTACTACCCCTGCTATACAGGTTGGACCTCCCTGATCCAGCACTGTCAGGATCTGACCGGTCCCAGATGAGGGATTTTGCCAGACCAGCAGAGGTCATTTCTGGCCCACCTGCTATCAGTCTCTCCAGTCCTTGGCCTCCCACCTCTCTCCCCTAATGCCACCAGACACCCCCGTCCCTACCCTGCTAGCCCTGCTGGGCAGCCCAGCTGTAGCATTCCAGGCTCTCAGCCCTGCTGGCAGTTCACTGTTGGCAGCCCGCTGACCTCCTGGCCCACAGGGCTCCCAGCTGCCAGCCGTCCACCAGGACTCTCTGGTCCTGGAACATCCATGGTCCTGCCAGACCATGGATGGTGCTGGACCAGAGAGTCCTGATTGAGAGAGGTTCAACCTGTAGTTACTCAGGTTTTTGTCTGGGGGTGAGGACTGACAGTGGAAAATAAATAAACTTGGACAAAATAAACTTTTGTTCTGGATTGAGAGTTTTAGTTGCTAGGTTCCTGAATTATGTTGACAATGTTGTGCCAACCATTGAATCTGACATACCTCAAAATAGTTAATGCCTCCTATGGTGTGTAAGGCAGTCCCCAACCAAAGTTGTGCAAATTTTGTCCCATTTATCTTCACAGTAAATGTGAAAACTAATTGGGGGAGGGGCTCCAAGAGGACTGATTTACCAGCTCGTACAAAAATATTGCAGGTGATGTCCCTTTGCACAATGGACTAGAACATAATGAGAAATAGAGGGAAAAATATTTACTGAAAAATTGGAATTTGGCATGTTAATAGTCTTATCAATTAAAACATGAAGGAATCTGAATGAAGTTTTTGCAAAAGTAGCCATCATGCATAGGTCTGTTATGACTTAAAAACAGATGCATATTATGTAGTGAAGCAGAAGGAGGCAGAATTGGATTAATAGGGCCAGACCCTCAGCTAGTATCAATTCAGCTATACTAATTTACCCCAATTGGCAATATGGCCCGTAATGCCTTTGTCATGTATAAGACACTAAGTTCTTTATGAATACAAATGGGGCATTTAAATGATCCTACATCTTGTCTCTCCATCTAGTGTTTCTTGGGTCATTTTTGCTAAGGCCACAGAGAGATGAGAATCTGTAGTTAACATCGCCATACATTTATTGAGAGCCTCATATTGCTTAAATTGATAGGCATGTACATTCTGAGTCGACAAATATGTACCTACTTTGAGTATGTGCTATCCAAAGTGTTTATGCAAATCTCTTCTGGATGTGTGTGGAACTTGATAGGCACCTGTATGATCATTTGGGCATTTTGAATGGGGGATTTGAGTGCAAAGTGGGTATGCCAGCTGGTTTCAACAAAAATACCAGACACACTTGACATTACATCACAATCTACATTACATCTTATTTAGAAAATACTGGATATTTATATTTTCTCATTTATATTTTCTCAATTTGTTTCCTGAACAGAAAGCTCAAATACTGGACTGTCCGGTTCAAAACCGGACACCTGGCAACCCTACACAGCTACCGAGTTACTGAAAATCAGGGCCCAGGCTATAAAGTGCTATTGTACATTATTTTTATTTTAAGGAACTGTCTTAATAACAAATAACAAATCATTGGTTAAAGCAGTCTGTTTGCAAGGTACCTGATGGTTCCTGCCTGCTATGAGTTCTCAGTAAAAAGTGGCTTCCAGCAGAGAGATTACCCCAGCTTTACTCACTGCTGACCTGTTCAACATTTCAAACAGGGGGTCTGAGATTCTCGTTCAGCGCTGCAGATTCTGTAGAAAGTCCCTTTTACACTGAAGGACTTTCTGCAAGGGCTGAAGTATGGAAAGACATGCAGTGCAGCCGGTGTCATGTAACAGCAATCAATAAAATGCTTACTGAATCTCTGATCGTGAGAGAGGAACTGCCATTTCTGTTAATAGACAGAATAAGAATTCTCCTCGCTCCCTTTCTTGCATTCAGAAAGATAATTTTAAAGCACAGCCTTCTGCATTTTTGCATCCATAGAAAAGATTATTAGTAAAAATTCTCATTTGTATTGCGACTGATGAATCACTTACCCACTAGCTGAGTGTAACCCACAGAGGTCCCTCTCTGTGTTCAATCTGCAGAGGATATGGCTCTGTGATAGCCCCAGCCCTTTCAAATATCATGAAAATGTGTAGCACAGAAGTATCAGACGTGAGAGGTGAAATCAAACCTCCATTGAAATAAGTGGTAAAAGTCGCATTGCCTTCAGTGGGGGGGGGGGGTTTCAACATGTGTACATCTGTCTCCCTTGATGAAATCTGAGGCATATTAGAATTTTGCAGAATATAAACTGTCACTAAAAATAATTTCTAGACTCCAAGTAAACCAAGTGCAAACTGTTGTCTTCCCAAATCTGCATGCATGCTTTCACAGTAACTCAGAAGCATGTGAATACTCTTGCTTCAATTCATTTCATATTCTAAATCAAGGATGGGGAATCTTTTTGGGCTGGAGGCCACTGACTCACAGAAAAATCAGTCAGGGGTTGCACACAAGTGAGAAACAAAAAACTCCACCCCTCACCAGTGAGGACTCCCCAAAGCTGGAGGGAGCCCTGAGCCTCAGGGGCCAGATCCAGGCAAGCGAGGGGCTGCATCTGGTCCCCAGGCCTTAGGTTCCCCACCCCTGTTCTAAGTAGCTAAAAAGAGTGCAAATGGTCCCTTTCGGTAAATCTACACAGCAGTGTTATTTGGAATAACTGACATTATTTCGAAATAACATTATACACGTTTACATGGCAAGCCATTATTTCGAAATACTGTCAAGCTGGAGGACTTCTTACTCTGAATCCTCTTTTCACAAAGAGTAAGGGAATTCAAAGGAAGAGTGTTCTTCCTTCGACTTCCTGCTATGTAAACTGCACCAAAAGCCAAATTAAGCTATTTCGACTTCAGCTACGCAATTGTTGTAGCTCAAGTTGCATAGCTTAATTTGACTTTTGCCCTGCTGTATATATGTGCCCTTAGAGAAAACATGTCAAATTATCTTCTGCTAACTCTGAGTGGAGTGGGGAAGAGGTTTAGCCTGTCAGGGACTCAGAAGAAATATCAGGTGACTTCAGTTATTTGATTTCTAAGTAACCAATCCCAGCAAAAATTTTTAATGAGAAAAAAAATCAAACACTGTAGGTTACACTTAGCTAACAGAAAGTCTTTAGGGCACATCATTACCAATGACCATCATAGATAGGTACAAATAGTAAAGGGGAAAGGGGATCAGAGTGGACATCAATGAACATTTCACTCGTGAAATATTTCATACAAAACATTCTAGACCAAATTCTGTCCAAATTTCTAACAGTCACATGTGCGTAATCTGAAATGACTCCCTTATTGTAAATAGAGTCAACCAGTTTGAGACTTGTGTTACTGGGAGCAGAATTTGTCCTTGCATCTTTGTAGAAACTCCATAAACTTTAAAATGTGCAAATGTAAAGTGTTTTAAATTTTGCTTTGAATATATTGCTAATCTGTTGTCATAACAACCCCACCACCACCACCACAAATCAACCCCACCACCACCCCATCCTGAGGTATGAAGTAAAGGATTTCTTAACAGTATATGCAAAGGATCCAGAACACTGGAAAGGTCCAAAGTAAAATAGGAGGCTTACTGCAAATAATCAGTAATAGACTACATCGCCATGTCCCAGCTGGAGCTCACTGAAGAGGAGAAATAACCCAGATGAGAGACAAACTGGTCCAGTTGGATGATCAGGCCACTTCATTCTAGCAATTTTTTTTAATTCTTAATGTTGACTCTAAAAAATCTTTTGGTTTTAATGTGCTTTTGCTGCTAGAATGTGAACCCAGAGAAGGGTAACTGTTTATATCCTTACGGTGCCATTTAGTATCTGTCAGCTCAGTTTTGTTACAAAAATGAGGCATGTAGGTCTCAGTTCATTGCTTCTGAGAAATGCTAAGTACTATCAAAATTCTTAAAGCAAATCCTGTAATGGGGACATGTTTGTTTAAACTTGGCTGGTCAAATTAAATTATATAGAATAGGGCTGAATCCTATATTTGGGTCCAAAAACAACCACTGCCCTACCTACCTACCCACCAAAGACCTCAGTCGACAACCTTTAAAGGGAATAAATATCTGAACCAATTTCAAGACAAACCTGAAATTGATTATTGGGAGCTTTGTCCAGAATTATATCTGGGAAAAACCTGAAGGCCCTTATGAAAGAAATTATCCATCCCTTGAAAGCACTTGTATCAATTGTACTGTCAAGAGAGGAGCATTGTGGGACTAGTGCCAGCAACAGTTGATCAAAGCAGTGCAGTGTCTATAGTTACACGGTGTTGACCTACTTACATCAACCATAACTCTATGTTACTTGGGGAGAGGGTGTTACTCAATTGGCAAACAGAGCCACTGTTATCTCAGCAGGAGCCAAATTTAAGTGAAGACACTTCCACAGTTAGTTTGATGCAAAGCAAAGCTACCTAACCATGTAGCGTAGACCAGTGCTATGAAACAGAAATGAGTGATACTTTTTTATTGTAGATTTCCTTATGAATATCATCCAGTATTTCTAAGCATTGAGACATATAATGAACAGAGGTAGTCAAGAAGTGTGTTAGGAGGTGGGGGAAAAATCAGGAAAAAAATGGAAAGATGTGACTGTATGTTACTCTTCACTGAAATGTCAAAAATTTAGAAAATCTTCAATTCAGTCAAATCATGAAAGAGTTTCCCCTCCCCTGGAGCAGCCAGTGGTGGAAATAATTCCATTTAAAGTACAGTCAGTATGGCTGAAAAGTAATAATGTGTTGGTTGTAGGATGCTTAGTAAAATCCATGTGATATTTTTATGGAATATGTTGTTTAAGAAAGGGGATGGGGTTGAGCTTGGTGATCACACAATGGAAGTGTGATTGATCTAGCTGTCATGCATTGCGTGCCATAAGGCAAATGCAGACAGAGATCCCAGCTGCTCCCATGCAAGTGTGCCAGTATACGGTGTTTCCTTGTAAACAATCACTGGTGTATAACTCAGCTGCTGAGGTTGTGCCAAATAGCACATGGCTTCCCAGAAGCTAAAGTTAGAAGACCTTTGGAATGAAACAAACAAGCAGCTTGATCCATGTTTTGTTGAACGTGTTAAACGTAATTTAACTTAGATAATCTCCAATTAAAATTCCAACCTCAAATCTCCCCTAATAGTGCTCCCCGCTTCTTAACCTTGGTTTAGAATGCTAATGAAAAGCAGATAATAAATGAGTCACTAAAGCAACATGATTCTTTGCTAATTTTATATTCTATCAACCCGTGGGTCCAGCAATTCAGCAGTGAATAGAGTGAGATTACACAGGGTTCACCTTAGAGGTAGAACTCGGAGGACATAATTGGAGTTAAAAATACTGTACTATGATTAAAGGTTCCTGAAAAACTAATGTTGGTCCTTTTCCTCCAAACTTTAGTGGCCACATAATACGAGGGCAAACAAATACATTATTTTGGAGGCCAGGCTATTGCTCTCCTTCATAGATTGCTATGAACCCATCTCTCTTCATTGGATTATTCTTTTTCCATTTGTCAGATAGAGGTTTATAGCTGCAGTAGAAGATTAGCCCTGTGCTCTCCCATTGAATTGCTTTTCCAGCTGTTAACTGAGACTGATGGGTACTGCATGAGCACTCAGCATTTGCTACCAGTTCAGTACTTCTGTTCAGGAGCATGGGGCCTCTTGCCTTTGTCCTCTGTAGCTGCAGGTGCTGACTCTCTTGGGTAGGTCAGATGAGAGGAGGGAAAGCAGGTGAGCTGCTTGCTGGTGAAGGTGGGCAGCTAGGCCCTGAAATGTTTCACTTCTCTGTTTTTAAAACCCTTAATTATTTTTGAAGTGCATAACAAATACTCAGACAATAGAGTAATGCCATCAGATTATAGAACATAGGGAGTGTGACCAGGGATGTTCCAGGACCAGAGAGTCCCATGAAGGGTTGGTGGCTGGAAGCCCTGCAGCAGGGCTGGAACCCAGTAGCAGGACTGCTCTGTGGCAGCAAAACTGGGAGCCCAGTAGCAGGGCTGCCGCCAGGTGGTGACACTGCAAAGAGGTGCTTGAGGGGTAGAGGGGAGGCAGTGGGGTTGCCTGGTGGTGGGGCCAGGAAACCAGCAGCGGGGCCGCCTGGCAGCACAATCAGGAGCCTTGGCATTCTCGCTGCTGCCCAATAGCATAGCTGTGGGGCGGGACTAGGAGGCAGCGGGTCTGCCCTGTGGGGCTGAGAGCCTGGGAGTGGGGCTGCTGAGTGGCATAGCACAAAACCCAAGCAAGGCTGCTGCCCAGCAGCACAAGTGGACCCCAGCAGGGGGGCTGCTCCACAGGCTGGGAGCCCAGCAGTGTGGATGTGCATGCAGCGGTGGTAGGGCTGCCACAGTGGGGCCAGGAGCCCTGTGCTGAGGGGCTGGTGGCAAGGGGAAGCCAGCTGGGAGGCTGTCAGCAAGGCCAGGGCTAGGAGGGACAGTGGCACAAGAGCTCCAGAAATTACATTTCTTAGTCCATCAAAATCTCTCATCTGAGACTAGTCTCATCTGAGGGTGCCGGACCAGGGAGGTATAACCTGTACTTGAATTTGAAACCTAAAGTGCCGTTATTTTTGTCATCGTTTTTATGGTATGTAATATACAAATAAGGAATATGTTCTGGCTGCTCTTTGCCTCTCTTTGACGATGGAAACAAAGGATGTTAAGTAATGATTAGTCGAGTAGTCGATGGAATTTCCATCAATTACTCAACTAGTCGATAGGCACTTCCGCATTCCTCCTTTGACATGTACAAGAGCCCCACTGAGGAATGCAGATCTCCGTGAGCAGCCCGAGGCCAGCGGGAAGTCCCACTGACTCCAGGCTGCAGGAGGCGTGCCAGCTTTGAAATGCACAAGAGTCCCCCGATGACCCTGGGCTCCATGCTGCACTGTCAATTTCAACATGGAGCTGGGCTCTGATCCCAGATTCTGCACAGTATTTCCCCATAACCTGGGGTCAGCTGGGGAGTCTCCAGCTGACCCCGGGCTCCATGCGCGGCAAAGCTACACAGCCGATCCCGGGCTCATCTGTGTGGCGCTGCCGCTTTGAAGTACTCCCCTCCCTCTCCTCCCCCCGCGTTTGTTGCCTCTATCTGATAGAGGCAGCAAGAGGGGAGGAGAGTCGACTAGTTAACTGACTATCCGATAAGCATTGAAAACCAGCCAAAAACATGTGGTTTGTGTTGCTTTGCCTCACCAGACTGACACAAAGCAGGTGGTACGTACCAGTGAATGTGGTCTACCAGCTTTATCCTACATACAAGACAGCAACAACAATTGAGCAGAACAAATATGCAATAATAATAGCAATTCCTAAAGCAAAATAGTATCTCAGGCTCTGAGTGATACACATCTTTTCAGTAAGTAAATTAAGATACACTATCCTCAACATTGTGATACAATTGGACACATATCGGAAAAATTAGCATTCAAGAACTTTTTAATACAATTTAGGAAATTCCTCCAAACCACACAACTCAGTTCATTTTCTGCTATCTTACTTAACTCCAAATAAGCTATGCAAATTGAGCTATGTAAATGCATAGCTTATTTTGAAATTGATAGCGTCTACACTGCACTTATTTTGAAATAGAGCAGTCTTCCTTCAACTTCCCTTATTCCTGTACAATGAGGGTTACAGGAGTTGGAGTAAGAAGTCCTCCAGCATGATGATATTTTGACATTATTTTGAAATAACTGCCTGCTGTGTAGACATGGATTACGTTGTTTCAACATAACACTCGTTATTTCGAAATAATGTTGCTGTGTAGACGTACCCTAAATCAGTTATCACTCAGCAGTCCTGAGGTGTTTAATAACTGGAATTTCATTTGTGCAACAATAAAAATTTTTCAGAGGAGTAGCCAAGTCGGTCTGTTTCAGCAAAAACAATGAGGAGTGCTGTGGCACCTTCAAGACTGGCATATTTATTTGGGCATCAGCTTTTGTGGGTTGGAATCCACTTTGTCAGATGCATGAAGTGGAAACTTCAGTTAGGCATGTATGGAAAGATGGGTTTATTACATTACTATGTGGAAGATCAGTGCTAATGAGATCAATTCAGCCACAGTGGTTGTGGCACACTCCCAATAATGTGAATATGAAAAGAAGGAAAATTACTTTTTGTAACAAGCTAGCCACTCCCAGTTTCTATTCAGACTCAGTCTGATAGTGTCAAGTTTGCATATGAATAACCATTTTGCACACTATAGGACTATCACACTATCACACTAAGAGCTCTAACTCTTAGTTTTATTATGCAGAAACTGATTTCAATTTTATCATTTCAAAGCTTCTCCTTTGTTCATGGTGAAGATCAGAGGCAACTTTCCTTCTGATCCCACCTTCATCCTCCAGGAGTGCTTAGTCACATACTAAAAACTAGAGCTTTTGAAGTTTTTCATGAAAAAAAATGAATTGAAAATTGCCCTTTTGCAAGTAAACAATCTTTTTCAAAAAACATTGCCAAGATTTCTGAAATTTTTTATTTTCACTAAATTTTCCAAGATTTATTTTACCAATATTCTTACAAGGCTGTTTTTTAAATTATAAAAATAATTTTTAGTTATTAGAATTTTAATGTATTTACTTATTTCACCAGAAACAGTGTTTTCTTTCTGAAATCAATATTTTCAGCAAATAAAAATTTTGCAAAAAACATTTTAAGTCAATTTTGAAAATTATTTTAGTAAAAAAAAAAACTTTTCACAGAAAACACAAAGTGGATCCATTTCAAACTAGGTTAAGCCGAGGGGGGGGAAATCAAATTTTCAAAAAAATGTGCAGAATTTTGTTGTGGAGGGGTTTTTGACTAGTGCCATTAACAGCTGTGATTGACAATATACATGTACCAGGTTTCTGGGTTTTTGGGGGGGGTTTAATGCAGATTTCATTGTTAAGGATTTGTCTTTTAGTGATGGAAATGCTGCTTCAAGCTATATTGCAAGAGACATTCCTGCTATCAGAACAGGGAATCCAATTCTATACTATTGTTGCTGAACAAAACTAAATATGGAAACTTGCACACAGAGGAACATTTCTCTTTCTTCTGTCAAAACTGTCATCAAACAATTCAGTGCCTAACAGAGAGAGAAATCTTTTTACTTGTCTGATTTGAAGATTTTCCATTCCTTTGGGACCTCTTCATAGAAAGGTAAAACAAAATTACACCTGATAAGGTAAAAATGACAGAACACTGAAGATGGGGGGGAAGAGTTGTCTAATCAGTGAACCATTCCCATTGCCTAGAATCTGGAAGAGTACAGGAACATGCTGCAGTCTTCCTTGTGTGACTGCTACCTCTAGCTTGTTTGTGAATCAAAGAAACTTGACTGCAGTAGACCCACATCACTTATGAGACATTCTAAATGGGGAAGAGTCTGAAAGGTCAATCTACAGCAAAATCTTTGGAAGAAAGGAAGTTAAGTGATAGAGAGTAGTGGCATGTTCACCTGTGAAGTCTCAGCTCGGAATTTAGGTACCTCCTTTCCCAGTCTCCATAAAACAGATAAAGGTACCTGACTTCATGAGTTTAAGAGGCTGGCTGAGACACAAAGATTTTAAATAATACTTCATAACTGCATTTGAAACCAGGTCTTTGGCTTGCCAAGCTGGTCCCCCTGACTCTAGAATATGTATTTATTGACCTTCTATGCATACTGCTAGACCTGTCCAAGTACACAAGCTTTTGCCTGATGACATATGTGAAACAACGTGAGGTTCTATCTTTTAAGGAGAGTGCTGGAATATTTGCTGATGACGTGCCAATTTTAAAATTTGTTGTTTAACAATTATATTTTTCTGTGAGCGCTAAGAGATGGCTTGCATATTTTTGTGGTCAAAATTGATAAAAAACATTTCTAAAATGAAAGGTGATGGTATTCACTTATAAGCTAGCCAGGGTGATGATGTTTACAAATGAAAATTATGAATGACTGAAAACAAACAGTTGAAAGGAAATTGGCCTGCAGTTATGGCAAGGTCTGCCATTCATGCTAAATATGTTCATATTATTAGGCAGTGTGCCATTTAGAGCCAGGAACTTTTGGGTCCAAACCCTAATTCTTCCTCTGATTTGTTTTCTTGGCTTGGGCAAATCACTCAAGCAAACGTTTAACAAAGTGACATCTGATTTTGGGTGCCTCCATTTTTGTGTGCCAGCCTGAAACACTTTGGGCCAGATTTTCAGTCATGCAGCATCCCCATGGAAGGCAATGAGAGCAGCAGATGATGAGCAGGGCACCAAGTCTCTCAAAATGGACACTTAACAAAGGCCCAGAAATGCAAAGGCTCCTGTAGAAACTGTTAATGCAACTTCTGTTTCTCTTTCATTAAATGTAAAATGGGAATAATAATGTTTACCTACCTCTCGGGGGCATTGTAAAGATGAATTAATGTTTGCTAAGCACTTTGGAGAGTGAAGTATTCAGATTATTATAACTCAGAACATTGTGTGAACACTAATATACAATTATTCCCAAGATGCTTTTTATACTTGGACCGTTCAATCAATTCGGTCACTAAACATGCAATTTCACTTTTTTCAGCCAATAATACAATAAACATCCCCACCCCTCAGCTCCCCCGGTAAGCTGTGTTGAGATTTCACGTCATTTTATTCTGATCTTGACACAAATGTGTTTTTTACTGTATGCTTAGTTTTGTTCCCATGTGTAACATTTCATCAGAAAGATACTTTAATTTCTCCTCTGTGACAGAATTGTTACCTAAAGAACAATGTTTTCCTCTGTTCTTTCCTCTCCCTCACCAGTGCATAGTGTGGGACTGGGATTCCAATGGCAAACATGACTTCATTGGAGAATTTAGTTCAACTTTCAAGGAAATGCGAGGAGCAATGGAGGGCAGACAGGTGGGTGCAAACTTTGTATAACATCTGAAAATGATAGACCACTGGTAAGTGCATGTTACTGGTACCCTTCTAATGCACAGAGTCTGGTATGGCTCTAGCTGGAGAGCCTTCGTGCTTTAGCTCAAACTAAGGCAGCTCATGCTTTTAAGCTCTGGGGGTCCCCTTCCATTTTCCAGTTTGTTGGCCTAGATGGCAGCCAACAGAATAGCTGCACTGAATTTATTTACAAAGTTGTTCATACACTATTAGGGTATGTCTACACAACAGCACTAATTCGAACTAAGCTAATTCGAATTAG
>CM057846.1:165768609-165786234 GCA_030068395.1 Apalone spinifera
ACCCAAGTAGTGTGTAAACACCACCCATCCTCCTGGATGGTAGGAAGGAACGGAATGGCCCTTAAAGAAAGAAGAGGGGTGCAATTTGAACTTAGGAATCAGTAGTAATGAATCCACCCTGAAAAGTCTCAGGGGGTAGCTGTGTTAGTCTGAATCAGCAAAAAGAAGGAGGAGTCTTCACTCACTTCATCATGGTCCCTCATGAAAACAAAAGTTCTGTTTCACAGTTTCTCTTACCTCGGGGTACATGGAACCCCTTGAGTCTGGTACCTTTATTTCTCTGACATATTGGACAAAGCCACTGCTGGAAGTATGCTGCTCAAAAAATCTGTTCTTTAAATGTGACTATTTAGGCCATTTTCTTGAGACATGGGACCAATGTAGACACTGACTCTCTCCTTTATATGTTTATGGGAAGAGGTGTCTCAGTGGGTCTCATCATTTTTCACTCCACTTCTTGAGGGATTAGTAGGAACATTTGAGGAAGCAAACCATATTCTTTATTTCAGGGAGTAGTATCCCTTGCAGTGGGCATCTGTGTCTCACATTTCGGAGAGGGAAGGTTAGAAATATGACCTGAAATATGACTTGCTGACCTGCAAGTGTCAGCACTAATTTGCCAAATTTCACAGGGAGGGGGGAGAGAAAAGAAACAAAACAAAACAAAACAAAATCTGATTCAGGTTTTCTTAAAACAGCTCAGATTCACTCAACTCTTTTCACAACCTGAAATGAGGATGGGGGTTTTAAAGAAACCTCAAACAAGTCTACATTTGGGTTTTCTTTGCAAAACCTTTTGCACATCTCTTGTAACAAATTAGCAGGAAACTAGGTGAAGTCATATTGCCTCCTATTTCATGATAAGAAAAGAGCTCGCACAGCCCCAGAGCTGTCAGACATATGGAAGAAATTTTAACTGGTACACTGTTAGAATAATGATCTCAAGTTTCATGATGGTTAACAATGTTGTTGGAGTGTGGAGGTAAGTAAAGGAGAAAGTGAGTTTTATTTTAAAATTGTAATTTTTAATTTGACCCATCATCTGGGAGCCTAAAAATGTTTATTTTATTTTGTTTTATTAAAAAAAAACTTTTCATTTCATAAAAAATAAATCTGCCAGTGTGCTTAGCTGATGCAAACTTATTCTTTCCTTCTATTTGTTTGCTTGCCAGGAATTTCCGAATATAATTATTTATTTTGCTTGTGACACCAATCAGGTTTTCATTGCCGGTACATTTCATATTTTAATAATATTTAGAATTATCTAGAATGTCATCCATAGATCTCAGAGTTTTACAAAGGCAGGTCAGCATCATGATTCATAGATTGCTGCTGAACTGAAAAAGTTAAGTGACTTTCCCAAGGGCATGCTCTTATTCTATTCTGTGTGTTCTTCTACAACCCAAATTGTTATAGAAACTGAACACCTTCCTGAAGTGCATTAAGCATTGAAATGCCTTAACTGACTAACATATATTGTGTGTGATTTATCCTCTCCCTAAGGGAGAAATGTATGTGCATTGTAATTAGGTTTTTTTTCTTTTTAATGTATACAATGCTGTGAGTTTGTCCTGGAGAAGGCAAGGTCAAAGAAATGCACCTAGCACTTGGAGTGGAAGGCGGTGAGGGCCCAAGACTAAGGGGGCTACAGTGCCCTGGCATGGGCAGCCAGAGAGGCTCTGCTTGCTGCCCCTACCCTTCGTGCTGGCTCCACAGCTCCCACTGGCAAGGAACCACAACCAATGGGAGCTATGGATGAAAGGGCAGCGCATGAGGCCTCCCTGGCCACCCATGCACCTAGGAGCCACAGCAACCTGGTAGCCACTTCCTGGAAGCTCCAGTAAGTGCTGCTGGGATCTTGAACCCTCTCCCACAGCTCAATCCTCCCGCCCCAATCCAGAGTCCCCTCCTACACTCAAACTCCTTCCCAGAGCTCGCACCTCCCCCAATTCAATTCCCTGCTCCAGCCCAGAGTCCCTTCCTGCACCCCAAAGTTCTTGTCCTCACCCTACCCCAGAGTCCACACTGCCAGCTGGAGCCCTCACCTCTACTGCACCCTAACCCGCCTGTCCCAGTTCAGATCACTCTCCCACACCGTAAACTCCTCATGTTTGATGCTACCCAAAGTCTGCACGCCCAGCCAGAGTCCTCCCTCTAGCAGCCCCACACCCTAACCCCCTTCCTCAGCTTGGAGCTCCCTCTTGTACCCCAAGCTCCTCATTTTGGCCCCACCCTAAAGTCCCTATCCCCCTCCCCCAGCCTGGTGAAAGTGAGTGGGGGGGGGGGGGAATGTGTGATGGAGTGACCAGAGGGTGGGGCCTCAGGGGTATGGCAGGAGCAGGGGCAGTGGAGTTGGTTTTGTGCAATTAGAAAGTTGGCAGCTTTATGGAGAACTCTTTTGGATTGGGAGTAGGAGGGAGCAGGGAGCTTGAACTACCCTCCTGAGAAAAGAAAAGCAGTTGTTGGAGAATTTCTCAGGAACATGTGGTCCTGGGTCTGCCTGTTACCTCAGTCGGAAAATTCATTTCACAAGACTAATAATTGAGCTGGAGAGCAAGCGGGAGAGGAAGCAGCTGTACTTCATACTGCTCAGAAATGCTTTTCTAGTTAAACTTTTTCTATTTTCAGCTACATCACCTCTTTCCAGGAGCCAGTGGGTTAGGAATACTGGGCAGACAGTGCAGTTAACCCACGGTGAAGAGAAGGCCTCACTTTGTTATGAATCGATATCCTTCCCTCCCCCATTTAATGTTTTGAAAGAAATCCTCCTTTCGAAATGCTGACTATGCAAAGTAATTGTATAAGCCACTGGTGAGCGTGTGTTACAGGGCCCCTGCCATGCTGAGCCACAGAGCATAGGAATTGTTACAGCCCTTCATTACAGAAGTTTGGCTCTTTCGCTCAAGATTAAGCTACATATGCTTTTTAGTTCTGGAGGTTCTGAGTATAACCCCTACTGTGTTGGCAAAGATGGCAGCTGTCACAATTACTCTTTGGGCTTTGTCTAAAGAGTGTTGAAGTCAATGGTACTGTCTACTTAAAATGAGTCACATCCTTCAATATGTTAGTCAGGACCTAATTAAGTATTTCTACCACATGTACACAAAACACTGTAACTTGAAGCCAGCATCAATCAATTAAAATTGTCTAAATACTTATTTACATAACACTGCCACCTCTTATAGATAGATTTTTTTATGTTGCCTAGCACCATGTCAGTACACAAATATTACCTTGACTATGTCCCCCCCCCCCCCCACCCCTGTTTTCAAAACCTGCCTTGGAAATAATATTAAAGACAATATTTTTCAAATCTCAGGCCCTAAGTAATAGCTCATGCAAAATGGGACATATGCAGACAGGTATTTGCACATGCAAATATGTGTTATGCTTGTGGAGAGACATCTAGGCATATTTTTGAAGGTACTACTTAGAGTTCAAAGTTTGAAAATTTACTCTTAAACTAGCAAAACCTAGTAACTTTTAAATTAAAATTAAGCAAAGCATTTCAGCTTCAACAAAGCAGCATATTTTTAAAAAATAGTTGAAAATGTTCCAGCTCATTCTATGCAGTTATTTAAGCTCTGTCTTTTACATATTTAGGTTAACTTCTTATTTTTAACTTCTTATTTTCTCTTAGTACCTACAGCATATAACACTGCACTCTCAATGATCTGTTTACAACAAAAGGGATTAAGGGAAGTATTTAAATCTGCAGTCTGAATTGCTGTGTTCTTAGTCGTTTAATGCAAACCCTCGATGTTATATTAATATGTAAGGAGTATTTTATTTAATACAACCTCCCCAGACATTTTTATTTATATGCAGAGACACTCTCTTTGTAAAAACCCTCAGTGTAAAACCTTCATTTGTGTACACAGACCTGGATATATTTGCATACCAGAATGTATGCACTCAGCCTGGGACTACATTAATTTCACTCCCTCTATAGAGAGGCTACGTCTACATTGGCACGCTTTTGCGCCAAAGCTATGCAAATGAGGCTTAGCGTTAGAATATCGCTGAGCCTCATTTGCATAACTAATGATCCGCCATTTTCGCGGACCAGGCTCTTGCGCAAGACGGGGCTGTCTACACTGTCCCGTCTTGCGCAAGAAAAACCCTTTTGCGCAAAGCCCTTATGCCGATCATTTTCGGGCATAAGGGCTTTGCGCAAAAGGGTTTTTCTTGCGCAAGACGGGACAGTGTAGACAGCCCCGTCTTGCGCAAGAGCCTGGTCCGCGAAAATGGCGGATCATTAGTTATGCAAATGAGGCTCAGCGATATTCTAACGCTAAGCCTCATTTGCATAGCTTTGGCGCAAAAGCGCGCCAATGTAGACATAGCCTTAATGTTTAGACATCTTTGTCATTAGACCATCTGACGGGACTTAATAAACCATTGGGAACATATAGTGCAACCTTGATTAAAACAGTTTGTTTACATGAATTTTCTTTCATGCGATGACTGGTGTTTTTACAGATACAGTGGGAGTGCATAAACCCCAAGTACAAAGTAAAGAAGAAGAATTACAAGAATTCAGGCATTGTGATTCTTAACCAGTGCAAGGTACCTACATTTGAAAGCATATTTTGTCTGTTCCTCCTCCCAGTTATTAATAATGTATGTATAAAGATATTTTTAGAAATGGAGCCAGCAAAGAAAATATAAAATGTGGAGCCAAAAATTGTAACATGAGGACAGGAAAAAGGAAGCTATTTGGGTTCTGGCAGACTGTTCTTTCTTAGCCCTATCATGTAGGAAAAATACAGCAAAACCTGTCATAAGCTACTACTAAAGGGAACCGCAAAAACAGGTTGCCTAGGAAATGTCATTAGGTAAAGTGGATCAAAGGTGCACCATGGACACTTTAATGTGGCTTCTTAAAGTACACTTTGAAAAATGCTCTTGGCACATTCTTGCTCAGTAGATCTGATTTCAGTGTATTCAGTCATGTTTCCTTGCTCATGTCAGAATAATTTTTTAGTCTGGTTTGTAGTCCAAAGCCCCCACAATTATGAGGAATTAATTTGGGATTCTACTGCTTGCATCTCATCAACATTATTTCACTGTTGTTCCAGCAGTCTCAGTCCAAGGATATTAGCAAAACAAGTGGGTGAAGTCATATCATTTATTGGATCAGCAGAAATTGATAAAGAAAAGATTATTACCTCACCCATCTTATCTCTGCCAAGTTCTAATCAGTGACAACTCCTAGAAAGCAATGGGGCTGTGCTGAAGTGATTGAGGACTTAATCTGATCATATGCTATTGAACAGATGCCATTGGTATCCTAATATGTCCTGCAGAATCTTTATTACAGATGGCGATGAAGAAGGAAACAACCCAACGTGAGTCAGAAACCAGGTCGAGTTTGAGGGACTGGAATCTGTTTTTAAAAAAAAATTACCTGTAAATTGAGCTCATCCAACATGGGAGTCATCAACTAAACATGGAATTCTCTAATGCCATATTTATAGGTTTACTGTTCAAAGTGGAGCATTATTATGGAAAATCTGGTCATTGCTCCGTAAAAAGAGTTGTGTTCACTTATGCACTGAAAGAACAGGTTCAACCACTTTATTACACAGAAAGAGTACACCATACACTCCACCAAATTATCTCTCTTTCTTTCAGAGTTTAGAGGGACTTTTCTGAGAACTTACTGTAAATTGGTTAATTCATTTGATTTAAAATTGATTTTAAAGTGGTCCCTTTAAGAAATACTGCACCCTGTGATAATTTCCATTATTAGATGGAAATGGTGGAATTATCAGTAATAATGCAAAATAGGCAGATGTGTTCAATAAAAATTTCTGTTACATATCTGGGGGGGGGGGAACAGATTGGATAGTCCTATCATGCGATTATATCACTTTTTTTCAGTACACTAGTATGTAAGGAGAATGTTAACCAGATACTACACAAATCAAACATTTTCAAATCGGCAAATTCAGATAGTTTGTCATCTGCATTGTCATCGTGATTTTCAATACATCTTGGAACACTGGGGAAATTCCAGAAGACTATAGGAAACCTCATGTTGTGCTAATATTTTAAAAGGGGAAATGGGATAACCAAGGTAATTATAGGCCTGTGAGTTTGACACTGATCCCAAGCAAATATGCTTTAGTAGCTGATAAATGCCTTGATACATAAAGAATTAAAGAAGTACAATATAATTAATGACAACATGGTATTATGAAAAATCACTACTGTCAAACTAAGTTGATATCTTTTTTTTTTAACAAAATAACATGTTTGGTTGATATAGGGGCTGATGTACTGAAGGCCAGGTCTACACTGACAGAGAAAATCGATGCAAGATACACAACTCCGGCTTTGTGAATTGCATAGCCAGAGTTGAAGCATCTTGCACCTATTTTCTGGGGTGGCCCCACAGCAGGAGGGTGACAGGAGAAACTCTCCCGTCAACTTGCCTTAGTCATCAGGATTTTTGGAGTTCACTGGGGCCCTCTCAGTGTTCAATTTAGTAGGTCCTTACCAGACCCACTAAATCAAACTCTGGAAGACTGACCTCTGGATAGACTCAAGGATCTCAATTTATTTTGCTTAACAAAGAGAAGGTTAAGAATTTACTTAATTACAATGTATAAGGACCTTTACAAGGAGCAATCTTTTAATAATAGGTTCTTCAGTCTCCCAAAGAAGGTAGATGAATTGAAGTAAACAAATCCAGACTGGAAAGGTATAAACTCTTCATGATAAGATGAATTAACCACTGGAAAAATTGACCGAAGTAACGTTGAATTTTACATCACAGACAATTATGTAAATTGGAATTGGATGTTTTTCTAAAAAATCTGCCCTAGGAATTATTTGGGGGCAGTTCTATGACCTGTGTTACATGGGTGTGTGGAGGGGAACCAGACGGGTGATCCCTTCTGGCCTTGGAAATCTATGAGTGGTGGTGCTGCCCTTCTCTCCACCCAGCACCAGCCCCTGCCCAAATGATCTTAAGAATGAAGTAACTCAGACAATTAAAACTTCCCATACACTCAAAAGTCCACTGAGATCTTGTGCCAAGGCTATCTTTGAAGAAAATGTTTTAGGACTAATTGTCATTTGTTGCCATTATTCTTCATAACTGAAAGTTTATCTTGCTGTTAGAGGCTGACAGATAATGTTCTTTTTCAGAAAATTCCATTAAAATCTATCTTCTCTCAACATGTTCTTCTTACCCTAAACTATCCTGCATAGTGACAACATGGGAGGGGGTAGGGAATTAAAAATAAAATTAATCTCATCTGGGTTTACAGACCCTAAAATGTTGTAACAATAAACATGTGACTATTATGCTGTGTTACTGTCAAGCAGAGTTAAGGTTGTTTGGGTTTCCTAAATATCCATACTTAAAATAATGGATTTTCCTTTAACTTTAAATTTACCTCTGAATTCCTTAGTTAATAATGTTTGTTTGGGGGATAATTAAATCATCTCTATAATGTGTTGTACTGTAAATTGCTGTCACTGTGAACTCCACCTTAACATAGTTTTTGTCTGGGAACTTTAAGGTAAGTTTGCTGATTTGAGGTTGCAGACTTTAGAACTTATTTCAGTATATTTAACAGCATCGTTGTAAAATAATCCATGAAGAGTGCATCAAAACAAGGATTTGGGAGAAAATAAAGGCGTGATAGAAATAGAGCCCCTCAAAAGAGTAAAAATAGTACAGCCTGGAAGGGGATCTAGTGTGCAAGCAATCGACTCTTCCCCCTTTACTTCTTCCTGTTGTTTTATATTATCAGGAAGCAATCCAATATGCCATACAATGCAATTATGCATCCCTACATCAAAGTTCATCAGGATGACCATCTATGTGAGATGTTTCCCTTCCCATTCTTTCAAAGTCATGTGTCTGAATTTAAAAAACAAAAAAACAAAAATAATGCCTGATCCTTCTCCCTCTTAAATCAATGGCAAAATCCCCATTGATTTCAGGCAGAGGAGTGCTGTTGTGTTCTGTCCTTGATGTGCGTAAATAATTGTAGTGGTTTCAGAATGATTTGGGATATGTTCTCATTCTTCTTTGTTCCTCTCTTTATTTAGCTTTAAGTCTCTCTCTGATTACTCCCACACCATCCCCGTCCATGTTCCATTTTTTCTTAATCAAGCTGTCTCAAAGAAAGTCTGGGTCTTTCAGATGAACTGTGTATTGCTAAATTTCTTTGCTTTCTTATTTCCAGATCCACAAGATGCATTCTTTCTTAGATTACATCATGGGTGGATGCCAAATACAGTTTACAGTAAGTTTTGTCCTCTAATTTACTTTACTGTAATGAAAGGAACTCCTTTTAAACACTAAATTCATTGCTTTCACAGGAAAAAAAAAAGAGATCTGGCCAACCATTATACAAATTGATTGATAAAGTGCTAAACTCCTCTTGTAAAATATTTTTGACTATAAAATAAGATTTTCAAACACATTTTCATTTTGCATGTGATAGCCGTAACGCTCCCACCATAACAGTCTTTATGTATATAGAAAGCCAGATCCTCAGTTGGTGAAAATCAGAATAGTTCTGATGACATCAGTTGTGCTGTGCTGTTGTATGAAAGATGAAGATTTGGCCTCAAGTTTGCACTGGGAATGTGGGAATTTCACAAGATTTTCCTTGTCCTGCCCAGGCTTTAATCAGTTCCGATTCAGTATGACCTATCTGCCGTATTTCTGCCTGAAAAGCTCTTGTGACATCGTGCTTCTGATGCAATGGTTGGACGAATATTTGAATGTGGGCAAAATGTAATAATATTCCCTAATCCAATTCTTAGGAAGGGCTCAGTCATTGGTGCTGAAACCCTTTCCACATGCCAAAATTCAGTAAGTATATAATCAGCCTAAGGCAGACACCTGCATGGAAAATGGCAGCCCATGTGAGTAAAGTTTGGTGACGTGATAAGGCACTGAAAATAGGGTATTATAATGGGAAGTTTGGGGCAGAAGTATAAGCAGTGCTAGTATCTCCACCCGCAATGCCTACACACATGCAGCTCTTAAGCCCTGAGCTTGTCCAGCTGCTAAAAAAAAAAGTAAAAATGTAAAACTATCCCTTAGCCAAACTTTATAAATCCGCCTACCATCAACCACATTGAATTCTTGGACCTTTCAGTTTTTCCACTTCCAACACTAGTCCACAGGCACTATTTGATAATGACAGTCATAATTTTTGCTAGATCACCATTTTAAAAGGGGATTTAACCTTCCCCCAGTTTGTTCATGTGAAATGCTATCACCTGCTGTCACTTTTGTGCACGCATCATTGAACTCGCACACAAAATGTCATTTTTGTCATTGTGCAGTTAATTTGTGTGCAAATGGATTATTCATGTCCATTTGCACACAAATGCATAGAAACTATACAATGGTAATGGGGCAGATACTAAGACTATGCCAGGCCATTTTGTTCTAGAATTCATGTCAGTGCTTTATTTGTAATCAGTGCAAAAAGACGTGTGTGGTTTTTTTAATGATCCATCAGTTTGCAGTTAAGATGTACAGAGATGTTTGACTCTGCCTTAATTACATGAGCTCATAAACTCACATTTGTCAAAGATGGCTTGGTGAAACACTAAGAATCTATGAAATCCACCATCCTGTAATCAGAAAGGGGACAGTATTTCTTGAACTCTTGTACAACATTATGGAATGTTAATGGCAACATACAAATGTGTTCTGATAAACCTCAGTCGTATATTTCCTTCCCTTTGCTAAGAGAGAGTCAAACTTACAAACTCATAGTAAGTCATCCAACCCTCTTTTTGTTTTAGAATTCATTATGTTTCCGTTGAGTTCATGCCGTGTACAGATAGTACAATGCAGCTGTGATCTGAAAGGGGGAGGGAAACTAGGATGCTAAGCATAGGTTTGGGAACAAAAAGCTATCGTAGAGTGCATCTGCTAATTTAAAGCACTAATGAAAGCTTCTGTAACATCATGCTGTGTGCTCTTGGGACACTTTGCTCATCCATTGTGGTTACACAGTTCCTGGTTAGAACAAACATCTTAGAAAACCAAAAGTAAATGTATTTTGGTTCTTTAAAATAATGTGTAAAAAAAACCACCTTTATGCTAGCTGTGAAAAACAGTCAGTAGAAGTTGGCAAAGTTAATGGGTTTAAAGTCAGAAGACATTCTCTTCACTTTAAGAAGTCTGGCAGAATGAGTCTGTAACACCCAGTTTAAAAGCTATAACCGAAAGAGCGTACAGGATAGCTTCTGAGTCAAATGGGTCAAGACAATAAGACAGGCTGGTAATTTGCTGATTGAGCTGATAGAAGGCTAAATAGAAAATTATCAGTGCATTAAAAACTCTTTTACACCGGTTAAGGAAATCATTCTAAGATTGTACAGGTTGAACCTTTCTAGTCTGGTATTCTCTGATCAGGCAACATCTGTAGTCCAGCATGATTTTAGTTACCCAGATGTCCACTTATCATGGGTGTGGCCAAGTTTTCTGTGGTTCCATAAAGTTTGTTTAGAGCCACCAGTCCTGGCTCTCTATGATCTATGATGTTATTTAGCTCTAACTTACCCCTATATGTCTTCTAAGAGCCCAGTAAATGGTGGAAGTATTGGTAATGCTGCTAGACAATATTGGTCTCCTGTTATCTGGCAAATTCTCTGGTTCAGCACCAATCAGGTCTGGAAGGTGCCGGATTAGAGAGGTTCAACCTGTATAATCTTTTGCTGTGGGTTAGTCATACCGAACAGTGGGAGGTTATCGAAGTGCTAACACCTGAGATCAAACACAAGCAAATATGTTGTAGGGGAAAACCCTGCTTTAGCAGGGGATTAGGCTAGCAAATTGCATCTCTAATTTCTTTGATTCTTTCATTTAGAATCAAAATGCCTTCCTGTAGGCACAGAGTTTTAGTCCTGCCATGCAAGCCTGAATGTCTTAAATTACCAGTTGGAAACATCAAGACACTAGAGCTGCTACATGCTGCTGTTTTGGAACCGTTGCAAATATCATTTTGACTTTCTGTAGAAAACCTCCTCTCTGCAAGACACAGGGTCAAAACTGAGCATTGGCAACTCAGTGCATCAGCATATGAGTGCCATTATTGGTTTTGTAGAAGGTTATTAGTAGTGAAAGAAAAGAGCTCATCACTCATCCCCTGCTCCCTCATATCCCTAGAGATGCATTTTTTAAAGCTTAAAAGCTTATAAAGACCCTACTGTGTTCAGAGAAAGCAGCTGATGTTATGCTTTACACATTTGTAGATTGTAATTGTAGTTAATGATGGAAGAGAAAGACAGTATTCCTCTTCTACACAGCATACAGTGTATCTTTTGGTGATACCCGCTGTGAAGATTGTACTGTGCAGCAAAATCATAAGTTTAATAAAAGCATCATAATAGGAAATGAGGGTACTCACGGTTTGTAAATACACACATATTAAGTGAATCTGTACTACAGGGACAATTTCCAGGGAAGAAACACATTTCGATCAGGCTTTTACTACCATCTCACCCTTCAAAACACCTACCCCAAGCCTGCCCCACTCACGAAGCCTGCTGCCTCATTTTGACATCCTGTGATCACTTTCGGTTAAATTATACCACAATGACCTAGGCAAACAGCTAATGCAAGAAAAAAGGTCTTGTCCAATTCGCTCTGGTGCATGTCACTCCAACTTCATTACAAGTTTCTTTTAGGGTTCTGAGAGAAAAAGCCAACATCCATAGCATCTTTATAACACCTGCCCCTTCTTATTCTAATATATGAGAAAAAGTAGAATGTAGGAAGTAGAATAACAATATTTTTTGTAACCTACCCACAATATTTTCAGTTAATTTTATTCAGAGAACATATAAATGTTTTACTAAATAATTGCAGGCATACATAAGCCAAGATATTCAAAAGCAGTTAACCAGCAGCTGGGAGCTGAAATCAGACCATTGTTTTAGGTGCCTAAATACAAATCAAACTCCAATTTTTAGACTCATGCTTTTTAAAAATATTGGTGCACAGACGTATTTCACAAGGAACACAAGTTTATTGGGATTCCTCCAAATACGAGCAGAGCCCATGTATGGCCACTGGTAAGATCAATAAATAGGCATAGTCTCCATGTAGAGTCTCTACTCCCTTTCATACCTACTTCCTTCCAATGTAAACTAAGCCCAAAGAATATTGTTGTATCTAGAGCTGAGCGAGAATTTTCTATCAAATAATTTAAACATTTCTGAATATATTTTTTAAACTTTCTGTTTTATGAAAACAAAACCATAAATTCATGTCCTGATTTGTAGACGCTCTTCTTCCTTCTCTCATACCACGCCTCTTTACACTTTTTCTTTCAATGTGTCTGCCCTTAAGTTGGTATACACCAGGATAACATGCTACTTTACTCTAGCTGAGAATCTGCTCAAACTGTTCTGAATGTGTCTCCTGCTATTATTCTTGCTATGCTTATCAAATGGTTGTCAACAGTCCAAACTCCAATAGCTGCAGTGCTGAATGTCTTAAAAGAATCATCGCTCAAAAGTGTGACTAGCTGGTAGCTTGATTCTTGATGGTATAGGTGCAAAATGTTATGCATGTAAGGTAAAAACATATGTTCTTCCAGTCTGCTATCAAGGGGCCAATTCTTAAAGATTTAAGAGAAGGAATGAAACATATTCTGACCCTGTACATGAAATAGATTCTGCAAACAATGTTCTGGACCGCAGAGTGGAAACTGAGATTCAGTGGTGGGAGGATTAAAAATTCTGATTGGCTCTTACCACCTCTAATGACAAAGACAGATTTTCAAAGCTGTAGATTTGGATGCCAAAAAGCCAGTAAAATTAATGATAACTCGCCATCAAAAGCTCTTGTCATCTTTGAAAATCTCTGACAAAATTTCTACAAGTTAAAAATTTCTATATTAAAAATCCAGACAGAGGCCAACTTTTAAAAAAGTAGGAACCTAAAATTACTCCCTTTGACTTGGGCTGCCAAATAGGCCCTTTCAAAATCCATCCTTAGACAAATACAGAATGTTGGTCTGTGATAGAGCTCTTTGGGAGAGCTTCATGTAGCTAAATGGAAATATCATCTAGTTGTCAGAGCACAGGGCTAGAAGCCAGGACTTTCTCAGTTCTAGTTCCAAGGATGATACAACTCCTCTTGTCATTTTTGGTAAGTAACTTAAAAGTGAATTGTAAAGCAAAACTGAAAAATGAGTTCAGTGCAGATTTCTCTGCTGAATACCATTGCCTATTGTGTCTTCTGGGAAAAGGGAAGCAAAAATACTTTTAACTGTAAGTTTATTTAACATTGTTATTTCTCTTTGTAAAATCTTCTGGTTCCAATTGGTTCACAGAAGAGATCTCAGAATTCAAAATCACAAATGACAGAAATGTTATTCCCACTCATGCCCCCGTGAGCATATTCAGCATTTTGGTTTTGCCTTGTAACCCACCATTAAGCTTTCTGCCATCTGCATAATGGGGAAGGTTAAATAAGTTAATAATTGTGAAATGCATTGAAGCTGAAAAGCACTAAGGGCTAGTTTTCATGATTATGAAAATAATAATAAACAGTAACAAAGGAAATGAAGAAAGGAATTAGACTCTGTCTGGAATTTTTTTGTTTAGGGATTTTGACTCTGTACAGATTTTATACTAGAGACTGATTTATGGACCAGGAATCACCTGGCTGGAAAGAATTTAATTAAACTCAGAGAACGTAGACCTAATGAATTAGACAGATTTAAATGAAAATATAATTATGTAATTCATTGTTTTCCCACTTTTATAGTTTCAAACATATATCATAACATTATCATTTACATTAGACATACTTATAAATATAATCATAATTTAGATATGGTGGCATTTATTTTATAACCTCCTTTGACTGTTTAGCCAGAAAACAAAGAATTTTAATACAGGAAAGAACAGTATTAGACTTTCATTTACAACCTAAATAGATGCATTACAGGCATGCACATTACATATAGTTTGTTAGCGAGAAAAATAAATTGTGATATAGGATGTTCACTGTAATGATGCTGTTTATGCTGATTTTTGCTCTGTGTATGATGATGCCACAAAAGGGATGTTATTGCAGAATTGTTAATTAGTTTAATTTTTGTTTTAAAACTATCGTATCCAGCAACTGCCCATGATAAAAGATGTGGCAGATCTGGAGATACCCGTGTACTGTAACATTCATGGAGAGCAACTCTTTTCTTTTCTTTTCCAGGTAGCTATAGATTTCACGGCATCCAATGGAGATCCCAGGAACAGCTGCTCTCTGCACTACATCCACCCGTATCAACCTAATGAGTACTTGAAGGCATTGGTTGCTGTTGGGGAGATTTGCCAAGACTATGACAGGTAAATAACCATGTTTGCTAATAGAATTGTCTCTAGAATGTGTTTTAACAATACAGAACCGATGACTTCATGCTGCCGGCTGCAATCATTTAATGTTACTCACATACAGGAATCCTTATGGGTAAAAAAATGTTTCAATCTACAAATACTGAGAGATACACTTGAGATTCATTCATTTAAAAACTAATGTTTAACAGAGAACATCTATCTCAAAGATGTATCATTGATGTGTATAGTAAATGTCTTGCCTGTCTGCTTCTATGTTGAATTACATATTCATGAGCATAGTAATCCTTTTTACACCTGTACGACTAGTTTATATATGCAGTGTAGGTATCTTTTTTGATATTCTTGTGGATGACTCTTTTTGACCCTACAAGAAAGTTGTGAACCCCTATTGATTTCAAATAGCTCTCCTGTCACTGTCAAATAGATTGGCCATTACTAATCTAAATTACCCTAGTAAACCCCCTTTAAGTATTCTTTTTTTATTTTGTGACTGTATAAAGTGATTTTATGCAATGATTCTTTCCAAAAGCAAGGAAAAATTTTGACCATCTCCAGCAAGGATTTTTAATTTATACCTGCTTGTATTTTGTCCAGCATGAAATAGAATCATAATTTTTAAAGAAGAATATATTATGTATTAAAGAGTATCCAGCCTGTTCACAGAATGATCTTCATATTCCAACATAATTTATCATGGCAGGTGTAGCACTGTATTGAACTGCAGCCTTGAATTATTTCTCCCTTAATGTATATGAACTATTCCTTCAACCAGGGACTATGAGCTTCTTTACTATTAAATTTTAGGTGCAGAAATATGCAAAAAAAAGCCATATGCTATTGATGACCTCAAGGTTAGGTGAAACGCTGAGAGAGAGAGAGAGGACAGGAGGAAGCTCGGAGTGGACAGAAAGGAACAGATATGGAAAGGGAAGAAAGAGCAGTATCTCACATATATCAGGCTGGATCCTTGATGGCACAGAAGGGTCAGATGTCCCCATTGGTGTGCTGGTGTCATAGGGTTGGGATGTCATAATAATAATATAATTAGGACCCTACCAAATTCACAGTCCAGTTTGGTAAATCTCGCAGTCATAGGATTTTTAAATTGTAGGGGTCCTGACCCAGAAAGGAGTTGTCAGGGTGGTTGCAAGGTTATTGTGGGGATGATGCAGCACAGTTACCTTACTTCTGCTCTGCTGCTGGTGGTGGTACTTTCTTCAGGGCTGGGCAGCTGGAGAGAAGCCAGTGCTGTCCAGGAATCCAGCTCTGAAGGCAGAGCCACTGCCAGCAGCAGCTCAGAAGGAAAGATGGCATGGTATGGACGCCCTTCTCCATTGCTGCCTGCAGAGCTGGGTGCTTAGTCAGCAGCCACCAATCTCTGGCTGTCCAGCTCTGAAGGCAGCAGCGCAGAAGTAAGGCTGGCATAGTATGGTATTGACACCCTTACTTCTGCACTGTTGCTGGCAGCTTCTGCCTTCAGAGCTGGGTGCCTGGCCAACGACTGCCACTCTCTGGTTGCCCAGCTGTGGTAGCAGTGCAGAAGTAAGAATGACGATCTTCCTGGAATAATCTTGCAACTCCCCTACAATTCTCTGCTGGGCTGGGACTCCCAATTTGAAAAATGCAGGTCTCCCCTGGGAAGTCTGTAGAGGGTAGGGTAAAAGTACACAAAAGACCAGATTTCATAGCCCGTGATGCATTTCTAAAGACTGTGAATTTGGTAGGACTCTAATAATGATCCTTGAGGTTCACAAGCAAAGGACATGGTCTCTTCAGAGAGTTAGAGGCTTGTCTGTCTTTCCTCCAAGGAATCCGTTCTCCATTTGATCCCCAACCAAGTCTTTTTTTAAGGATCTCAAAAGGGGCTGATAGTTGGAATAGTGCATCCGCTTATTATTTTGTTCTCCATAATACCTAGTTTCCAACATGCTAATTTTGGTCCATTAATTTCCAGACATTCTGTCACCATAGGCATTGGGTTGTTTCAGTACACCTTTTGATTGATCCAGTCCAGTCTATCGATCTTTAAAGTTTTCTGACTTTTATAAAAAAATATTATGTAACAGACTGAGTTGATTTTTTTCCCCACTCAGTCAAGTTCAAGTACAGGCCTTCTGCCAAACAGGTCTTGGGGGTTGTGAAATGAAACAGAAAATGTTTGCAGCAACTGCTATAAAATGAAACCACTGAGTTTTGTATAGTTCCTGTCATTTGGAACATTTTCCTTTCTTGTATTCAAACAGCACACATGAGTATAGTGCTTCTTGTGCCAAATACTTAACAAAAAAGGTTGCGGGGGAAGGAATATAAAGCTCTCAGCAGAGTATGGATATTATTTCCAACACCTGCATTATTAGAAAAACTATATAAAGATTGTAATTTAATAGAATAGGTAGGGAAATAATTTGTCATTGAACATCATCAGTATCAACCAAGCAAGTAGCATGATCATCTTTTATATGGTCAGTTCGGCTGATATCGCAATTAGATATGCTTTCTAGATCACCACCAAATATAGACATTTTGGGCAATAATGTAACTGAAGTCATGAGGCAGATCAATTTTCAAACTTGCACTTTGTGCCACTATAACAGGGTTCCCAACATCTTTTTTGGATAGATATTTGTGAACAAAATAAATCAGCATTTGTAATAGAGTGGGTTTGAATATTTTTCAAGTAAATATTTTTCATCAAAAAATGCCAATTTGAAATTGTTTGTGACAAAAGGTTTATTTTGATAAATTTCATTACTTGAAAGGGGTTTTGAAATGATCGAAAATGTCCTGTTTTCACATTTTTGTAACAAAACATTCATTTTCTTTTGGTTCAAGTCAACCTTTTGTTTCAAAATTTAATTTAGTTTATACTAAAAACAAGATGAAAAGAAAAAAATATCAAAATTTGAATGAAACATCATAATCATCAAATAAGCATTTCAGTACAGTGTTGTGTTACCTTTTTCCAATTTGTCAATTCAGGAAAGTTTTCACGATTTTGATGACTTGTCCCAATGTGTGTCAGGGGAAAAAAATAATATATTCTGAAAAGTCTCTGGGGGTGGGAAAGCCATTTCCCATCCAGCCATATGAAGTTTATAATTCAAACCCCTCAAGACTGGCCCATCTCTGTTGTGCTTTTGTTATATTGACAACTCCAGCTAGCATATATGGTTAACTCATAACAATGCAAAGATATACAAGACGCATCCCTCATGGGCTACGTCTACACTGGCCCCCTTTTCCGGAAAAGGGATGCAGATGAGACAA
>CM057846.1:165786334-165810450 GCA_030068395.1 Apalone spinifera
CCGACTTGTCTCATCTGCATCCCTTTTCCGGAAAAGGGGGCCAGTGTAGACGTAAGGGTGTTTTACAGCTTCTTTGAAGGTCATAGCTGTAAGTCAGAGCAATCCAGTATATCTCTACAAACATATAGTATATTAAAATGTCTGGTCTGATAGCCTCCATGATTTGTTTTCCCAAAGATGGTGTTGGACAACTACCAGACAACCAGGAGTGGCACTTCATCATTACATAGAGATGACTGTCTCTGTACAGGGAAAATATTTTGGAATTGGATTGAAAAGAACCTGTTCATACAGTCTTAAATAAAGCTAACCTGTTTAAAATTCGGCTCCATCTACAGAGCCAAATTATGATAAATTTTGTAAATAATTATATATTAGTATAATTCTTCAATGGTAGCAAGTATGGAGCAAAAGAAGTGGATTGGATTTGAAAATCTTGCCATGTGTTTGAAATGTTGAAATTTTATTTTGCTGCTTGTAAAATTGCATTTCTAATCTCCGGCTCCCATTGATCAAATTCTCTATTTTAATTTGAATTTTTTTACTCTCTTCCCTGATTCAACAATAAATACATAACCCCAAGTTAAATCAATCAGGAGAAAGCACATGCCTAAGTGCTTTGCCGAATAAGGATGGAGTTAAGCATCCTTATTCTTAGTGGTGTCTGCAATATACAAATATCAGACTATTCAGTATGATCCTACATCCTCTTTTATGACTAATTTTTACAGAAGATGTTACATTTATATCAGACTCCCTTTACACTGCCAGAGGAATATCAAGAGAGCTAATGTAAAGGAGAATCAGGTTCTATATAATCAAATTAACATTTGTAACTTTAAAAAGATGAAAGCGTAAAAGTATTTAATTTTTTAAATATTTGTCACATCACAAAAATCACAGAACATCTCATTCTGCTTATGTGGCAGCCATTCTGCTGTGTTCTCACTCCCATAATTTTGTAAAGCATTTCATTTCCTGCCATCAGTGCTGGCAACTGGACTTGATGGCCTCTAGAGCAGCAGTTTTCAAACGATAGATGCGATTCAGTACTGGGTTTTGGAAATATCAGGCACTGGGTCTCATTGCTGCAGGGTGATGAGGTGAGCAGTGGGGGTGCAGAGGCAGGCTACCTGCCTGTCCTGGCACCAGAGACTGCAGTGTGCCTCAGAAGCAGGCAGCAACAGGATCGGCTCTTGGGGGAAAGGGTTCTGAACACTGTCCCTGCCCCAAGCACTAGCTCCACACTCCCACTGGCTGGGAACCTGCTTCTGGCTGCTTCTGAATGCAGCATGGTCTGCAGTGCCAGCAGAGGCAAGAAGCCTGCCTTAGCACCCCCACTGCACCACTGACTAAGAGCCACTCAATGTAAGCCCCCACCCCCGTCCCATCCTTGACCCCACCCACCAAAGCCAGAGCCCCTCCTACACCCCAAAGCTCTCGTCCTCAGCCCCACCCCAGAGCGAACACACTAGTCAAATTATGTTGCGTTGTGAGCATCAACAATTTTCTTCAACTGGGTCATGAGAAAAGAAGTTTGAAAACAACTGCCTTTGAGGTCCCTTCTAGTTCTATTTATCAATAGTAAGCGGTATCCTTTTTACTCATTCTAAAAGTTTGAAATTTCAAAGTTGTTATTAGTTTACATTTCTCTGCTCATTCACCTTCAAAGATAATCTTCTATTTTTATATTTCAAGACGTCCTTGAAACATATGGAAGCAGGGTTATATCTGTCCTCAGATGCCAACATCTTGTTTTCATTTATGGAAATAGCCTCCTTAATTCTACATCCACATATTGTTCCTGAATACTAACATGCCAAATGGTAAAATACAGGTGTCTAGCTACTTCCCCAATGGCTATTAGTGAGTAAAGGGTAAATAATTTCAGCTAAATGCAGGAATAATGTATGCTCAGTGCAGTGCAAAATGTTTATACTGTAGTGAAAATCCAAAACCCTTTACAAATCCAACACTTGGATCAACATTCATACAAGATTTGAAAACTCTTTAGGGTCTGATCCTGCTCCCATTGACATTATGGTGAGTTTTGACATGAGCTTCTTATGATTGCAAAGAACACTGTTGGTGCTCATTATACAATAATACTGATTGATTATTGCTGTTACTAATTTAAAATAATAATTATTGCCTCGGTGTTTTTATGGCTGGGTGATTCAAACTCACCTATTCTGAATGAATGTACTAAAAATAAAACTTCTCAAACCTAGAACCAGCTCTTCCCTTTTCTCCAAGGACACCTTGCAATTTGTCATAGATGCAACTGTAGACACAAATTAAGCAAGTGCCTTTGGAGTTACATACATGAGCTAAGCACTTGCTAGTGATTTGCCTTCAGGAGAGAAATAAAATTTCCAGGCTTAATTCATAAGATCTAGTTTTTAACTAGAACCCATTCTCATCCCAATATCTTAAGTGATAGCTAGCTCATTGTATAGCTATTTTGTCCCTGTACTGTGGATAAAGAAATACAATGTTACCTTTGCTGTAGTCCTCTGAAGAAAACAATTTAAAAGAATTATATCAGAAACAACAAGAAGAGCAGAAGTTGGTTTTGATTGTAATGTTATATAATAGTAATTACTTAAATTTGTGGCCAAAAGGTGTTGTTTTTAATTAGTAAGTTTTCACTGTATGCAAGACTTAATTTTTCATAAATTCACTACTTAAAGCTATGAATGTTAAAAATTAATCTACCCATATAGCCCAATAAATAGAAATATTGTTAATTATTGAACATATCTGTTTATCACTTTAATTACAGACACAACCTTTCTGGAGGCTGTTTAAAAAAAAAGATATTCAGACTATCTAAATAAGGTTAGAACCCACTGGAGAAAAGAATATTTTCATACTTCGTAAAGCAGTTATTGCACCACTTTAATAAAAATAAAACTTATATCCCAGTAAAGTGAACAAAGAATTATAAAAATAATACTCTTAGACTCCCCATTTAAGCAAAATGTAAGCATTTGGCTTTAATTGGATTTAAGCATATGCTCAAATGCTATGGTGAGAGAGCTATAATACGATAATAAATCCTCTTTGAACTGGATCCTCAGGATCTTGGCCATCACACATTTTGTACGCACATTCATATAAGGAATGGTCACCATTACAAACCTATACTGGCTACATGACATCTACTATTACAGATGTCAGTGTATCTCTGTAATTAGAACAGGAAATATCAAGGATAATTGTGTGATTCAGGTTGGAAAGATTGACTTTGTAATAGTTTCTCTGGTACATATACAACTCCACTCCTACCCAGTGCCAGATTTTTGCACAAGCTATGTAAGCAACAGTTTAGGGCTTCTGATTATGAGGGGTTTGTAAATAAAATTTTTTAAAAATTACTAGTTTTTAGTTGCATCTTTGCCTATGTATCAGTCTATATGTAAATATAAAACTTTATTATTTCTATTTTCATTGTCTTTTTTGTTAGAATAATTCACATGTTTTTGGTAATGCTATGGGGCCTCTAAAACTTCATATAGCTCAGGTCCTCAATCTGGCCCTGCTCCTGCCCATGTTTCTGCTCTCATTTCTTACTGCTCTTATCTTCACTTCTGTTCAGTGCTGTTCCCTCTTCCTAGAGTCCCCCTTCCAGCTCAATATGCCAGCCACATGCTGTCTCCTTGAAATTCCTCCTCAGATTCACCTCTTCTTCAGAGTTTAGAAATGCTAGCTCATGTCAACAAAATGGTACTGCTTTCTCCATGGACAAAACAATAGAATTGTTGCTCTCAGAGAAAAACTGACTCTGGGATCTCCAGTTTTGTCTGTGTTATCTGTCTATTCACTGTCTGTTCTCCTCAAGGCCAGAACTTTGTCTTGGGAGATTCTGAGCACTCTGTCAGCATTAACAAGGAAATAATAGTAGATGTCATGTGTCTATTAGTGATTCCCTACAAAACAAGTGACCTGAGGAGCAGATTCTTATAACTCACCAATGCAGTAAAAAGTAGCGTACTGTAGCTAGTCCAATATAAGAAACTAGATAATTTCATGAATCTTTATGGGAGACAGTGCTTTTTGCTATTTTGGCTAAGATAAAGTATGGTGTCAGCTTTGTGTCTGATGCATCTTCCACTTGCATGGGATGAACTTAAAAACCTAGTAGATTATCCCCACGTTCCTAATTTCAAGGTATATGGAGCTTTCAGAGTAGTGAATTTCTTCACTGCATCTTTTAAACATATAATCAGTTATTTATGTGGTAATCTGCCCTGTAGCGCCCCTCAGTTATACTTACATTTAGCTGAGCTGAAAATTGGTCCTGGTTGGAAACCCATCAATTCACACAGGTAAACCATTTTCCAGTACTGCTTAGGCAAGTTTAACCTTTCACCATGATAAGAGTGCACATCTTTTGTCACAGAATAGTATAACACAAAGACGGGAGGCCAGATCTCTGCTTAGTCACATCTTTATCACCCCTTTGGAGTGAATGGGGTTACAGGTGTAACACACCCGTGGTGTGTGTCCCTTTATTACTTAGATTTGCTAGGAAGAAGCAGCCTTCTACCCCACAGACCTCTGAGTAGTAGCCTGTGTTTTGTTTATGTGGACACAACTGTCATTGATTGCTGGCTTTTGTTTGACTGACATGATAAAGGCAAGAAAAATGTCCAGAAATAAATACATGCTTCAGTATGATAAATGTGGCTGATTCAGGAGTTTCGTGGTGAGAATTTGACTTCTGCAACATGCAAATATATTATAAAATGTCCTTGATTTTGGATTCCAAATCAATAGCTCAGAGAAGGATTTTTAGGCAGTTTGCTCCTAGATATTGGATAGGGCATCTAGCTGAATTCTTAATTATCAGCATGCTTTATTTCTGTTTTTATAATTTTTTTCAAGCTGATTGTCATTTTGATTTCAGTTGAATTAAACCAGCAGAGAATTTATACCTATCTCATAGAACTGTAAGGGACCTTGAGAGGTCATTGAGTCCAGTCCCCTGCTCTCATGGCAGGACCAAGTACCATCCCTGACAGATTTTGCCCCAGATCCCTAAATGGCCCCCTCAAGGATTGAACTCACAACCCTGGGTTTAGCAGGCCACTGAGCTATTTCCCTCCCCCATCATGGAAGGATCACTTCAAATACTTCTGATCATCCTAGAAAATTCATTTCCTTCCAGGAGCAAATTAAAAATCTCTCACTCATACATATATGCCTAAATATGCTCCTATTCTCCCTACCTCCCAAACAGAATGAATTTTCTATCTGCTTAGTTCTGGTAGAAAACAAAATTAAAATGAATGAAAAACATTGCAGGGAAAAGTCATATCATGTCATGCATATCACTGAAACATTAAAGATAATGTAATTCCACCCCTGCTTATCATGATGCAAAGAAAAGGGATAGAGCTCAATATAAATGCAGCAATGATTTGGGTTTTTTTTCCTGTTGTGCAGCATTATGTACAGTCTGGAACTTTGAAACTGCACTTGTCCAATGTAAAGGTGCTCACTCTTGTTCAGTGAAATTGACCCTGAAGGGTAGGATATCTTCTATAAGACCAATGGAGTTCTAAGACACCAAGGGCTTGTCTACACTACGGGGAAGATTGACACTGCCAGAGTCAATCTTCTGGGGTTTGAATTAGCAGGTTTAGTGAAGACCTGCTAATTCAAACAGAGGGCGCGCCTGTCGGCACCAGTTGTCCTGCTCCTCATGAGGAGTAAGGGAAGTTGACAGAAGCATGTGCTCCTGTCGATCTCTGGCTGTGTGAGCGGCGCCAAAACGTGATTTAAGATGCTTTGAATCTAGCTATGTAATTAATGTAGCTGGAGTTGTGTATCTTAATTCAACTTTCGTAGACTTGGCCCAAGACTGTGAAGGGTTGTGAAATTGTCCTTTGTTTGGGTTTGGTATCAGTTTACTGTGCAGGTTCATTGATTTCCAGAGCAATTTAGAGTTAATCCTTTGGAAACTACAGAGATCCATACACATCCTCCTAAGGACTCATTTGACTGGTAGTCTGGAAATTGCTAATATTTTAAAGATTAGTAATAGCCCTCTTATGGTCTCATGGAGTGCCCCCATACTCTTTCTAGCTATGCGGTCCCATTTCATCAGCAAATGACATTTAGTAAATTAGGTTGTTTTACACCTGCAAGTATAAATCAGGTCACTGCCAATTTATTTATAAACTAACAAGGAAACATGCATTTTGGTCTCATCTCTCTGATCATGCCGTTTTACCAGGCTGTATCTCACAAGACAGTCTAGTAGTTTCTGCATTTTATTTCTATAACCTTTCATTTCCCTTTACCCATTTCCCACCTCATTTACAAAGGCTTTTTTCAATAGATATTTACTTTTTTTGGTGCTTAGGTTATGAATTTCAGAATCCATTTGGTATTTTAGCACTGCTGAGCTTCTTCAGCCTTCTTTTAATGTTAATCAGGGGAAGTTTAAGGCTATTGCATTTGGCTTTGGATTTGTTAGATACTTCATTAGTAGATGTCGTTCAGTGGGTAGCTTCAGGGAATTTGTATTCCCCATATTCATTAATTATGCCCCTTGTAGGTGAGACTGCTATTACCATCAGACTCTTGAATCCCAATTTTATAAATTTCTATTTCTTCCTGCTCAGCAGATTCCAGCTCCCTGAAGGTGCCTAAGAAGCATTTTGTAATGGACTGTATTTCAAACACAGCTATAACTAAAGCTGACACAGGAATGTTAATGTCTAGAATCTGAATATTTATGCCATGACTGTGTAGAATTTCTGTCTTTGTCCAACCAAACAGTGCAACAGCAGCCTTAATGTATCATAGCAGTTTTTTTAATACAAGAACTAATCTTAACCCTGCCCACAGCTCCATGAAACCCACTGTGCATTATTAGCCAAATCGTGAGGTCCATTTATCTCCACAGAAGTTTGCTTACCCAAGTACCTAACAAATGCTGTCCTGCCTTGGTAGTGATTTGGCACCATATAATAATACAATCCCTCTGAATGTCTCTGAGTACAGAAGAACTGCACTTGCTGCCACGCTCTTCCACTGGTCCTCATCCAACCCACAAGCTCTGCATCTAGCAACTTAAATGGCTGGAAGAGAGGAAGTACTTGAGCCATGGCCCACCTCTTCTCTACCCCATGGGAATATAGGGGTGCAGTTGTGCCCAGCTATTTTGCAGAACCATGGGGGATGAAGAAGGCTACTTGTTCCCTCCATCTGCTTATACATGCATGGAACAATTGGATCCAACCTGACTTGAACCAAGGTCATCATTATTTGGTCCTCTTAGGCTCTGGGTATCCTACATGTACATAGTTTCAGTTATGATGCTGGAACTGGAAGAGTTGAAACATTTCAAATGGCTGCTGTATTTTCTTTGGAGCTACAGCTAATGCCTTGTAAGCTGTTGTGATTCTGTATTTATTGGCATGAAGACCTTCCAAGATATAAGTACTTAATACACTCAGGAATGTTATTCACTCACACAGTTAAAAGTTAAAACACTTTAATTCAGCTTATTTTCTTCTCAGTCCTTCCTTAAATATGAAAGATTACAGTTTAATCAAGTTTAATGACAGTTCGCTCTTTTGCCTTTTGCTATTTTCCATAGTTTTTTAATAAATTAAATGTGTAATAGACATTTGGCTTTTAATTTGGCAATTTGAGATGTCTGTTTAAGTGAGAAAAACATTTGATTTTATCATGGGAAAATTTACTGAACCAGACAGAGTTCAGTGTCTTTTGTGTAGCTAGACTGGAAAATGAAAGGCACGTTAGTTGGTTTTGGTCATCTTTGAACCATGTTGGAAATTATTCTCACCATATCTTTGCTCTGACCCTGAATCAAAATTACAGAGACATTCCACTCCCCTAATGTTAGCACAGTGCTATTGCTTTTACTACTGTACTGCTGGTGCAGTAGCATATTTTCCTGGTAGGGTCTCAAAGCACATACTCATCTTGAAGCAGTTGAAATCAGTGGAACTACCCATATTCTTCAAGTTATCAGGAACACAAGTTGCTGAATTGCAGCCAAAGTACTTTCACTGACAAAAGTAGTCCAACAACAGCCAAAGGAGGTGTATAGGTATAAGTCTTGTTTTACAGATTAGTAACATGACACACAGACTAGTTAAAAGCAAAATTTTCCAATTGCCTTAAAATTGGGTACTTACATCTGTATTCCGATAATACTTAATAAAAGTAGCCTGATTTTCAGAGATGTGCACAATAGCTCTCATTGACTTCCATAAACTTAAGAGCAAAGGCATCAGCAAACGCATGGGCCAGCTAACTCATACCTTGAACACTGGCCAGTACCACTGGTTCCAGAGGAAGGTTCATATGACTTACCCAGAGTTTTGCCCTATCTCCCTTCAAGTTTTGCTCTATCTCTCTGAAGCATAAGGGTTTCTATTTTTTGCAGATGTTTTCACTGAGCTGTCTACAATGATTTGCAATTCTTTTTCCTGGATGTTACAGTTAGAACTGTATGAGTACTAAGCATGATTCCTGACCATGTGTGTTGCCTTATATTTGTCAATAACGTGTCCATTGAATCTGAACCTTAGCCCTGACTTTTCTTCTGACTCAAGTCCAGCCTATACCCAATTTAGATCTACTCAGTCTATAGTATCCTTTAAGTGTTATGTATCTTCTTAGCAGAATAAATATCAATAGTCACATCTCAGCATGCAAATAAGAAGCAGCACAATTACGGCAACTATTTAACCTACCAGCACAGCACTGCAGTTGTCACTTGCTTCTCTAGTTGCCTCTTTGCATAGATTAGGGCTCAAAATTCTCACTGAGCAAGGTACAAACTCTCAAGCCATGTTTCCAAAATAAGTGTTCCTTGTCAAAGCTGATCTTCACATTGATTTTCTGTTATTCCTGGTGAAACGTTATAATATTACCATCCCTGAAGTCAAATCATTGAGAATTTTGGAAATTATGCCTTGCTTCGAGTTTCAAAGAAGATTTTTCTGCTCTGTGTAGAATGGAAAGCTACAGAAAATATGAAGTAAACTTGGCAAGGTGATCATTTTTTATAATTGAAATGGTTTTGTCCAAGGTAAAATCATAGTAGTAGTAGTCATAGTATTATTTGTTTATTATTATTAACACTGAGTCCAGAGTCAACCTTAGGTTTTGTCTAGCACCACTCTCTTTCCCTGCTAATGCTATCTCCTCCTATGTTTTTGGCAGTGCTGGTGGTCATGATGGGGCTGGCAGTTTACATGTGCACGTTCTATGCTCTTTGTGACAGAATAGGCAGCACGAACAAGACTACATCTTTGACTTTTTTCCATACGTCTTTTTTTCAGGTGTATTTATATGAAAAAGAAAAAGAGCACTCAGCTGCGATGAGTTTTCTTTTCCATATAAATACGTTTGAAAGAAGATGTGAGTGTGAGAGAGAGCCACAGGTGTATTCTTGCAGCTCAAGGGGGACTCAGTAACGTGTGGGGCAGCCTCAATCCTGCACTGTCCAGATGGCAAAACAACTCCTGACATAACGTAGAGCAGCTGCAGGGCTGTTCTAAATTATGTCATCCACAGCTGGGGTGATGGAATGCCAGGGCCCTCCTGTCCCGTCATATCTCCTCCTCTGCTCTAATGCCTCCCCTGTAGGAAAAGGAATTTTCCTGCAGTCCAGGGAACCTTTAGCAGTCCCATTGGCAGCTTTTCTCCTGCCACGTCTCAACAGGGCAGAGATGATGAGGTGGAAAGGGAGCTGCAGATCATGTTACAGGTGGGAACCTTCATGGAACTTGCAACTTATTATAGGTGACGTTTCCCCTTCTGTAATGTTGCCAGAAGACATTTCCCACCTGGCCAGTTCCATGAACCTGAAACACAAACAGCCTTAATTACACAACCCTCCCTTCACTACTCTCTGCCATCTTGAGGATGATGATCCTGTCTCCTCTTATCTGAAAGAACTATGTTGTCACAGACTTTACCTATATGAACATTGTAAGGTAAGAGCCCACGCTACTCTGTCTCAGGGAGCAGGAAACAGAATTTAGGACTACACATACTATGGTCTTTCACAGGAGGCGGTCTGTACATGGTTTCCCACTTGTGAGATGCTCACAGACCATTTTACTCTGTAGACATGTCCAGTTGGTCTGAATCTCCAAAAACCTGAAATTTTTCACCTCCTGATTCAACTCCCCACTTCTCTTGTCCTTCTTCGCTTCCTCTCTCCCATTTCTCTAGTCACAAGCCACTTCTGTTTATACTTCCCTTCCATCATGAAGGTTGTAGTGTTTCCATTATGAATCAAGCATGCATTCTAGTCTTCTTCTCTTGGGCCATGTGACGGGGTAGTGCATTTTTATGTCAGGGTAAATTTATTTCAATGTGCTATGTTGTTCAGTAGAGGTGCCATGCTGGGTCTGGATAAAGATGGGGACTGAAAGAGAGCAATAACTAGCATTTAATTACTCGTGGAAACAATGACCAGCAAAATACAGGCAGCTATCTGCTTTAGGAGTAAGGGAGGCATTGCTAGTCAGGGGAGCATCTGAGAAGTTGTAGACCCAATCCAACAAGGATTTACTTAAATGCCTAACAGTATATACATTGTGAATAATGCTTTAGAGTAAAAGCATTTGTTGTGCAAAAGGTAAAGTATGTGCAGTCCTTAAATCTTTCCAGGATCAGGGCCTTGATCAGCAACCCTTTACATTAGGCATATCAAATAACGGGACGTAATAGAAAAAGAAAACTAAACGGCATGTCAGAATACAGAGTCTAACAGCCCAACTCCGAGAAAAGTGCTGAGAATCTAGTAACATCTATGTTTCAAGATGCTCAATGAACACAAACAGGAATCCAAATGTGAGGGTAAAAAATGAGATGTCTTGCAAACACAAATAAAGGTGACCAAATGATATGCTTGATCTAGCAGCCTTTTCTGTGGTCTTCTGCTTTGACATATTTTTCATGGGCAAATATAAAAGAATAAATGTTGAATGGAACAATGTCTTTTCTTGGTGGAAAAAAAACTTTTTTTGTTTTATTTTCAGTGATAAAATGTTCCCAGCCTTTGGTTTTGGAGCCAGGATACCACCAGAATTTAAAGTAGGTGGACAGACGAATCTTTCTGATTTCCATGGTTTATATGGCACAATGTATTGCTACTGGTGAGATGGTTTACCTTTGGGAAAATAGTTCCCTCAGCTTGTTTCATTCTGATGGTCTTCTGCTCAAGTTGTTATCTTGTTACATATACAATGCTAAAAGGCAACCCAAAATTAATGATGTTACAATGCCATTCACATTTTTTCTGAGGCTGACATTAGGGTGAGTAGGTTTTATCTTTCCTGGTTCAGATTAGGTTTTGAAGTAAGTATATTTTAGAGCTGTGTTTTGGAACCATTAAAAATGTGCTAAGGTCTGATATTACAGAGCCAACATTTGTAAGATTCACTGGGGCTGCTGCTTTGAGAAAATGTGATTACACCAACACTGGCCTTGAAAATAATGGTCTTAGTGATGCTCTAAGTTGTGGCAATTTTGTATGTCCAAGAGTCTGTCATCAGTGCAAGGAATGGAATGCTAGAAAATATCCATGCTAGAAAGAAGTGTACCCATGCCAAAGGAGGTGAGGACTAGATTGATACTGAGGCTAGAAGAGATTAACATAAGAAAATAAAATCCAGATGGGAGATAATAGAGTCAGTGAGGTATCTGGAAAGTGCAGGTCATGAAAACAGAGAGACAAGAATCCAAATTCTGTATTGTGTGTGTAAGTTGGAGTGAAGAGTAGCCAAAGCATTGTTCCTGAGCTGATAAGAAACACAAAGCTACTTAATGATTCTTCACTAGTTTAAATCAGGTGCAATTTGAGAAGCAGGACTTGATGATCAAGATGGTTCCTCCTAACTTTAAAGCTTGAGAATCTATGAGCTCCATACTTCTGCAAGTGCAAAATTCACTCCACATCAGAATGCCTCCTGCTTTGCATTGCCTATTCCCGCTCTCACTTTCCCAGACACACAGTGTTGCAATTACAGTAACATTGGGAGAAGCCCTAGAAAGGTAAAAGGTCTACGTACAGGTGTGGATTTTGTGTTACGTAAGTTACATTATACCATGTGAAACGATATGTTCAGGAAAATATACTGGAGTGTCCTTGTGTCCAATAATACTGTTGTCCAGCAATAAGAACACAATATCTACTCATAACATACTTTGTATGTGTCCTGAGCAGCAATATTTTTAGTGCCAATCTACAACTTTCTGAATAGCATTTGCTCAGTTTGATTTTTTCAGTAGGATTAAATCTCCATTGACTGAAAAGCTTGAATGTGAGAAAATGGACTGCACACAATAATAGATAAGTGCAGTACCCTGTAACTAAACATTTTACTGCTTTCCAGAAAAGAAACAGCCTATTCAAATTGTATAAGATATGATGTGATAATTACAATATGAAAAATTACTATTCATACACATTCGTCAATCACATTTTCTTTGCAACAGCAGCCAGGAGCCACAGTCATTATGTTAAAAATAATGATTGGGAAGATAAATACATAGAATGACTTCCCCTACCATTAGCATTAGTGACACCTAGCAGACACATGTGAACTTTGCACATCTGTACCTATGGGTTATAGTCCTTAGGTGCATTTATCATAGAGCCCAAGATGCATAACTCTTTAGCTAGATGGGACAATATATGCACTGCAGCAATTTGTTTTGTGCGGCAAGGAGAGCGGTCATCATGCCAATCAGCAACACAACATTGGGCATTTGCACGCGCCTTTTGAAATTCATACAAGTAAGTGCCCTTAGTAAAAGAGCGGCTTTACAGTGAACATTGCAGTTCAGGGTACATAGGAAGTCTCAAAGGCAATAGCAAGAGCTGCCTGAGTGGTGGTACGGAATTGGCCTCACAGGACTTAGGCAATATGTGGTGGGGTGTCCATTGCATACAGGGTTGGAAGGAGTAAAGGTGGCCAGGCAGGCCAATTAGCTCCATGGGGTGCACCTGGAGGAGGAGCCAGTGAGCATGCCACTAATTAGAAGGCGGCTCAGCTGGGCAGGAACAAGATGGGGTCTATATAAAACCTAGGACGAGTGAGCACCTAGATGCTGCAGGGAGGTGGGGAAGTAGGCTCAGTCACTCCCTGAATGGAAGGCATTGGGAGGCTGGCAAGCCCAGAGAGGGCGAACAAAACTATGGAAAGAGCAGCAAGGGGTCAAACCATGTCCAGATCTTGGCAGCTTGAAGTTGGGTCTCTGGACTGGGACCCAGTGTAGCACATGGGCCTGGCTTCCCCTAACAGCCACTGGGGAGTAGCCAAGGTATTGGAGACACCAGATGGACAGTGGGTTTGGAACATGTACTCCCCAGAAGGGGAGGATCTTAGTGACCTGCCCAGGGGAGACTGCAGATCTGGCAGAGAGCAGGGTCGCAGACTAAGACAGGACAGGGAATCACACTGCCAGAGAGAGAGAGCAAGCCTGGCAGAGATAATTCCCAAGATGGCCAGCAGGAGGCGTCTCTACCAGTGAGTGGCTCCCATAAAACAATGACAGACAAGAACCTCACAAAAAGGCGATGGAGATGGGTTTAGGAGAAATAATCTGAAACCTATGAATTCAGTGATTTGTAAATTGAGTGTATGCGTGAGCAAAGGGAGCTACAAGGCATACAGACTGTGGATCAAGGAAACACCTGCAATCTGCTCAATGGGAGAGTGCCATAGACATGATGGAGCTAAATGATAGGACCTCAAATAGCCAAATGAAAACCAAATGAAGAGAATAATCAGACTGCAGCAACAGATGGGGGACCTGCAACCAACTTGGTGTGAGCTCCCAGAAAAGCGAAAGCCCCAACAGCACTAACTGGTGAGGAAGAAGGCAATCAGTTTCACTATGCATCTGAAAATCTTAACTAGCACATGATGAACATTGAAAGTGGTGTTAATAATTGTCAACTCAGCTGTTCAGTCCATCCTAATGACTTTCTGCATGTCTGTGTGCAGTGGCTGTGTTCTCCATAAATTAGAATTACTCTCAGTTTTGTTTTAACCCCTCTTCAAAATTGTTAAAACTTGTGTCCCCTAGGAAGTAGGGAACAGGTGTCAAAATCGATACATTAATAAGGGTTAATGCATGAAAAGGTACGGCTATCTCCACTCTATTTAGACACTTGTGGCCAGCCTGTGTAACATCACTTGGGAGACTTGGGTGAAGGGGCTGTTATCTGCACTGTACATGTTTGCTCTGGAAATCCTCCCCGCTCACAGGATCCTAGAGCCTCCATCCCCAGCATGAAAGTCTACACTGCAGTTAAACAACCCCTTAACCTGGGCTTCAAGAGCTCAAGTCAGCGGACACAGGCCAGCCATGAGTTTTTAACTGCAGTATAGATATACCCTCAGACACCAAATATTCCTCAGGAATTGTCTCACATGGGAACATCAGCATCAGGGTAACTGTGAGACACCATAACTTTGCTGAAGTCCAAATGGGAGCCAACTACTCCTTGTGCTGTTACAAGGTGAAAGAGAACCAGAGCAATGTAGCTGGGAAAAGCAGTGGACAATGGAAGTGTGCAAAATGCTGGTCTTATTTATGTAAAATAGAAAAAAAAAACAGAATGTACTACTAAGTGTGCATTCGGGCTTATAAAGTAGCCATTGAACATTTCATTAACCAGTTGGGTGCCACTTATATGCAAGTTGACACTAACCTAAAAAAGCTGTGGGTCAGTATCTCATAAGTACCCAGTATCATTATAGTTTTCAGAAGAATTTATATAATCCTACGTGTTAGACAAGTTAGGCTTTTTCAATGCCTGTTGGGCTTCTGTTAGTAGTTAGAGATCAATGTAGGACGCTAATGAAGCTAATAGTCTATTGTTGGCTTTAATATATTCTGTCCTATTTTACCACCTTCTAGCCTCCCCCTATTTCCTGTATTAAGTGCAATACTCAGCACGGTAACTATTACTCTTTACCAGCAAAATGCATCTTCCCCTTCCAGACCTGAAGAAGAGCTGTGTGTCAGCATGAAAGCTTGTGTCTCTCGCCAACAGAAGTAGGTCCAATGAAGACATCACCTCACCCGCCTTGTCTTTCTGCCAGTGTTCCACATTGTCCATCAAAAGTGGAAATGTCCAGGCAGATCAGAACCTTTTTGAAAGTGAGCTCATTGAAAAACATGTTTGTTTACACAATTTCTACAGTATTTCTATGAGGTGAATGTCTCTGCTGTGTCACATTGGCTGAATAATATTTTTCCATATTTGAGCTCCAAATGAAAATACTCAGATTCAATTCTTTTCCTGCTAGCAGCGAAAGAGTTTGAACAGCTGTTTCTGTGGTGGGACAAAGAACAGAGCAGATACAATGAGAAGTAGTATGCGCATCATTCCTAAGAAGCTCCAGCAGTGTCATCTAATGTTTTGCAGTACGATAAGTCAACTCCAATAAGTCTTCTCTTCATCAGTCTGCCCTCCAACCCAAGTGAGCTAGTACTGTCACTGAGAGAACATTGATTGCTCACACCTTGACCAGAGTAGGCCTGTCAGGCACCCACCCCTCTGTAATTGACAGTTCTGTCAGACAATTCTTCCGTGTTACAGAGAAATGAACCCCCAGACAGCAATGACCTTTATCAAGAGGAGCTGGATTTTACTGCCATATCTAAGCAAAAACAGCCCAATCCCTCTGAGACTGAAAAATCCTCATGCACTAGCCCAGGAAAGAACACACATGTGGAGCATGTACAATTTATCCCAAGGGAATATTTTATATTGACCACCTAGTTCTTGAATAGTGCTTATATATAGGAGTCAAAAAAGAACATATTTTGGATGACCAAAAATATGGATTCAGAAGGAAAATCACAATAAGGAGGATGAGGAAGAGGGGAAGACTTACCAGACTCATCTTTCAGAAGACATGCCACAGAGCAGAGCTTGCAAACCACACACCACCAGAAAAAGCATTGTTATAGTAGAAAAGAAGCAGTTAAAATGATGTCAACTCCCTGAGAAAAGAATTGCCAAAAGTAAATTCCCTAATGAAATATCCCAACTGTGTATGTTTTGAAGACTGTCCAGGTTGAACCTCTCTAGTCTGTCACTCTCCAGACTGACCAGTGCCAAACCAGAGAATTTGCTGAACCACAGGAGGTCAATACTGTCTAGCAGCATCACCAACATTTCCACTGCTTACAAGGCTCTTACAAGACATTTAGGGGTAAATAACAACACAGAACACTGAGCGCCAGGACTGGTGGCTGTAAACAAACTTTATGGGACTGTGGGACACTTGGCCACACCCATGTTAAGTGGACATCTGGCTAATTAAAATCATGCCAGATCATAGATGTTGCCGGACCAGAGAATCATGGAATAGAGAGGTTCAACCTGTCAGAGAAAACTTTGCTGCAGTCACAGGAACAAAAAAATATTCAGGATTCTGCACTTTTAGTCTATGGTAAGCATGAACCTGACCCTACTTCTATTAGTAGCAAGTCATCGCCTTGAAAAATGTGTACACCTATGTCATTTCCACCCTTTTAGAAGCATGAACAAATTGTGGCCGCAACGAAAAATAAAGTCTAGTAAATGGAGATGTGGCAGACCAAAGAAGTGAAGATCCTACCACCATGAGTCTAACTTTCTTTATCACCTGGTTGCTGGCTATGGAAATTGTGCAGGATGCTCTTTAATGAACTATAACATTTTTTTTAATTGACAATATTTGCCAAACAGAAATGCTTTTAGCCAGAGCTGCATGCAGTGCATCTGCCAGACGATTGTCTTACTGAGTGCCTTGGAAATAATAGCTTTAGACTGATGATTCTTTGCTTTTTATGCATCTTAAGAGTTTGCAAAATATGATGCATTTCTGGATTTGAAATTTCATTCTCCGTCTGTCAGTGGCTTAATATTGTTAAATCGGATGTAAGTGAAAAGCATTGTGCATCACAGCAATTATGTTTCTGTGTGCCCAGTACATTATTGTTCATGCATCCTTGACAAACTGTATTTGAATAAGTAATAGAGCATGTTCCTAGCCTTCACTGAATTTGTCAAATCATTTTGTCAGGCAATCCAAGTACTATCACAATTAATATGGCTGAAAAACAGTGAAATAATCAAAGTACTTTGTTCTTAATGCAGAATCTGTGCAAGGTGCTGTCTGTAGCTGTCAGGCCAAGTTGTACATATCCAATTACTAGTCATTTGTTGATTTGTATGGTATTGCTCTGCACTGTGCATTGGCACAGCAGTCACATCTTGCTGCTGAAACCTGTGCTTAGCTACTGTCTCACACAGTTTACAATGCTGAATGAGTTACTCAATGGCATGAAAAAGAAAATAGTTGGCAAATCAATACTTTCTTATCAGACCCCATGTTGTACACTTCTTTTAACAATAAGCAAAGGTCTTCTTAGTACTTTTGCAAGAGTACATGTCTTTGGGGGGAGAGGGGACATTGGTGTATGGGCTAAGGAAATCCTCATTATGGCATAACAGGAATTTTTCAATTAAAAAATTCTCATTCAAAAATGCCAAAACTGAAACTGGTTATTGGAAAGGGTCAGTTTGACTAATTTCCTGTTTCATACATTTAAAAAAAAGTTTCAAAATTATCATATTATTTCATTTTGACATTTTGAAATGGAAAAGATCAATTTTGGGGGTCAGAACAACTTTTCATTGGGCAGAGCTGCATCCTGGTCCACGCCGCTTCACGCAACTCCCATTGGCCGGGAACGGTGATCTGCGGCCAACAGGAGCTGTGGTCGTTCATACCTGCAGCGGCACAGGTAAATACAGCAGCAGCAGCCCCCCAGAGGCTAACCCTGGTGAACTTCTGCCATTTTATTGCCCACCCCTGAACTACAGTAGAGCAGATTTAGATTAAATCTCAGGAACTACTTCCTAGCTGTACGAACTGGACACGGTGGAACAGGCTGCTAAGGAAGGTCATGGAAGCTCCTTCACTGGAGTTTTTCAAAAGGAGACTGGATCGCCATCTTTCTGGGATATTTAGACACAACAAATCCTGTATCATGGCAGGGGGGTTAGACTAGATAATCCTTGTTGTCACTCCTAAACCTCTATGGCTCTATGATTAGCCTAATAAGCAATAATCACTAATGCCTACCTGCTGTTGCATGTCTTGTAGGTCTCATGACTGCTTTTTTTATTTTACTCTAGCATCTGTGATATGTAGGTTATCACTGATCAGGATGCAGAGAGGATCCTGAGACCCTTTGAGGAGCAGGAAGGTCTAATTAGGGGGACAGGGAAGGTGCATACATTAAGATGTTAGTCTTTAACAACACCTGGGTGAGATTGCAGGTTGTAAGGATAATTGGTTTCCTTTTCCTGAAGGGGGCTCAGTTTTCAAAAAGTTTGGAAAAGCTACCAGAGACACAACCATCACTGGCCTTCTGTACATGATTTTTTTTTTTGCTAGAAACTAGGACTTAACCATTAGAATGATCTCACACCTGTGCATTATTCCTGATGACCTATTGCTAAGCAAATTTGAAGAGGTGCTAAATGCTTGTGTTTTCATCACACTTCCTGCCTCTTAGCTAGGGTAGATTCTTCCACGCATTTACACAGTGAATAATTCCTTTCTCTGCAAGTGGCCCCATTGAAGAAAATGAGACTGGTCTTGGAATAAGCCACCACTTAGCGCGAGTAGAGATGGCAGAATATAATAACATCTGTTACACTGGCAGTATTCTTACTCTGATTATCATGCACATTTACTAGATTTGTGGTTTTCTTATCAGTCTAGCCTGGTCTATAAGTCTTTCTGGAATAAGCACAGTGATCTTGGTGCTGCAGCTCTGAACCAGGTGAATGATGTTAATCACAGTCAGCTGGTATAGCAGCAAAGACCTACGTGGTGTAATAGAACAATGTAATTTGCAGTTATTTTGCTATAATTTCTGCTTCATTGGGGATTAAGACCCAGAAACACCAAATAGCCACTGAACAAACCAAAGAGTGGTAGATATCCATTGTGATCCTTATTTTCCTTTTGCACACATCCAGCTAGTAGAAAACTTAGCAGGCAGAGAAAGAGTGAATCTAGTGAACAACAGCAAAATTATTACTGAATGAAAATTCAAATAAAAATACTTGGCAGTTTCAATTACCTTTGGCCTGCAACTGGTTGAGAGAGTGGCAGATAGCAGCTGGTCTTTTGGTCAGATAGTGCCCTTAGGCATGTAGTTTGGCCAGCTAGAAATGTTCTGGAATGCCTCCAAAATGTGTCTGACAGTGTTTCAGTTTCATGTCCACTGATATGGGAAGACATGCAGTGATTTACTGCTTGTTTGTTTCCATAAAGCAAATGGGGCTGCATGAATAAATGGTCATGTGATGTCTTGCGAGCGTAACAGCCAAAACCTGGTGTAAGTATACCAAACTTTGGTTTGGACGTAAGATGAGCTCACAGACTCCTTGAAGGGAACGTGTAGCTACCATGTTCAGTTCCTACTTAATATCTTTTGCATAATGGTAACGTACACGACAGTAGCGAGTAAGACTTCAGGTGAGAGTAGCACATTGTCTACCTAACCCCATCACTGAAATGAGTAAGAGTCATGCATTTACAGAACAACCTAGTCAACTTTTTGGATAGCTTCCTGAAAATATAAAGCATGTCTACAATGACAAAACACACGAGTTCCACTATCAGAGATCATTCTTAAGTGAGTTAGCAGGATCTCTTCAATATTACAGTAGTTACTGGTCCTGTCCTAGTCCATTTATGTAACCATTATATAGGTGGAGGTTGTCATGTTGCTTTTTGTAGATAGTAAACAGTGTTCTGCTAGTACATAACCTCTGATCTCTAGGTAGGAAGACTACTGGATCAGGGACAAAGATACCTGATCCTAGCTTTCAGAATTATACCCTTCAGGTTATGTGTGTTACCACTTATCCCACCATTGCAGTTGGCACATACAGTTTATGCAACACAAAAATGTGGGTCAGATGTTTGTAATATGTATATTAAGTAGACGAACATGGCGATTATGTGATAGTGCGTTAGAGTAAAAAGGATTAGGACCATAGTGGTGCAGGCAGATGTAGAAAAATGCAGTCTATAAGCAGAGAAAGATGAAGACAGGAAGAAAGGACCCGCCCCAGAAATGGAGTGGTGCCTTAGAAGAAAAGGTCAGTCCCAGATGATTCTCACTGCAAGATGCAGCACTGAAAGTGCCAGAGAGCCAAAGGGGGCTAGAAAACTGATTTTAAAATAAAAAAAGTATTATTATTTTTCTATGCCACTACATTTCAAGTTTCCCTTTTAATCCGCTTTTTGCATTTTCAGACATTTCGCTTAGACAAAGAATCAGAAGAAGGGATTCTGTGTGTATTATGACAGAACTATTTTTGTAAAGGAGGTGGAGCATTTGCAACCCCCTTGAAGTTTAGAAGAAATTTGGTGATTGAAGAATTTTTTTATTTTATTTTTTAAATTTCCCTACCCTAAGTTCAAATAATAAGCATCCATCTGTCTTAGTTTGTTTATTTGTAATTTTTTCTTCTTCATAATAGACCAGACTGTGATTTTCTCATTCACACTGGGAAGCAGCTACACTCCTACCCCATAATCTCATTGGTTTCATGTGAGTAACTGCTCATCAGCGTGGATGAGGGCTTTACCAGAGACCCAACATTATTTTAATAGTAATTTTACAGTGTAGCATTGACCGTCTTTAACTCTCATCTTTGAACTGGAGAAAGCATGTCTCTTAATATGTCCTCAAATCTAGGCCATTCTTTGGTGACAGATGTTGGCAGTGCCATTTCTGAAGGGTTTTTTTTATTGTCTCTTTTTGTTTGTTTGTTTGTTTGTTTGTTTGTTTGTTTGTTTGTTTGTTTGTTTGTTTGTTTGAGGGGAGGGGTGTGTTTGTTTTTGTCAGAGGATACTACTTTGATTCCTACACATTTTCTTGTTCCTTCAGCTCTGCGGGGAGTTCCAGCTCACTCTGCATTTCACATTGATGGGCTCCAAGTTTAAAAGGTTCCTGTAGTTTAACACAGAACGAGTATAAGGGGTGTTTGAGATATGAAAGACAATTTAGAATCATTTTTCTGAACAAAATTCTTATTCTTTGTTTCTTTTTGTCAATGTGTAGGTCTCACATGATTTTGCAATCAATTTCAATGAAGACAACCCAGAATGTGCAGGTAACACTTGCGTGAAGGAAAGCAGATTGGTGTACTTCTACCATCTGCAAAGTGGCTAATGGTTTTGGGAACTTGGGTAATGTCCAACCTGAAATGCTATAAAGGGGCCTGATTTTTAGAAAGTGCTTTGCATTTGTCCATTGAAAATCAGACTTTTTTTAAAGTATGTCTGGTTGGACACACAAAAACCGAGTCACCCAAAATCAGTAGCCTCAGAGAGGTCGCCGTGTTAGTCTGTATCTGTAAAAACAACAAGGAGTCCTGTGGCACATTAAAGGCTAACAGATTTATTTGAACATAAGCTTTCATGGGCAAAAACTACTTTGTCAGATGCATGGTGTAAAAATAAATAAATTGTATTAGAAAAAATAGTGCTCTTAAACTCATGTATTTGATGAAGTGGGTTTTATCCAAATAAATCTGTTAGCCTTTAAGGTGCCACAGGACTCCTCATTGTTTTGGATAATTTTGGTTTGAACTTAACCATTGGCTTGCTTATTTTGTTATTTTTTGTTGTTCATTTTACTTATTATGTCCTGTATTTAAGACTCAGTCTTCTGATTAATTAACATTTAGCCCTGGTCTGCACTAGGACTTTATTCCAAAATACTCCCCATCCCCCCAAGTTCAAATGTATAAGCACTACCAAGCCCATTATTTCTAAAAAATGGGCCATGGAATCGAACTCTGTACTCCTGCTTTTCAAAAGGAGTAACGCTAATTCCAACATAGTAATTTAGAAAAAATGTTAGTGTGGATGTTCTGGTGTCACTAATTCAAACTTATTGGCCTTCGGGAGACCTCCTGCAGCTCCCCAGAGTGCTTCCTGGGGCTCTGTGTCCGAGGTAGTACCTCCACATTAACGGAACCTACCTTGGACCGATTTCAATGCTTCCCCATGGTGAGGACATGCTAGACTGAATTTGTTAAATCGGGAGTTCCTACATCAAATTTAGTATTTTCCTAGAGTAGACATGGCCTTGAAGTGCAGGGATAGAGCATAGGGAGACATAGCACAGTATGGGAATATCAGAGGGAGAATTTAAAACTACAATAAAAAAAATCTCAAAGGGGCTTTTCAAGAACATGCGGATTCTAGTCCTACTTGGCCATTGGCCTAATACATGATTTGGGGCAAGTCCTTTCATTTGCCTCTGTTCCACTTTCACCGTTTATAATATAAATACATAATGATGCTTGTCTCCTTTGTAAATGATATTGCGATCTATTAATGGAAATTGATATAAAAGATCTAGATACTGCTATTATTCAATTCTACATGGTACCATTTAAAGTGATGTCCAGTTGAATGAAACAGAGAGAGATGGGCCACAAAGCACCCCCATTTAATTATTTGTTGCAACTCCGATTGCCTGACACCGACTCTTGATTAATTTCTGAGCCAATTGTTGTTCTGTGATCTGTCTTTAAGCTTCCCGAACACTAACAGAACTCAGCTATACTCTGTGACAAGAGAGTACTCCTGGAGGTAAAAAAGGTTCAAATAAAGAGTTTAAGAGCCCTATTTTTTCCTAATATATTTTCTTTTATACTTTCAAAACCCACACGTAGTGCAGCTAGTGTGATAACAAATTCTAGCCTAATGCTTCTTGGTGCAGACCAATACATTGATGATTCCTATCATGAAAAAGCATTCTTCTGATTCACTTTAATATACTGGTTGAGTTTAGAAGTAAAAATGAAATCCCATTTTGTGCGTGAGTAGCAAACTGTCACTGGCAACTAGGGAACAACTGACACCATGATAAAAGTTGACACGTCGTTCTGTTCTGAAAAGTGACTTTGTAAAGATGGTATCTCCTTACTCATCAAGTCAACAGCTAAAATAATATCTATTATTTTTTACTCCCATTAGAACTTTATGATAACACAGCTAAGACAATACGAATTGGATTGTTTTCTTAGTTATACGGGACCAGAATTTCTTACTAAATTCCAATCAGTTACACCTTTGCAAACCCATTAAAACCACTGAAAACTCTTAAGGATGCACAGCTGTATCAGAGAGCACTATTTGGCCCCCAGAATTTCTATCATTGGAAGTCATGCTTGAGAAACCCAGCTTGATTCTTTGATTGCACAGTGAGTTTGCAGGCTGGCAGTTAAATAAAAAGTTATTCATAAACTGAACGCATTTGATATGGAAATCATTGGAGCAAACAATAAACACTGAGCCCTGTGATGACATTTTTATGGTGTCACTTTTTTTTAGAGAAACTTTCTTTTTGAGAGCTTTAAATAATCTAGGCATTTAAATTCAAATGTTTTCTCCAAGCTCACATGCTATTTCTTGTTGGAAAAAGACAAATGAGAGATTGCAGAGTCTGCAATCTGAGCTATAATCTTTGCTTGGTTTGTGTATAGAGACACAAACATACTCTTTGCATTTAAATAGCTTACTTTATCCAAGGAACTCAAACTGTATTGCAAATATTAATGAATTACACTGTGAACAAAGTTATAGGTAAGCTGATAAGGCAATCCGAAAAACAAAGGGATGTCCAAAGATGACAACCCATCCAAGTTGCAATAGACTTTGGGCCAAAAAAGGCATTTTATTATAATATGCTAGGAGAGTAAATATTTTCTGATGAGTATTGCTAAGGATATATGTTTTTAAAAAGGTATATTTATATAATATGCTCCCCTATTTGGGAGAAACCTATTACTAATTTACATTGGAGAGAATTTATTTTTGTGAATTTCAATATCTTTTTGTGAATACATATATGTACAAAATTGTGTTTTGTATTTTTATTTGAATAAAGTTTTGTAGGCCTTAGTGGAAGAGACAACAACTAAATCAAGACTGGATCCTCATCCAGTTTAACACCAGGGCTACGTCTACACAGGCACCCTTTTCCGGAAAAGGGATGCAAAT
>CM057846.1:165810550-165841985 GCA_030068395.1 Apalone spinifera
TGCATCCCTTTTCCGGAAAAGGGTGCCTGTGTAGACGTAGCCCAGGTGTAAAGCAAAGGGACATCCAAGACAAAGGAATTCTTCCTTGCTATGTCTTATGCTATCTAATTATCCTTTCTGGAGTTACTGATGAAAAGTTTGTAATATACAGCAGTAGGCTTACAGTCTAAACAGCTAATCACAGTGAGAATTAAAAAGCATTCTTTCAATGTGTTACTGCTGAAGGTGGCAGAGAAAATAAACTCAGTAGATCTAAAGATCAAAGTTCTATTCTCCATAGTATTTGTATAATGTAATTACAGTCTACTTTGTATTGTTAGGATAGTCTATTAGGTCAGTTTCCTCAAAGTCCACTGAGAGCTCTTCTTAGAAACAAGATCAGTGTAGGATCTTGTTTCATTAATGTCACTGTTCAGCAACCTTCTTCGAAGTTCTTCAGTCCTTCACTTTCTTACTAACAACTCTCTAGCCTGGTGTGTTGGGAGTTCTAAATTTTGAAATTACTACACTTGGCATTAACACACCAGGAAATTCCTTTTTTTTCCCCCTCAGGAAAAAAAAGCTAAAAATACCAATTCTTGAGCTCCATTCTTTACACAGTATCTGTAAATACAACCTTGGTCTGCCTAGGTTCCTGCTTCCCAGAGATGAAAGAAGGGTGACACAATGTCAAAAAATGGCTCATTCTTCAACAAGACCTAGTGACTGAAGTGCATTTTGCGGTAGACAGTAGAGTGTCTTTTTGTTTACTTTTATGTTTTTTGCTCAGATTGAGATTTAACTGGTGAGACCCATTATTCAAATTAACCCTGAAAAATATTTTCCATTGCACCAGGGAAATTTTCAGATTTCTTGGCAAATGTATTAACAGAAGGGAAGCCTGTAGATACTTCGATGAAGCAGAAGTAAATCTTTCTCTAAAAAGAGAGAACTATCAAAGGGGTATCATCTTTTCCTAACTAACGTCTATATTCCTTAAGTTTGAACATTCACTGGTGCCCAAGTGATCTCTTAGCTTCTGCAGAGAAAACAATGAATCTAATGCATTTGCAAATTGTACATGCTAATTCCAACACAGTACCACCAATCCCTAGAAAATGTATACTGAGTACTGTCAGCAAGCAGTAGAGCAAGGTAATGAATTATACATTATAAAACAGCTAAAGGGGGTCAGGACAGCTGGTCATAGTTTCTTTGGAATAATCTTGCAAATTCACAACTGTACAGAATAAATTGACTGATGTGCTAGAATTGCCCAGATAATTTTTAAAAATGATCAAAAGGGTCTTTTGTTTGCAAATTAAACATGGTACCATGGATGTGCTCCTTGTTACATTGCTTCTTAATATTCTCTGCTTACTCATTCTTATATAAGGGATACAAGGAGTTGTTGAAGCGTATCAGAACTGCCTCCCAAAGCTACAGCTTTATGGGCCAACAAACATTGCTCCTATCATCCAGAAGGTGGCTAAATCAGCCTCGGAGGAGACCAACACCAAGGAGGCATCGGTAAGAATAGGGGCAAGTTGCTAGCTATGCTAGGACCTGTTTGACTTCCTGTATATTGGATCTTTGCTAGGCAGTCATGATCTGGGTCATTTTAATATAGATGAATAATTTCTCAATGCTGCTATATCTTAACAGCCTCTATAAACATCTTCACATAAGACAAATAGAGCCAGGGTCTCACAGGACCTGTACTTGACACTTCCTGTGATAAACATTCCCAAGCTCAGTTCTAAAACTTGTTTCCCCCATCTGATATAAAGTAAATTGTGGTTTGATGTCAGATTGGGAAAGATTGGACCTGACCTCAGTGCAAAATGCTACAAAACTGAGATGGCAGCATTTTGTGTTCACTTTGCATACATTTAAATGATAGTATAAAGTGCAAAGCATTAGGGGTAGGCCCCTGAATATGATGAGGCAAAAGGTTAAAAAAATGGCCGTGTCACAGAGCCCATACTGTAAGCCTCTCTGTTACCATGGCATTCTATCCAACCATTACTGTAGCCCTTTCCATTGGCTTTTCCCCTCGTGAAATGTTTTGTTGCTTTTAACAATAGTAAGACAGGTCTGTAAATCTCCATTTGCGATAAGACCCACGACAGTTTCTTTCAGCTGAAAGACCCAGGTACAGAATTTATTTTAAATGTGGTTGAAATGTGTTGTACTTATTGTCCCTCTGTCCATCAGGACTCAAAATGAGGGAGGGAAAATGTGTTAGCCCAGTGAAGCCTCATATGCAATTGGCTGTGAAAAAATGTGCAAAAATAGCATTGATGTGGGAGTCAGAGAGCAAAAAAATTCTTGCATGCCTCTGAGGAGGAAATGACTGCACTATATGTCATATCAGAAAAGATCTGTACAATGGCATCATTGTCATCACTTTGGCTAAGGCTTGCTCAGAGTTTTCTTTTTCTGTCTCGTATATTCCTGCAGTATTCTCCACACAATGCTGTTTTAAATACCATTGTTTAATGCAAGGGAATATGCATGAATTATGGCATAGTATAGTCATTAGGGACTAGACTTCTTTAAAAAAATCCTCTTAGGATGATCAGATAGCAAGGGTGAAAAACTGGGATACGCTTTTTCTGGGGGATTAGGGAGAGGAGACAGGGGCGGTATAATTGCATACATAAAGCACAACCCATATATACTTGAGCTCATGCTCATCTCATCTGAAGAAGTCACGAAAGCCCATAATACTATTTTTTTCGTAGTCTTTAAGGTTCCACATGACTACTTGTTGCCCCTAATATGAGGACCATCTCAATATTATCAGGACCACTGGCCCCCCTAATTCCATTGGGTGGAGTCCATCTAGTTCCAGAACATTACACTGAGAGTCTGAAGACCTGGGCTCTCTTCTCAGTTCTCTCACTGATTTTGTGTGTGACATTAAGCAAATTACTTCCCCTCTCTGTACTGCAGTTTCCTCATCTCTAAAATGAGGATATTAATGCTTAACCACCTGTGATAAGGGGCAATGGATGAAAAATAGTACATGTGTAATAAATAGTATTATTATTATAATATTTTACTCCATTTTAATTTAAAAAGTAAGTCTAATCACACGCTCCATACTTAGGATGTGCAGGTTGAGAGGATGGCTGCTGACCAAACTATAGAGCATTCTGGGCTACATTTCGTACATTCAGCTCCTAAGATCTATTATATCATGTTTATACAGAAAGGAAAAAAAATATTTTAATTTCCAGTACGAGTCTTTAAGGGGAAAAAAATCTCCATGTGTTTTGGTACTCACACATGAGAAGCAATGAACGTGTGTACACATTTTATATATGGATACAATTACAGATAAACTTTAACTGTATGAAGTTTCTCTGCTTTGTTCCCACATGCAACGTGCTTCAATTCTACTATTCCCTTTCAGAAATCAGGTTCCTTTTAAAGTTCATTCATAAAGTGCTCTCCAGCTGCCCCACTGTCCAGTACGGCCAAAGTGATAGTCATTCTTCCTCATCATCAAATGAATGCCTAGTGTCCCATTTCATCTAGTTCAGTGTAACTCACGAGTGCAGAAGGGAATTGACAAATGCGCCAAAATGCTTAATCTCTTTTAGAAACCTGAGAATAACTAACCCTCTCCTCAGGGTTTGGCAATGGATTTGAAAACGTTCCTCATTCTCCACTGTCATCTCATTGCGGTTGTGATCTCTGTTGCAGTTCTTCTCCAGCTTCAGATGCTGGAATGCAGCACTTGTCTCCACCTCTCTTCTCCATCCACTGGTTCTCAGGAAAAGAGCGTAACCAGAAACCATCAGTAGAAGAAAGTGAATCACGCAGGGATCAGAAACCCAGGGGGGAGCCAGACCAGTCAACACTCCAAGCAAAAGTCCTGACACTCACTATATTCCTAGCAGCCAGGAATCCACTATTCTCCTCAATATAGCATTTCTCTTGACTTCCCCCACCTCCTGGAAATTAGCCAAACTCTAGTTAAAAAACACCTGAAAATAATCTAGAGGTCACCCCAATGGAGGTTGATTCCTGTGGGTTGCAGCCTACCTCTGAGAACATTTAAAGGCATTTCTTTTTTGTAAATGGACTTTGTCTAAAGCCATGGTTTATAGTTGCCATAAATGTGTATTAGAAAAAGCGAGGAAGATACAGATAAATGTTAAGATAACCAATGATGTTTTCCTCTGCTCTTCTCTCCTTTCCAAACCCACAGCAATATTTCATCTTACTGATTCTGACAGACGGTGTGATCACAGACATGGCTGACACCCGGGAGGCTATCGTTCATGCCTCTCACCTGCCTATGTCAGTTATCATCGTCGGGGTTGGAAACGCCGATTTCAGCGATATGCAGATGCTGGATGGTGATGACGGGATCCTGAGGTCCCCCAAGGGCGAGCCGGTTCTTCGAGACATTGTCCAGTTTGTGCCATTTAGGAACTTCAAACATGTAAGACAGATTTTCAGTCTGCTCAGTTTAGAGTCTTGTTTCATAGGCTGCTCTTAGTTCAGACTGAAGCAAGAACTCAAGTGAGCCAGTCCCAAAGAGCAAAATGGCAGCATTTTATTTTGAAAATGAAATGGAAAGAAAAAGCTAAGATGTATGAGGGAGAGGAAAAAAGTGAGGGGAGAGTAATTGTGTTTCATGGGACATGGATGTGTCTCTGGTTTGGTCACAATATGAGCCTTCAGTTCTGTATTTCTCAGTTTTTCTCTTCACATTTGTATTTGTCCTGCTTTATTTTTAACCTCTGTTTTTCTTCCTTCTCTGTTTGGCTCTCTTCCCTGAAATCTATAATACCCCCCAGATTGGTCATTTCCACACAGAGACTGTGGATTCACTGTGAATTTGAACTCACACTCAAATTCACAGTGAACAACCAGCTTGTTTCCTTGTTGGAATTCAGCCCCCTAAACCAACAGAGGCAGGACCATCTGTGGGACAGGCCGGTGATTCCTTGTTGCCTTCCCCCGCTCAGCCCCATCTCCCTAAACTCTGTGTAAACATAGCTTCCTGAATCCCCAGTGTTCCCCAGAATGCATTCTAAAGAGATGCAATGGTAGGAGGAGACACATGATGGAAAGGGTAAAGTGGGTAAGCACAACTTTAACTTACTTGCTAACTCTGATGGAGGAAACATTTCAATGCAGTGCATCCATAACTTGGCCCTGCACAGTCCCATCCTCAGCCACCCACTCCTACATGGTAGCACCTGGCCCGCTCAGTATTAGCCATGACTTTTCTTATGGGCCAGGGAAATTTAGGCCCCATGTCACTGAAGCTTCTCATATGCAATGAGACTTCACAGGATCCCATTTTCTACCTTGTCAGATTGGAGGGGCTTTTGTACATGCGTGCGTATATGCGTGTGTGTGTGTGTATCCTGACTTTCTCTTATCTATCTTCAGCTAACTCTCCCCTTTGCCTCTTCTGTTCTTTTCCTGCTCATTTCTTCCCTTCCCCCTCTTCTTTCTCTCTCTCCCCTTTTCCCTTAGTAAATCTGCTTCCTATCTTCTAGCAGCACTGTATTTACACTATTTCATTTTGACTAGTTTTTTACACTGTACTATATCCTTTTAACTGAGTTTCTTTTTCTTTATGGAATAGACCTTTCCATGTAGCTCCTATGTACTAGTCAACTACGGATCTGCATTTATCTCCATGAAAGATTATGTTAATTTTAGGATTGTTGAGGGCCCATGACATCTGTGGGTTATTCTGTGTCTCCAAATATGTGTCTCTTGGTTACATTTTGTTCCCCTCTGCTCTTTTATTACCATGAGGAGATTCTCAATTTATCTTCTCATCCAAATCTTTTTTTTTTATTAATCCACATTTTTATTAATCTCTCCTACTCCCACAAGTCCCATTGCAACATTCACTGCAATTTCACAGAATAACCTGGTTTCTCTCTCCTCTTTAGCTTTAATTTTGGGGTAAACTTAGAATCCGGGGGGCACATCCTCAGCCAGTGTAAACTCTCATAGTTCCACTAAAGTCATCAGCTGATAATCTTCCTCTGAATTTGTAGGTGTATCCATGACTTGTCAGTCATGCTACTTGGCCAGCTATTAAACAGAAGCTTTAACAAGGTGTTATCATGACCTGCTCATAATTCAAAATCCCCCTTTACAGCTAATCATAATGTGCAGCTTTCCACTTTAGGCACAGTCAGTGTATTTTGAAAGCATTGGGAGTAGAGTTATTTGAGTTGGTATTTGACACACTTTTAGTTAGTTAAAAGAATGTTTCCATGAGGAGCTGGCAAAGCCAACTTCTTTTTCTGTTTTTAGTGCCATATTGTGACTATAGGACAGTGAAATCATCCTTGATTGAATGGATCAATGTTGACCATTGTCGTTCTTTCTGGACACTGAGTAGACTGTGCTGCTGCTAATTTGTGAGCAAGTCTTGTGTGATCTTCATTGCTGGTAGTAGGTATATTACAAGAATCTGTTGTGTTTAGTAGTTTAAAGTTAACTTTCAGAAATTTGAAAGGGTAGCAATCTTGGAAAGTTATCTCACTTATTAAAAGATGAGAAACTTGGTTTCTCTCTCTATAGGTATAGATATACACAATATTCTCTCCATATCAGAAGAACCCATATAACTTATATAGCATGGTATTCAGCCTCTTTATTGAGAACTTGAGTGTTCCAACTTAACACTGTAAGGTGCACAGATGCCAGTGTATAGGTGCAAAATAAATGCTTGTGATAACAACCACCCCTTGATGAATCTCTTTTTTATGGGAATTATGCAAGATAATGTTTCTAGTAGCAAGGTGAGGTTCCTTGCCTGTCTACATTTGGACAATACTAGCCTAACTGAAAACCTACATCATGGGTCTAGTATTGGAATAACTTGTTGGATCACTATAGTCACACAAGAAAGGTGAAGTCTGTAAGGGAGAGCTGGTAAAAATGAGCATAGAAAATGGATCTCTGGGAGCAGCAGGTCTTGATTCATCAATGCATTTAAGTATATTCATAAATTAAGTGATTGGAACTACTCACAAATTTACATTTAAGCAGGTGTATAAGTGCTTTGCTGGATCAGACATATGTAGGAAGTGAGTACTGTTCTTTATTAATATTTGCAGTCATATTAATACCAATAATATAATTTCATTATGAAGGCCTAATGCTACAAGATGTTAAGCTCTCCCTGCATGGTATCACTTTGCACCTTGGAGAAAAATATCTTTGTATTTGTAAGTTCTTCAGTGCAGGGACATTGTTTCTAAACTAATTTGTTGCTGGAGAAAGAATTATAATAGGAGTGGTTCTTAGCAATTCCTAGAATCATGAGGCTTTGATAACAACCCACGGAGTCCCTACACGTAAATAATAATTGCATCTTGACTAGATTCCACATTTAGCCTGGCTGTTATGGAGTAATGTGAAAATAGAGAAAGAAAATGTTTTCTCTGGACTGAATTGAATTTCTGTCCTCCAAAATTATCCACATCTAAACAATTTGTGTGTCATTCTCTAATAAAAGCAGAACCGTGATGCCCATGAACAATTGCCAAAACGTATAAGTAGATGAAAATCATGTGTAGCAAATGACATTCTACACTACAGATTTTGAGCATTGAATATTTCAGCCTTTTGGACTGAGGACAGATTTACCATACACAAATCTTGTGCAGCCTGTGGATTGTTTTCTATTCTCTGTTGTGTTTAATCATAAATTCTAACAACTGTGACTTAATAACACATATCACAGTAGAGTGTGGAAAGGCAAGCCCCTACCTTTGTAAAGAGTGATGTTTGTACTATGCTTTGTAATTAAAGTTTAAGCATGGTGAGCCTTTAGAACAGAATCAAAGTCATTTGTAATATATACCAATTATCATCAGAGGGAAGTATTTTCCCACTGTTGGCTGAGTTGATTGTTTGTATCAACCATTAGTTCAGAAGTATTCATCTTGAGTTGTTTGTTGCTACAATGCTGTTCAAGCATATCATTAAATGAAGGAAAAATGTTATGGTGAAAATTATGTATCATCTATGTTAAATTCCTAAGAAGAGTAACGCTTATTTTATATCATTGATGCAGTGCCATTAGAGTGAATATGCTTTACAAGCCAAAGACATAAAAGAGGTGTTATCCTCATTTATACTAAAAGCTCTTTATACCACTTTGGTCTTAAACTGGGTGCACATTGCCAGAGCAAAGATAATCAGACCCATTAGCTGAACTCTGAGAAACTTACCCTCTAGGGTCCTGGTTCTGGAATGAGATCCAGTATAATGGACTCCTGCATCCAGGCAAAATCCCCCAGAAGTGAATGGGGTTCTGTAATGTAGACCCACAATAAAGACTCTGTTTACAGAATTGATATGTTTGTTATATAAAACTGCAGCTTTAACTGCAGGATGGAGGCCCTGGTTTGTTATCTTAATAACAACCCCACAATATACACAGACCTTTCCTCTGCTGTCACCCAGGATGTTGCCAAGATATCCTTGGCAAAATCCACTGGTGTTTACAATAAGGAACTGCAATCCTGCATGCCAGACTTTTCTCAGGGTAGCACTCTCTAGTGACAATATGCAACCCATGCACATGCAGAGGGTCACAGCCATCAAATCTCTCTGTGTTCAAGGGTCTTTGAATGAAAATATGTACCGCCTGCAGAGACACTGCCATGACTTTAGTCCTGTAATTTATATTTGGTGTTTTTGAGGCTTCCTGAAGCTTGTCAATGGAATGTTTTTCACTGATTTGTTTTAAATTGGAATAAAACCAACATTTGTTTTTGAATTTAAAACTTCCCCTGGAACTTAAACAAAGGCTTCCCTTTCACATGATTGACTTTGAACTCAGTGGAGTTGCTCACCCCCTTAATGTTAAGCTCATGCATTAGTGAACCTAACTCATTGAGTAGTATTGACTAGACCATTTAGGAGCACTGGGTAAACAAACATAAGGGATGATGAAAAGTAAAGTTGTCTTTACATATTTTTTTAAACCCCCTTCAATTTGACAGCGCTGTAGTTAACAGAGACAAGACAGTTTTGTTGTTCAGATTTTTGACCCTTTAGTTATAGAATCATAAATTACTAGAACTGGAAGGGACCTCGAGAGGTCACCCAGTCCAATCCCCGCCCTCTTGGCAGGACCAAGCACCGTCTTGGCTCTCTCATGGACAAAAGTCAAGCAAAAAATATACAGTGGTGGAGCAATTGCAGGGTAACATCCTCATCCACCCTCAGAACTGTGAAGATGGCAGACTGGGTAAAGCCCTGATTACTTTAGTGAGGCTTTGTGCAGGTACAGGGGGTCTACTTGACACAGAATCACTTGCAGTATCAGGTCCTGAAATAGTGTCATTTACCTTGATAGCTATTGGTCTGCTTTTAATCCATGCTTCTGACCATGATCTCCCAGCCCCTCTGATTATAAGACCAGTTGTCACCTTTTGCACAGTGACAGGTTAACTCTGTGTTTTCTACCATTTCCTGCAGGCATCCCCAGCTGCACTAGCAAAAAGCGTTTTGGCTGAAGTTCCAAATCAAGTGGTGGACTATTACAATGGCAAAGGGATTAAACCAAAATGTATGTCAGAGTACGAGTCTTCCAGGACAGTAGTGCCATGAACTTCCCCGCACCCTTTTACAGAGTTCAAAACTGCTACTACTACAACTACAGTACTTTAAAACAACAACATAGCACGTTTTGGTGATTTTTAACTAAAATAATTTTTTGCATGTGTAGCCTAAAGGCTTGAATCTGTTAAGCAGTTGTTATTGTTGAAAACTTTTTATGAAAAGAAGGAAACTAACTCTTTGCATTACAGCATGTCGCCTTGAAATAAAAAAAAAAGTTATCTGTATCTGGTTTTTATACAGGTTTGTTGAAATTTTGCTAAATTTCTTATTATCTTTCCACTGTAAAGCATTTTGAAACATTTGAGAGCTGATAGCCAAAATATCTTTGGTTTTATCTGCTGTGAAACGAAAGATTTTTCAAAATGGCAGATGCATGAACTGTATTTTGCATGTTTAAAATAAAAACAACACAGTTTTGCAATTGTTGTCTTTATTTCTCTCTTGCCATAAAGTTGCCTGCTCTAAACCCCATAGTCAGCACACTGTACTTAAAAGAAAGAACAACCAAAGCATTCTATGATGCTTCTGAAAGATCACACAGCCCATAGCATGGACATGTCTAATGATGGCAGCTTATAATGAGGGTGCCCAAACAGCTTACTGGCTCCTTTGCAACTTGTCTAGAGACAAAGGGCATATCTGATTAGTGTAACATTAGCAGACTATAGTTGCATTTCTCTTTACTATGGAGAGATGGTCCTTGAGGCTATGTTGCTTGAGTGTCATGTTCCATCTTGATCCACACAACTTGAATAACTGGTATATGGGCAACATTTTGGCCACCTTTGATTTATAATCAGGTGTGGTTTTGAGCTATTTTGTTTGCATTTTTCATTTCATTCACAATACTGAATTTTGGCTTGGAGCATGATCCAAGACAGATTTTTGCATGGCCTAATTTTTACAAAGCAAATAGCTTGAAGGCTTCGTTCAGCCGGAGTTTGCCTGTGTACATTGAAAAAGCTGTTTTATAAGACTATTAGAGCTACTTTCTTAATTCGATAGGGAGGAAAATAAATTTTGTTTAAATTTAGAATTTCTCCATTAACAAAAAATCAGATGATCATTTCCAGTGTTTGAGTTCTAACATCTGGTTTTTCAAAATACACGACAGCTAAACACAAAACCTGTTAAAAGATGAGGTTGCAATTTGGGGCAAAAATAGCTATTTCAGGTGAGACATTTTGCCAAAGCTCTCAGTATCGAACTAACTCTGCTCCCATTGAAGTCAATGAGAGTGCTGCCATTGGCTCCGACCTAATCAGGCCAATGGTGGGTGAATGCTTTGGATAATTCCACCCTTAAACTCTAGGTGGTTTTTTTTATGTTTAAAAGCATGGATTTCAGCATAATATATGGTTTTAGTTTTCTTGTTTTCATTTAAAAATACTTTCCAAAGAATCCGTTTTGATAGATGGTTTCGTACTGTACAAGAAGATAATGTGTGTCTGTGAAGTGTGCGGCTAACTGCCCAGCACATTTCACTTATATTGCATCTGTGCCCTTGCAGAGCAGTTTCCCTAGCTGCCTAATAAATATTCCTTTGAGTGATCTGAAGTTGAACAGCCGAGATATCTAGTGGCCAATGTTACTTGGTCTTAGGTATAAATTGTCTATAGATGTCCCAGGTGATAGATCTCAAATCCACTTTTTCATTAAATGGTTGACTGTGCACTTAGGGTCTGTGTCAGCTGATAGCAGCTAACGCCAGTGTGCAGCAGATCTCTCCCTCTATGGATGTATTTTTGCAAGAAAGCACAGTGATTTCTCCTATCATAGAAAGCACAGCTCTGCCAAAACATCTTATTCCTGACCTACAGTACCTTGCTGTCCTATTCCTGATTTTCCTCTTATTTTGGTCTTTTTTTCCACTTCGAAGGTGAAATTCAAGCACAGGACTGGAATTCATTAGTTGTGTGTTTCTAGCTTTGCTACTGACTTCTTGTGTGATCTGGGACAAATGGTTTAATTTCTTTGTGCTTCAGAGTCCTTATCTGCAGAATGGGATGATAACTTTTAATGAACTGAACTTCAAAGGAGTGTTGTGTGACTCAGTTCATTAATTTTTGGAAGCTGCTTTGAGATCCTGAAAGGCAAGATGCTGCATTCAGGGAAAGAAAACATTTTTCATGACCTACAAATTTAATAGACCACCAATTTCTTTTTCTTGTCAGGGTCTTTCATCAACTTACAATTAACAGAGAAGAAACAATATCAGTGCACATTAACTGCATATAGCAATGACTGCTGCTTAACTAAAAGGGTGAGATGGTAGGACAATTAGGGTGTGTCTAGACTACACCTCTCTGTCGACAGAGATATGTAGATTAGGAAATTGCTAACGTTGAAATTGCTAATGAAGCCGGGATTTAAATATCCCATGCCTCATTAGCATAAACATGGCCACTGCTTTTTTTCGAAACAGAGGGGGGGGGGGTTTGAAAAAAAACAAAACAAAACAAAACAAAAAAAACACCAGCAGTCTAGACGCGGATCTGTCGAAAATAAAGCCTTTTTTGACAGATCCTGTATTCCTCAAAAAATGAGGTCTAGATGGCCGTTTTTTTCAAAAAAACTCCATTTCGAAAAAAAGCGGTGGCCATGTTTATGCTAATAAGGCACGGAATATTTAAATCCCAGCTTCATTAGCTATTTCGACGTGCTTGATTTGCATCCCTCTGTCGACAGAGGGATGCAGTCTAGACGTAGCCTAAGTGTGCACCAAATGAAAAAAATCCCTTTTCTAAAAGAGAGGAATTAGTAGTATCAAATGCTAAAGTTTCTATAAATAATGATCATTTGATGTAGCACTTAGCTCTCATTATGGCAAAGTTAGGTAAGTAGCAAATACAAAATTTGGAAGAGATATAAACTGAGTGCATCAGGGCTTAAATCAATCTCTAAGTATTAGCAATCAGGATGAGACCTAAGTGAAGGGCACATCGATCTACTGCAGATTTCTTACACCTGCCTCTGAAAATATTTCTGCATAGCAATTGTGAAACATGATTCCCAGCAAGGGTAAAAATACGTTTACTAGTTCTGCTTGCAGCTATGCCTACAAACAGAAGGATGGTTGCAGTAATATAGGCTGTGGCTTAGGCTCGCCATCCAAGGGACAGGGTAGGATTGCAGCTAGCCCAAATTGCCACCACACTTTATTCTATTCTATGAAATAAGCACTGTGGATGAGACTTGTTAGGCCATGTCTATACTTATATGCAGGAGATCGATCCTTGGCATTTGATTTAGTGAGTCTAGTTAAGACCCACTAAATCGAACACTGAGGATATAAGTACTCCTCGCAGTCACAAGGAGTAAGGAAAGCTGATGGTAGCATTTGCTCCCATTGACCTCCCACTGTGAAGACTGTGCCAAACTCAACTTAAGATATTTCAACCTAAGTTGTGTCTCTTAAACCAACCTTCCAGATCTAGTGTTTGCCCAAAATATCTACAGAGAACCCTGACCTTTCCAACCTTAAGACAAAATCTTTAGGGGGTAGCCAAGTTAGTCTGTAGCAGAAAGAAACAGCAAGCAAATAATCTGGTAGCACTTCATAGACTAACAAAACATTTAGATGGTATCATGTATACCATCTACATGTTTTGTTAGTCTATGAAGTGCTACCAGACCATTTGCTTGCTGTTTTTTTAAGACAGAATGGTAACCCTAATTGAACTAAAGGAAATGTGAGAAATACTAATATTTAAAGATATTATTAATCACACAGACATTAATATCTGTTGAACTGGGTCTCCAGCAGAACTAGCATGTATATGTCTACCCACACTGGAAATTACACCACTCAGCTGCTGTAAAACCCAAAGCATCTGTTTCCTGCCATCGTTAGATAAACAGCTGGTCTGATCCAGTCTAGCAGTTCCTATGTTTCTATCTATTGGTGTTGAATGGATTTTCTGTTCAGTAAAGTCAGTGTTTAGATTCATAGAGTCCAAGGTTTGAAGGACCCATTATGATCACCTAACTCACCTACTGCACATTTGCCATAGCCACCTTGGCATTCTGTGTTGCAAATGACATAATATAGCCTTGCTTTGGATAACTCACCCTTCATAGGTTTTGGAGAACTCCAGCTTCACTTAGTAATGCTCAGTGGGAGGGGTGGTGCTTAGGGTATATCTACACAACAGTGTTATTTCAGAATAACTGACGTTATTTAAAGATATACCGAAAAAACATAGTCTGCATCTATACTACAAGCAGTTATTTTGACATAATATTGAAATAATGGCAAGCTTGAAGATTTCTTACTCTGACTCCTGTCACTCTCATTTTACGAGTTCTCTACCTCAGACTTCCTGCTGTGTATACAGTGCCAAATGTCGAAATAAACTATTTCAACTTAAGCTACGCAATTTATGTAGCTCAAGTTGCATAGCTTATTTCGGCTTTAGCCCTCCTGTGTAGACGTGTCCTTACTAGTGGTGTTATGTTTAGGTTGTACAATATATGATTACCTAAAAACCACCTGTGAGATATTGATTGTTGAAACAGATGCCACATACTGCCGTGTTTAAATTTTCACATATATGCGAGTTTGTATATAAAAGTTTCATGAGAAAATCACAAACTGCAGCACTTTCTATTAGTTGAACAGAATCGAATTTTGGGATTTAAAAAATGAATAGTCATCAATAGTAATTGAATGAAAATTTGCAGATTTCAAATTTGCAGATTTCAAACAGAAAGCTCTTCTTTCTCAGTGTATAGCAAAAGCTTCTCATAGTACAGATAAGTACTTGGAAAGGCACATGCATACTACTAAAAATCAGCTAAAAGTCCTCATCATGATTCCAACATGCATAGTGATCATGTAGCCAAATATAAGTAATATATGAGTTGATCTGAAACAGTGCTGAAAGCATAATTAGCTATATGGCAAAAGAACATAGAGATTTAATTTGTCTTTGAGAAATAAATTATTCCGTAAGACCCATTTCAACAGATATTAATGTCTTTGTGATTAATAATATCGTTAAATATACAAATACAGCTCACAAATTAATATTTGTCACATTTCCTTTAATTCTATTAGGGTTTCAGGGTGACCGTTCTGTCTTAAGGTTGGATAGGTCAAGGTTCTCTACAGATTCTTTGGGAAAATGCTGACAAATATCATACACAGTTCTGCATTCATAAATGTATCATTTTAATGTCTGATGTGTCCTCTATCAGGGACTGCATCCTGCCCTAGTGGTGATGTAAAATCTCTTCTTTTATCTGTCTACTCTGATCCTGAGTTCCTGTTTTCTGTCTCAAAATTCTGTCCATTAGTCTGTCCAGAATATTCAAAGATATTTATAATCACAAGTGGCTTATGCACAAGTTGAAATCCATAATTCATAAATCAGATAGTGGGTCAAATTCTGCTTCTAGTTACAGGAGTGAAATCTCATACACTAGGGAAAAAGCCATCGCAACACTGTCAATTATTATTACCTTAAGGTTGCAGTAAATATCTATCCTCACAGTGTTGTGCTATGATAAGCAACTTAAGGTAATGTATTCTTAGAGGAAAGGTGCTACCAGTTCCAAATGGAGATGGCAAAGAAATAATTTAAAACTCTTGGAAAATATGTTTTATTTTTTTCTCCAAAGATCAAAGGTTCTCTTGGTAGTGAAATTGGAGAAGCAAATTGAAAGTGATGAATTCATTAGTTAGCAGACCTACAGACATAATATAATGGAGAAAAACTTACCAAAACAAATTTTGCTCTCACTTGTACGTGTGACTCGTATAGGGATGACTGAACAGATGTAAAACCCTACAAATAGATTCATATGGTGAAGGCCTGCAACTGTGCAAACCCCCATTGACTTTAGTGGGTCTGCCCATACGTACCCATTTACAAGTCTGGAGCTTAAATGGAATAGAATTCGATCCATCAAGTTCCCTGAATCGTATTACAGTTAAGGATTGCTAGTTAACAAAGCTGCCTCTTTGAGCTTGTCTCTTCAATTTCACTATTACTGTAAACTTTCATTCTAGAAGGAAAGAAACTAGCTTGATATCAAAGTCGGGCTTTTTTTAACAAAATTCCTTTTGGAATCTGTAGCACATTCTGTCTTAAATAAGTTACATCACAGCCCTTGCCAGAGATGAACAAGTACCAGAGAAAAATAGTTTTCAGGGACATTAGCTGAAAACAAACCTGATTTTTTTTCAGCAATAGTCACAACCTCTTTGCTTTTCACAAAAATCCATTCTTATTATTTCCTTTGTGAGAACATTCATGAAAACAGACAGTGTCATGGCTAATGTGTGCATATGAATGTTTGTGTCACAAGTGACTCAGTCAATCCCTCTCCTTGCTTATGAAAGTTTCAGTGATCTAGTCAAGGAGCAGGACCAATACCACATTACCAAGGTGATCAATTTACAAAGTGTAAATAGTAAATTGTGGTTAGAGTGTATCCAAAGCAATAGTCACACTGAATGGTTCATGAGCAACAAGTTGAATTTTGTTAGCATAGATCATGTATTGAATAATTTTGACCAGAAAACCGCATTTGTAAAAATTAAGCTACAGATCTTCGTAGTGAGTGTAAAGGAACTGTATTAATTGATTATTTGTCTAGAACTCCTTTTCTGCCATAAGGTGAGGGTGGAAGATAATCAAGGTAATCATAAGCTACATGTTACTGAAGTTTAGCTCCTCCTGTGGGGAAAAGGGAGGAAATACAATTAAAGTCTTGATGAGTGTGAAGATTAATGCAATGGCATTTCTGACGGGGTTGCTCTAAACAGTGGCCTCTGCTGCAGCCGCAGATGAAGATAGCATCTTTCTGGGCCTGGATATCCAGAGACCTTGATATAAATGAGTATCAACCTCTTCATGTAGGGATTTTGGCTCTAGGCTTTTGGGTTAGCCCACAGCAAAGAGAATTCAGATCGCTTTATCACATACACTCTGGAATGGGTGTAAAAAACATCAGCGTTAATTTCCATTCTAGGTGATAATTTTACTACTTTATAATTCCTGCCACTTTTAGCCCTCATTCTTTGAAGCCTCAGCTGCTTTGCTGCCCTCCTACACTTCAGCCTGGGAACAGCAGCCAAATACAGCGTCTTTGAAGTGGCAGGAGCTCAACAGCACTTTACCCGTAGTTGGGGCAAATAGCAAAAGCAAGTGTTGACCCTTTTACCTGGCACGTTGAACAGAAAGGGCTGTCCTATTATAAACTGTATGTAGATTTGATGTCTTATCTTTAGGTAGTACTGTTACAAAACAAAGCAAAAATAATCTCATCATACTTGCATCTCTGTGAGTCCCATTTAAAACAACACCCCAGTGCCTGGGATAAGCACATCTACCTCACCTCTCCTGTAGCAAAACTGTAACACATCTACCTCACCTCTCCTGAAGAAACTGAGCGGACTTAACAATCACTAGCATGAGGTCTAATTGTAGTCATGTCAGTCTCAGGATATTAGACAAAGTGGGTGAGGCAATACCTTTTATTGGCCCAACAGAAGTTGGCCTCCTTGTAGAGAAGGCCAAATGTTCTCTTTTGGGCACTTTTGCACCACTCAAGTAGCTGAGCTCTGTTCCTAACAAGCTAACTAGAAACCCCCCTTGTGCGGAAAAGCTCTCAGTTGGTACAAAGCAGGCAGAAGTGGCGCCTATGCCAACTGCCTCCTTCACCTGACTCCAATGTAAAGATTGCATCAGATGTTCCTTCCCCCACCTCGTCTCATTAAGCAGCTCTTCCGGAGATTTGCTGCCTTTGCAGGAAGAATGGATTTGGAACACTCATCCTCCCACCAACCCACTGAACTGAGCCACTGCCTGTTTGTGTCTGGCTGCAGTCTCTCACTTCACAAAGGTGTCCCCTGTTTCTATTGAGTGCTATTAAGAGTGGGCACTTCTGTTCCCAAATGAGTCCTTTGCACTGAGGCTTCAGACGGGAGTGATCTTACTGTGTTCTGTGTTGATGGGGAGCAAGTCCCTGTTCTTTTAAGTGGCTTTAAGAGAAGATTCAGACCCATATTACATACAGGTCATTAACTTAATTCACACATTTGGCTCTGGAAGGTGTTCTAAAGTCAGCTAAATGGTTCCTAGGATAAGAAAACAGTTGCCTCCATTCATAGTGTTTATTCTCTTCCTTTTCTTAGGGGGGGACATTTGTCACAGCATGGACAGCCTGCATGAGGCCCTCTACACTACCGAAGTCCTTCTAAATCTTTAATTCAAAGCTTAAATAATCCAGAAGACTTTATGTGGACCATCACCACCAGGGTGGAGTTTCACCCAGGGAGACTTACTGGAGCTTTGTAGCCGTCTAAATTATTGCAGTCTAACCACCTAGTCTGTTGACTTTAATATGAATTGTTCTTCTGCTACGGCGCTCAGACGCACTCTTTCCAGCCCCCTCATGTCATCCTGCTTGTGTAGAATAGTCTCGTTCCAGGAATCAATTCAGTGAACATAACATGACTTCTCTCCTGTGAAGGCCTCTGTTTATCAGAGGCTGGAGAAGGATGGCAGGAGACAAATCCCTTGATCATTGTCTTCGGTCCACCCTCTCTGGGGCACCTGGTGCTGGCCACTGTTGGCAGACAGGATACTGGGCTAGATGGACCTTTGGTCTGACCCAGTATGGCCGTTCTTATGTTCTTAAGGTGCAAAATGAGTCTTCATTTTCTCATTCTTTAGCTTCTAGAAAATATATTTGTCAATGTATTTGAATGGAAATTAATTTTATTTAATCATATGTAAGCCCTGGCAATCTCCTCAAAAAGTTTAATCATTTTGCTGATTTCAATTCTGTTCTCACCAAGCGTGGAATATACTTCTGACTGATTACATAGCAGCCAATTCATAATCTGATTACACGCTGAGCTGCAATTATCCAGCCAAAAAGAGATTGTGTGTCTTTAGTTTTATAAAAATCTGCAAAAATAAATCTGATGTTGCATCAGCATATTGGCTGCAAATAAAAAAAAAAAGGGAGGAGGGGAGGTAGGGAAAAGGTTAATTCTACAGTCAAAAACCCCAAAGGAACAGCTCCTTCAAACACATACTCATGTGACTTGCACTAACATCGGGGTTATTGTTACCATTTACATAAGTAAGTGTGCATCACGCTTTACAAACCCATGCAATTATACCCGTGTTGTAGGAGTCATTTCAGATTCACAGCATAAATAAGAGAAAGGATGGTCCCAGTGTTAGCATACTAGCTGGGATTAGAGTCCCTGCTCCTCAATAGACTTCCAGCATGCCTTTGGGAAAGTAAAGTCATTTAATCAGGCCATAACACTGGTTTATATTTCCGATGCCTCTGTGAGGTACACACATTAAAGATTATGAAGACTATTTTAATGTATCATAATGTGGTAATATCCCTTTAAATAGTTTGGGCGCCCTCTAGTGGCCATCCCTGTCTTCTAACACAGAAAGGCTTTTACACAAGAATATGCAAGAGCTACAGTGTGTGTCTGTGTAACTAAGCCATGTTGTTAGTTGGAACTCGACTGTGCCTCTGTGGTTCCTAATCTCCTTAACGTTGCATAGGGAGCAATGGCACAACAGCCTCAAAAATATGCAAGATGGATAATATTGGATTTGGCCCACTGACATCAAAGGGACTGTGAACATTAGTAAAGGCTATTGTGCTCCAGGGTTTATAAACCAAAAGAAAAAAAACAGGAGGTGGGAAGAAATGAATAAATGCTATACACTGCAGAGCAGCCCATTTCTATCACAAGATAATCTTCATGGTGCTGAAAGACACATGTTAAGGGCAGATCTCATTTATAGCTCAACCACTGTTTCCCGCTCACCTCCCCTTTGACATGGCTCGTGTGACTAGAATCTGTTAGTTAGACATACAGACTGTTTTTATATTTTGAAGCAAGGCAATTTAAGGAAAGAACCTTAGTGCTTCCAGAAAAAGAAGAAAAATCTGCTCCCCCCAATTCATTTCTCCTGCTCCTTCGTTTTCTCAGTCCTTGTCTTCCCTGGTTACACCCTCCATCAAACCACATCATGGTGTCTTTCATGTGTTTTAGGCACTGACCCTGCAAAGGCCAAGGATGTGTCCTTGCACAAGTTTAGTTCAACCTGCGTAAACTCCTGTATGACCACATATATTAATTTAAAACTGGTTAAATCAGTTTAGCATGCTCCTGCGAGTCTGAATGGAAACTAAATTTATAGGGCTAAGTGAAATTGACATAAGCTAGGTTTATGCCAGTTTAAGAGTGGCCACACATAAATTGGTTGCAAATCACACCTTTAAAATGGTGCAATTTTGTGTGTACAGACACAGTCTTAGGTCTAACTTTACTTATGCATTTGTGTGCTCTCATTCAAGGCAATGGGATTAACCACGTGCATCAAGTGAATGAACCATATACCTACATCTCTGGAGAATGGGTGCCTTTAATTTTAAGTTCCTCATGTGGTTCTTGTATGTTGCTTCTTTGGAGACTTGAAATCGTCACTTTGAATTACAAAATGTATATGTCACGGTGTGTTGTTGCCAGCTTCATCAGCTTTCTTTCTTTTGAGAAATGCCGTTTAAAAACTGTAATGTCCAAAAATTATATATAATTTTAACAAAAAACCTGTATTCTCCATATATATGTGCATTATAGATGAGCCTCTTAAATCTATTATCCCTGAATGCAGATGACCCCGTCCATCAAAATGGAAAAAATAATGAACACACAGCTCAGGAGGAACAAACAGCAACAAAAAACTGTCAATCCATCATTTTGATAGGTTATTTAGTATTTGTTTCATTAGGACATTTATATCACAGAACACCGGAAGATGTTTAGGCTCAAATTCAGTCCTCTTGCCTCATGTTTAGCTTCCCCCTGACATTTTATGACAAAGTAACCATGCTGACAAGTAGGGATATAATAGTGTAGTCAATTAACTGATTAATTGAAAAGCAAAAGCTTATAGGTTAATGCTATAGACTGCATGCATTTTTCCCCTTCCCCTGCCAGTACATTTTTTAGCAGGCTGGCCAGAAGCCCAGTTCTGGCTTGTGCTGGGTCCGGGACCTACCCCTGCTGTGGCTCTGCATTTAAAGTGTATTAGGAACCGGGCAGGCTCGGGAGTGGGGCCAGAGCGCACTGGCTGCTAGGCTTTGTCCCCAGGCACTATAGAATAGTCAAGTAACTAATAAGAATCTATGAGGTTAATCTACTATTAAATTAACTGATATTTAACATCTCTACTGACAGCACCACTCATAGTTAAGGAGCTAGGTAGGTGAGATAATAGTTTTTATTGGACCAATTTCTGTTGGTAAAAGACATGGCTACAACCCTGCAAATCACTGATAATCAAACATTCACTTGTGACACGACACAAAACCCCAATGGCAATGGAAAGCTCCCCATTGACTTGACTGGGGCCAGGATTTCATCCTGAAGAGGGGAGGGAGATGTCCAAAAAAACTCCACACTGCTCTAACTCTTCTTCTGTTGAGCTCACTGTAAACTTGACCATTGACTTCAAATGGAGCAGAGTTAGGTACACACTGAATGTATCTGGAAATCTCACCCTTAACACCATGCATGGGTTCCCTGCTTTGAACAGTACCATTGCAGCTGGGGCTAACCACAACAGGCAGCACCACTTACGGTAACATCTGCAGTCTTGGGTGCTAAATCCTCCTGCTGTACTGAAGTATTATCTGCCACTGTGATTAGTGAACAGAGTAACGCTGAAATCACTGGAAAGTACCTCTGCCATGCAAATGAGACCAGGATTTGGCCCAAATGCTGTGTTTACATGTCAATTACTTGTTCTCAATACGTTTCTACTTTCTACTGATAAATCAGCAGAATTTGCTGTTTTTATTTGTTATGCCTGTGGTATTACATATACATCAGTATGCTACATATGTGTCTTTCTGTGTTATTGCCTGTTGGCACTACACTGTGTTTTATATTCCACTGGCCTTTTCTCCCACTTTGCTTTTGAAAACAATAAAATTTAAAAAAAAATGTTTATTTTTTCTTATTAGCCTCCTAAGAGCTGGATAAAATTGGGTGAAACAATCACTACAAAAAAGCTTAGCTTGACTTTAAAAATGACTTTGCTTCTGCCAAACTCTCCCCCATTTAGAGTTTGCTGTTGGTGAACATTTAAGCATTCAGGTCTTTGAGCATCAGTACACCCCTAGAAAGCCTCTGGCAGTGATGCTTGTATGGAACTTCAACTGTAAGTTAGGCTACCCTCCCACTGCTGGAACTCCTGGGAGGGGCAGAATGTGACACTGCCTGCCTACCCGGGGCAAGAAGGAGGTTGACTATCTCTGGGAACAGCAGCACCTACTAATGCTGGAAGCAAATTGAGCCTTTCCAATTTACCTCCTGCCAAATCCATTATCTCAGTAACATGCTGCCCCTCTGTTATGAACTCTGTCAAATCTCTGCAGTCAGGATGCATTTCCCTTGTTCTTTTTTTCTAGCTCAGTGTATTTGTTAATTGATCTTAACACAGTTATAATCAAACACAGAATGGAAAAATAAATAGTTTAAAACAAGATATACTATTATGGCATCAAATAACATTTCAAACACGAGTGACATATTAAGCATTTTACATACATTTCATTCTACATGTAAACTCCTCCTGCTCCTCTCCAGCTCTACAAGACAAAGAAGAGCTGGGTCCAACCCACAATGTTCAGCTCTGGAGCTGAATCCACCCAAACTTCAAATGGGTTTAGGGTTTTGGTTTGGCCTCTTATACATTCAACTGCAAGGGTCAGATCCGGACTGCCAACAGACGTTCAAATGAGATCTGAGTAGGCCGCTATCCCAATCTGCATTAAAACCCAATTCACAACTAAGTATTGTCTACATCTACATTTTCCCTGGGGTTTGTTTTTGTTAACCAATAAAAACAACACAGGCAAAGTCTACATTATGGACCGTAGAGCCGCACAGCTTTACTGGTACAGTTGTGCTGCTGTAAGATCTCCTGGGTAGCTGCTCTATGACGGTGGGAGAGAGCTCTCCCATTGGCATAATTAAACCTCACCAATGAATAGCGAGCTTCTCGCCAACATGGCGCTGTTCACAACAGCACTTATGTCGATGAAACTTAGCTCAGTCGGGGGGTATTTTCAATACTCCCGAGAAACAAACATTTTACAACAAAAGTGCTAATGGAAACTGTAGTAAGTCAGCATGACTGCCCGCTGACCCGGAAGGAGAAGCCCTCCATAAGACTCCTTGGTGGGCAGGGCCAGAGCCTCCCAGCCCCTCCCACAGGAAGTGGAAAGGTGGGGCTGGAACTATAAGAGCTGGCCTGGAGAGCTCAGTAGGAGCCCAGGGGGTGAGCAGGCCAGTTGCTCTCCCTGGCCTCCCCTGGAGGAAGGCCCAGTTGCTACAACCCCAGAGGGACGACTGGATAAGGCCCCCAGGAGCACTGCCCGACCCGGGAGCTGGACCAGGACCTCTCTGAACCCCACCAGGCACTGAGGAGGGACCAAGGGGACCAGAGTCCACGCCAGGCCCCAGAGTCGGGGCTGCATTGCCAGGACCAGGGAGGGACTCTGACCCTGAGCCCATGGACATCTTACCAGCGCCAGCGCTCCTGGAGAATTCCGAGAAGCAGTCACACGAGGTAGACGCCCAGGGAGGAGTAGGAACTGGCCCAGGGAAATCCTAACTACACGCGGCAGTCAAAAGTTAACTCGAACTAAGTCCTTAGTTTGAGTTAACTGCTACACCTCGCGGGCAGTTAGTTAGGACTAAGGGGATTTAAAAATGGCACCTGGACGGGAAGATGCAAATAAAGCCCGGGATATTTAAATCTCGGGCTTCATTTGCAACTTCGAATGCCTACATTAGCCTCCCTAGTTCGAACTAGGGGGCTAGTGTGCGCGCACACACACACACACACACACACACCCCCTTCTCACCCCTAACTCTGACTTCTGCATCACCCTCACACACAACCCCGTGCCTTGAGCTCCTCTAAAAGGACCAGAGAAATGCTAGGTAAATGTACTAGCATACTATATAGACCCACATATTTAATAACCTCACTTGAGCTCATTCCATATAATCCTTTTTATCTTTGTTTTTAATTCATCTAGTTTCATAACCTCACTTTATAAACTACATTTATCTTTCAGGTCTGAAACATTGCCAAATTAATTAACTGCTTCCAGAGCTTTTGGCAGGGACACATGTATATTCTGACTAGCATGGTAATATGTCATCTGGGGGGAAAAGGGAAACAGTTTCAATATTTTCCATCCTATTGTCATGCATTAAAGTCCTTTTCCTTAAGGAAGATGCCAATGCTTAGAATACAAGAACACAAAGACAGTAAAAAAGGGAACCTTGACTGGCTCCTCTGGTCACTTCAGAAGGCTGAGATGCAGCTTTTTACTAAATATGTCAACACAAAATTAAGAAGAAATCTTATCCCTTTACAGGCCAGAGATGCAAAAAGGGGCAGAAGGGCAGAGAGGAACAGCACTACCCATGTTGTCTGGATCACATTTCCTCTCTTAGTTCTGGTTAGGGTGTCTCAGGTTTGCCCAGGGATATGGTGCGGGGTGAAGGATGAGACACTATTGGGTCCACCATTCTCTGAAAAGAAGCAGCATACATCTTTGCTTGCTTGTACTGCTGAAGGCACTTTGCATGCTAACCCACTGCATGGCTTGCCTTCAGTCATTAACCCATCCTGGCCCCATGATGTGTTATAGGGCATTGAAGTGCCACAGGACATGGTAGCAGGGCTCCCTTGCGGTATTCCTTTAATATTCGTCCCCAGTTGTTCGCCCCATATCCATGTGTGGTGGAGACCCTTTGCAAGTGGACCATCCCCATCTGCACAGAAGGTGGGGATACAGCCATCTTCATAGCACCATCTATCCTCCAACCTCAGAAGTGGAATCTTGGCTATGTCTAGACTGCAGGCTTCTTTTGGAAGAACCTTTTTTTGGAAGATCTCTTCTGAAAAAACTTCTTCCAAAAGAGTGTCCACACACAAAAGCGCATCGAAAAAGCCATCTTTTTCAAAAGACAGCATCCATTCAGTGTGGAGGCTATCTCACATTTAAACTGTGATTACTATGAACAGAGTAGCCACCAGGGCACCATTGCTTTTTCCTCTTTCCTCTTCCTTCAAAAGAAAACCCTCTTCCCTGTCCATACACACCTTTTTTCTGAAAGAGCTTTTTCGGAAACAGGCTTCTTCCTCATAGAAAGAGGATTACCAATGCTGGAAAAATCCTTCTGTTATTTTGATTTACTTTCAGAAGAATGCAATTGCAGTGTGGATGAAACTCAGGTTTTATCAGAAAAACAACCGTTTTTCTGACAAAACTCTGTAGTGTAGCCATGCCCCTCCTCAACTCTCTCTGTGGTTCCGGATACATACAAGGGAACAGGGTGAAGAGGATAAGATGATGTGCATCTTCCCCCATCTCGTCCAACATCAATCTCATGAGGAATATCACTGCTCCCCCAACAAAGAATTTGAAGTAAATTCATCAAGGAGAACTTCACAATGTTTTCATACCATAACCTGTGGGAGGGAACAACTTGTATTTTAGGCGGGAATCTTGCCCCTTTTGGGGTGTATTGTGAGGGAGCGTGGCTTCCTACACACCTCAATCAAGGCAGAATTTGGTCTTTAGCCTACAACAATACAGTGAATATTCCTCAGGGAAAATTCATATATTAAAAAAAAATATACACAAGTTCTTGCTCCTGCCTTGTAAATAATCCTTTTGATTATGAAGAGAACCATTATGTTTCTCACCATTTCTGTGCTGCTGGTTATTTATTGTCTGAATTTTGCTTAGCCTGGAGAGGAAAACTAGACTAGTCAGGTCAGGAAGTTCTAACTAGTTTTCTCTGTCAGTTTCATGTGTACTAACACAGGCTGCACCAACCTTCCACCCCCATCTGAAGATCCTCCAACATGGGCTACTGGGTCCCTGAGCAATGTAGGGCTGGTATCCCTGATTCCCACACATCCGTTCCAGCAGTGTACTTGACTGGGGCCTTTCAAGGGCCCAGGAAAATTCTATTGCCACAGATTTTTGAAAATGCAGGCTATAGTTTAATTACTCTATAATTCAGACCCAGAACCACAATTAAAACCAAGACTGCAAAACTCAAGCCTGATTCACTAGAGCAGAGTGTGTCCCAAGTGATTCATGTGAGGAGGTATGTGATTGGGTGCTGACCCCACACATGATTAGAAGGGGTTAAGGTGCCCAGATAGGCAAATAAATTGCCCAAGCAGCACCTGGAGGAGTAGCCAGTGAGCAGGGAGCTGATTAAGGTGGCTCAGTGGGGCAGGAAAAAGTGGGGGCCTATAAAGCCCAGCAGCTGAGAACAGATAAGGCTGTGGAGAAAGGCTACAGAAAGGAAGGTAGCAGTCATTCCCAGGGAAGAAGGAGTTAGTACTCTCAGAAAAGGGGTGGGGGAGTAGGAGGCAGTCCAGGGAAGGAGCAGAGGCCAATGATCCCAGAACTGCTGAGCTGAGGGTCCCTGGACAGGAACCCAGAGTAGAGGGTGGGCTTGGGTTCTCCTACGGGCCACTGGGGAAGGGCAGTCCAGGAGAAGACTGTCTGGGACTGATTGTAAGAAAGGCTTTGGGGTATCCTTGGAAGAGGGAGACATGGTTGGTGACCCAGTCAGAGAGTTGAGTTATGAAGACGACCTTGTAGTCCCTGGAATGAGGTGGGTCTGTAGGGTGAGAAGACAATGGAAGAGGCACCATCTGAAGAAGGTGCATCAATGGCTGAGCTAATCCCCATGATGGCCAGCAAGAGGTGCCACATGGTGAGTGGACCCCATGACAAGGCACAATCACAAGTGACTAGTTTTAGTTGTTTTGCATGTTGAACTCTTCTCCTGTGTGTAGCCTAGTGAGAAAAGGAAAACACAGTTAACTTTCCATAGCTGTTGTAGATTGATAAGGGAAAATGTGCTGTGTGAGGATGGATGGATGGATGTTAGGTGAGGTCTGGTCAGTGAGTACTGTGCTCTCTCATTGGTTGCATGCAGATTAACAGACAGGGAGCCCTTCTGCCCAGAGATCAGTCCTGGATGATCGCATCACAAAACGTATTTTACCATTGATTATTAAAGGTAAATAAACATGGTAGGGAGAAACATCACACTTAATGAGCCATCCTGCATTTGTAAGCTACAGTCAATGGTCTGAGGGAAAAATGTCATTGTCCCTTGTCTCCCATGTCATGATGACTGGCAGTCTGGAAACAACTCAGGCAGGGTCAGTGTTAAATATGGGCTTATTCCACCCACTTGCCAGGAGATATACCCACAGGAGCACTGTCAAATGAAATCTATGTCTGCTTCATTTTCAAAAATCAATATAATCATTGTCAATCTACCATGCTCCCTCCAGGAGTTGCCTTGTTGTCTGGTGCTGTGATGCAGCTTGAGCAGATTGGTAGGGCTATGAGGCTGTGGCTGATCAGAACATGTGTGTGCACTGGCAAGGGGGCAATACAGATGCACAAATCTGTACTCTCTGGGATGGTCTAGACCCTGGAACTTTCAAACATGCCTCTTCCATGGAACTTCCCACTGAGACAACATTCATATCTGCTGTATAATCAAAACGCTAACAATGTGCAAAAACTCAGATGTGAACACTTGAAAAGAGATTTTGAACCAGTATTTAAAAAAAAAATAAGACCAGAGCAAGAACAGTGACATCAGCACCTTTTGGATCATGTTCAGGAGATGGCTAATGAAGGAGAGGAGAGAAAGCAAAGAGGAATGTGTACAAATCTAAATTTATTACTACAGACTAGAGAATGTATTCCTCATAAACAATTATCTCTAGAGCCCAAGAGCCCAGTACTCCAATGAGGAACAGGCTGGGGACTCAGGTAGTGAATCTGATGAAAACTGTGGGTTGCACTTGCAGGGTGGTAGAGGATAATTAAAAAAAAAAAAGGAAAGGCTTTTGCAGATCTATAAATAAGGCAACTGTATGCATACCAGCCATGGGATAAGAGTTCACAGCAGCAGCAGAGACTATGGATATGACTCCTCAGACTGAGATTCTGACCCAAATTCTATTGGCAGCCATCACAAGGAATGACACCGTTGAGGTGATGAGTGAAGCATCAAGTAAATTTTGGTGACATGTTTCTAACACCACTCAGAAAATTCACTTGGGAAAGTGTCATTGCTCATTCTTTCATCCTATTGACATCTGCCATGCTCCTGCAAGCATCAGAACCTTGGGAGACCATGATGTCTAAGTATTCAGGGATGACCCTCCCACCCCAGAGAGAAATCTATAGGAGATGCCTGAAATTTCAAATGGAAAGAAGGGTGAAGGACTCCATAGAGTTTATATTTTCTATTGTTTTCCCCAGTGATAACTTTGGAACTGCCCCTGATCTTTTTGGAAGTCAGTGGGAATTTTGCCATTGAATTTATCTTAATAGGATGAGGTGCAGTCCATGTCCCTACCTGTGAGTGAGACAGAGAAAGACGAGCAACTTCCCTCCTCCCCACTCCATGATGAAATATGTAAGTTCAAGCCAGGAGCACACTATGATGTCAGAGAGAAAAAGAGAGCACTCTATTGAATCCTCTGATTCTAGCCAAATTTTGCAGATCATGGTCCAATCTACATGGATCTTGTGGTGATCTCCAGGAAAACACTTAAGACTCAATAACAGTTCACCCAAGCAAGACAGATAGCATCAGGTTTTTTCTCTAGTGAACCCTGTATAGGGATTTTAGACAGGAGCATCACTGACTGATAAATGACAAAAAGTACAGTATTTTTTTCTGGAAACACTGCCTTGGAATTAGGAATAGATATTGACATTGTGGCTGTTGATTGCATTGTTGACCTTGGCTAAATCCGATTATAGGAATCATATTATGGTTTTGAGACTGCTCGGAGAACTGCAATATAACGTAAACACTATTCCTGTTACAAAGGAGAGTTACTTTATTTTAAAACAAAATAGTAAAAACATTGACCCAGGAATTATCATCTTGAGAATGTGAGGCAGGTCAGGATATGAACATTGCATCTCAAAACTGGCAAAAAAGAGAAAGCAGGGACTTACAAAACTATCATAAGGTAAATTATATTTTTTCACGAGTTATTGAACTTGATGTAGGAATTACAGAGTAATGTTCTGTGTTACATTATCACCATCTAGAAATATATTTTAAAAGTGGGATATTGTTCACCTCTTTCCAAACTTGACTTAGGGGAAGAGGGTGACATCCCATCCCACTCTTGCCAGGACCATTCTGATGGAAATTGACTGGACTGTAATGAAATTAACTAAAAGCCATTGCATTTCAAATTGATGAAAGAAAATACTTTGACACAGAATACAGATAATCCATGAAACCCACAACATATCATTGTTTCCAGATGCTTAGCAGTACTCAGGAAAGTAGAGGACCTTTATGTGGTTAGGACATCCACAATACGTTAGCCAGATGTAATATAACTAAATACAGAATATAAATGCTTATGCTTATGCATAAATATTAAACACTAATTCATGTAATTGAAATTTAATTGCCTGGGATTAAGAAGAAACTTCTTCCTATGGAAAAATTATTCCTTAATTGTCTATGATGGTGATTCTTGCACTTTCCGTGGGAAGCATCTGATCTGGAACTTTGTATGAGTCAGAATACTGGACAGATGAAATACAGCTTGGACTGATCAATATGTTTGTATCTTCATTTATAAAGCAGGCAAGGAAGTTGAGTTGGCTAACATTTGGAGCTTTGCATATGATAAAATAGTAATGTTTCAAATGCCTTTGCAGCATTACCTTTTCTGAGCAATCTTACAAAAGGGGAGAAGAACAAAAGAAAAATGTTTATTTCTTATAAACTGGGATCATAACACTCCACATAACTGATGAGTATAATTTCCATTTCAATCACATCCCACTTCAACTTTGTAAAGCACTTTAGATCTACAGATGACCAGTGCTATATACGAGCTTGATATCATTATTGTGTCTAAATTATTGTTCTAACCAGGATCTGATATTTTCAAAACTTTGTTGCCTGAATTCACACTAATATCAAAAACCCACGTATCTGAGATCTGTGTAAGATTCTCTCCTCTGCCCTGTGGCAAGAGCTCCAGTTAACAATAAACCAGCTTGAGTCAAGCCCAGTGTTGAACTGTTTCAGTTGGAATCCCAATTGGTTTGCCCTCCTTCCAAACCGGTCCTTGACTTGGGGGAAGGGAGGGTGATATTCCATCCCAGACATGCCAGGACCATCCTGAGGGAAATTGACTGGGCTGTAAAACAGCTCCTGAAACCTGTGTTAAACAGAAGTCTTGGAGGAGTAGCTGTTTTAATCTGTATCAGCAAAAAAACTCAAGGGCTATGTCTACACTCATGGCTTCTTGCGCCAGAAATATGCAAATGAGGCTATGTGGAATATCGCCGAGCCTCATTTACATTCCTAATGAGCCATTTTTTGCAGAAGAGGCTCTTGCACCAGAAGGAGCTGTCTACACTGCCCCTTCTTGTGCAAGAAAACCACTCTTGCACAATGCTGTTACGCTGATTACTTTTCAGGAAGAATGGCATTGCACAAAAGGGTTTTTCTTGTGCAAGAAGAGGCAGTGTAGACAGCTCCTTCTGGTGCAAGAGCCTCTTCTGCAAAATGGCGGCTCATTAGGTATGCAAATGAGGCTCAGCGATATTCCAAGCTTAGCCTCGTTTGCATATTTCTGGCGCAAGAAGCCGTGAGTGTAGACATAGCCAAGGAGTCCTGTAGCACCTTAAGGACTAACAGATTTATCTAGTCAGAAGCTTATGCAAGTATAATACAGACAACAAAGTGTTTGTTACCCACAAAAACTTATGCCCAATACCCACTGCCTCTTCTCCCCCCCACCCTATTTTAGTTCTTGACATCCAATGCTGTGCCCACAAAAGCTCATGATACCATCCACATGTTTTGTTAGTCTTTAAAGTGCTACCACACTATTTGTTTTTTAAGTTTACCAAATAAATCTGTTAGTCTTTAAGGTGTCACAGGATTCCTCCTTGCTTAATGCAAGGACAGCAATGAAGAGAAGCCTGATTGTAACAGGGTGGAGTTCTGCAACCTAGCTGGAAAGCTGCCTGGGGCAGTTGGGCCAGGGGTGAGCCCTGCGCCATGGCACTTACTGCTGTGAGGAGCCTCCAGTCCTACACCCATGCAAAGACACAGCCTGACCCCGGCAAGTCCAGCTACCCTATGGACAGGCGTGGGCACCAGTTTCTGGGGAGAGGTGAAACCAAGGTGGAAAGCAAAGAGCTTGCAGCCCAGCTATGGCCTGTGAACCCACGTGTCCTGGCCAAACAACCCCACCATGGGTCGCCCGCCCTGCTGCCCCTGTCCACGGTGCCCTTCAGCTCTTAGTTGGCCTGCAATGACCAACTCCCCCCACCAGGGGGAAGCCCTCCCGGATTCACCCGCTCTGTGGCTCCCCCAACATTCGCTGCGCCTGGACGGACTCAGCGGCGTTCGCTGCCCCTTGCTCCGGGGGCGTGGCGGAGATTGACTCGTGACAGGGCCCCGCCCCCGCGCGGGTGCCCTTCGGAATTCTTCCCCCCGGGCGGCAATCGCGGAACGTTGTTCGCGGCTTGCGGGCCGGGCGGGAGGCTTTGCCGCGCGGACCAGGCTGTGCCCCGGAGCGGGCACGGGAGCCATGCCGGGCTGGGGGCTGTTGTGCCGGGCGGGCGCGCGCCTGCTGGCGGGAGGCCCCGTGCAGGCGGCGGCTACCGGAAATAGGTAGGTACCGAGCCGGGGTGGAGTGGGGGG
>CM057846.1:165870276-165881391 GCA_030068395.1 Apalone spinifera
CAGGAAAATGGGATGTGCCTGGAATGGGATTGCTTGTCATAAAACCATACAGAAGAGAGACCAAATCACCAGGCAGGTGAAAGGGGCTGGCTGGGTTGCCTCCCCCTAGTCTGTGACTGGCTCCATCCTGACTCTTCTGTGCCCCAGGTACCCATTAGGGAGCACCAAGAGGGCTGAAGCTTTCCCCACCCCCATTTCATATGAGAATGTTGTTGTCTGGTCCTCGCCATCGGGGAGCGAGGGAAAAGTGCATACTGTAGGGGAAACTTTGCACACCATAGGAAGCATTTACAAATGCTAATTGGTGATAGAGATATTCAACATTTCAAATTTCTCTTGGTGTCATTTAGTCCAGTAAGTGAAACAGTCTGTGTTACCAAACGTAGCTTTCTCTGTTTGAGTTTGTGACCTCCCTTACTTACTTCCATGAACTTTTCCGAAAAGCTCTTATAATTGCTTTCAGTTTGCAATGGTATCTTTTGTAACTCTAATATATTATAAAATATATGTAACTTTGGGCTGTATTTTGACACAGAAAGTTGGCAAAGTTTTCCGTGGAAAGAAAATGCCTGGGAGAATGGGCAATATCTACAGGACATCTTTTGGATTAAAGGTGAGTTCTAAATAAAGTAGAAAATGTGTGGACATAGCTACCACTGCTCGTTGGGTGTGATTTTAATAATGTCCGTGGGAGAGCTCTCTCCCATCAGCATAGAGCTGTAGAATACAGCTGTGTAAACTCTCTATGGCAGACATTGCCTAAAACAAAAAAAAGTTTGTGAACCCATCCAGAAATTTTTGCTGAGTATTATTGAATTGCATGAAGGGGAGTGGAAGAAGGAGGCAGAACATCTAGAAACTGAGAACACATTGAATGGAGAGACAACATTTTAAAATATGGTTTCTGATCCTGGAAGAAATGTAAGTAAAATTTTTTTGGGTGTTGGTGCTGTGAGCAAAAGAAGCTGTTTGCTGCTATTTGATTCTTTTTGCGTTCAGTGACATAGGACTTGGAACTTTTTTTATTTAAAAAAAGAAAACGCATCAGAGAAATACTTCACTATCACCAATTTCTGCTCCCAATAGGAGCATCTTAGTGCCCCAATCTTGGACTAGCTGCTTCTGTTGAAAGGGGAACACCCCACAGTGCAATGTCCTATTTCTTTCAGAACCCAGATTGTCAGCATAACGGCATCATGAGAGAGCCAAAAGGTCCCCAATATCATGTGTCTTCTCTCACCTTTCAGCTTAAAAAGAAGGCATCTATTCTGCTCCCACATGTGCGCATATTCGAGGGGTTTAGATTTTTGGAAGTGGGATGAGAATTGTAGGTGAGACTTCAGTACATAGGATATATGCCTCACTTGTCTTCTTGAGAGGTGGGCAGGAAAAGTGCTACAAGCCTTCAACTAAAAAGTAAACTTCTTGGAGCCTTTGTCAGCTCTAGTTCAGATACAGGTCAGGTCAGCAGTGTAAGAAGCTCTTGCAATCTGATGGCTATTCATGTCTCTGCATCAAATGAGGTTGTCTCAGTCGAGTTCCTGAGGTACACATGTTCACTGCACTGCATGGATATGAAGACACACTCACCCATACAGATGACCTCTTCAGATAATATGAGAAGTATTTTAGTATTGTGGTAGGAGGAAGTTTGTGCTGCTGCTGTCTGCCATACCTGGTTGGTGGTTAAGTAGAGAACTTATATTTTCAGGTTGTTCAATTCAACACTTTGACAAGTACTTCAGAAATTAACAAGTATTTTTGCAATAACATGACACTCACTTGTCTAAATATTATTATTTATATTATTAATATAATATTAAACGGTTAAGTCCCACCCCTTCTCCTCAGATTCCCAGCTGCTGCAACTATGTTTGTGCTCCCATTTGGCCATTGAATGTTGCTATACTTGTGCCTTTTGCATGTGCATACAATATATTATAAAATATATTCTCCTACATGGTGTAACAGGGATGGGGAACCCCCAGCCCGCGTCTTCCTTTGATCTGGTTTGTGAGGTGTGGGTCTCTGTCCCCAAGCTGCCCTGCAGTGGAGCAAGCTGGCACTGGCATTCCAGTCATTTGAGGGCACCATGGCTGGAGTGCCAGCACTGGCTTCCTGCTGTGCCTGATCAAGGCAATCCTCAGGCTTTGTCCAGCTAGTGGGCTTGCCTGGCAGGGAGAGGAAGCAGCTCTGCAGGCTCTAGGAAAGCACCCCCCACAGGCACTGCTCCCCACCTGTATTGTATAAGCATCCCAATTACAAAGCTAGAGTCCTGCAAATCCACAGATACTGAGGCTGCAGATGCAAATATATATCTAGAATCCTGAAATTTGCAGGTATCTGCATCCAAGGATCATTTTTGCAGATGGGGATACCAATTGCAAGGCTATATGCATAGCTGTGTTTTACTCCAGAATGGTTTAAATTTACCATCTTTTGTCTTATGAACAACTTTTAACTGGCTATGAGTAGTATATTGAATAAATCTTGAAACCAAAATAAAATGCTTGGGTTTCAATGCTTTTCTCATTGTTTCAGGTGTGGAGGATCAACACAAAGCACAACATTATTTATGTAAATGGTTCTGTCCCAGGTCACACAAATTGTTTGGTAAAGGTATGTTTTTCTCAAGTTGTTTCATTTATCAAGTAACTGTTCATAATCTTGACACTGTTTTCTGTGGTCTACGTTTTCTCCTTTTTAAAAGTTGATTTGTTGTAGAAAATAGTTGTGTGTGCTCTTTATTTGTGTAGGCTCTGATCTTGCACCTTTGAATTCAGTGCAAGTGAGATTAGGACTGGTATGGGGAATAATAAGTAGAGATGAGGCCCTTATTCAGATTTTTTTTGCTTTGGAAAGATGGAAATGCCTATTGATGTTTAGCCTACAGCACATTAAAACACCTTGAATATGATTCTGTAATAGGTAACTTAGATGTAGTGCATTTCATCCTATCCTGGATTGGTTAATGAGCTTTTCAAGATATTTGTTCCAAGAGCTGTGTTGATCATGAACAGAAGTACAGTTGGCATCTGATTAGGAGCAATCTGGTGTATTATCAGTCTCTTGATAACTATGGCAGGAGCTGGAATGCCACCTTTTTGTCTTTCTTCAAAGCTGTTTTCTGAAGAATAGTAAAGGTGAAACTGGGGCAGCTAATGTTCATAGGATATTTTTCTTCTGTTAAAATGCACAGAATACTGCCATTTTCTGTAGCATTTAAGGAGTTAATCTCAAACTCCCATGAGATCGTCTCAGGATTCATCTGTCTGTAATTTAGAGGCACCTGTCTGTGAGTCTGTTCAAGAACTCCTCCTAAACATAACAGTTAGGGCCACCAAATTTGATATGGAGATTCCTCTCATCCTAACTTAAAGCAAGGCCAGAGTTTTGGTTGTGGCTGGAGAACAGAATGTGCCTGGAATTCAATTGTTTTCCATAATATGGAAAGGGTTAGGGGACTGATTGGAGGGACACAGTATTGCACAGTCACCATTGGGGTCAGCAAGCATGTGGGACAGCTATACTTCAGAGTGACCACTGGGAACAGCTGCACCAGGAAGGGAGTGACCAGCTGGTGATGGGGCTCATAGTCTTGCTGGACACCAGCCCAGGCAAGTGCCCCAAATCTTTCCCCTCAGGCTCTCGGCTGCAGCACCAAACTGAAGGAGGGGTGAGGGAAATCCCTGCTGGCCCCGCTACCCGCTGAGGCCTCCCAATGAGGCCACGCCACCCACGCCTGTGCAGCCCTCCTCTTCCTCTCTTCCTGGGCCAGCTCCCTGAATGTCTCTGGGCTGGCCTGCACGTCCCCCACCCCCACCTGGCCCAGCCCCAGAGTGCGCTAGCAGGAGACCTCCGTGTCTTTCGCCCCTCCCTCCTGCAGGCCCAGGCCCAGGGAGCTCCAAGTAAGTCTTCTAGTAGTGAAATAAAAGACAAGTCATGGGCAAGTCAGAAAGTATTTGACTTTAAGGACTCTCTCAAACTAGACTTAATGCTTTTCTTGCTGACGTTGCCTAAGCAAATTATAAATAGGTTTTTGCAGCTACCTGGAGGAAGTTAAACCTGTTCTGCTGAGTGGGCAGTAGATAACAAGGTATTAAGAGTCTTTGGGGTGTTTGTATAGGGAATAAAACACCCACAACTGGTCCAGGTCAGCTGACTCTGGTTTACAAGGCTTAAGCTGCAGGGACAGAAACTTGGTAATTAATTTACAGATGTTCAGGCTTGGGCTGGAACCTGAACTATGGGACCTTCCACCCAGACAGAGTCCCAGAGCTCAGGCTCCATCCCACGCCCAAATGTCTATACATGAGCCTCTAAGGCCAAGTCAGTCAACCCAATCCACAGATCAGCTGTGCAGCGGCTGCCTCTTTAAAATGCCACTTCTGGCGTTTCAGAGGGGCAGCTGCTGTGGAACCCGGGGGCAGCTAAGGACACCCAGCTGACCTGGGCTCCTGGTGGCATGCTGGGTAGTATGGAGCCCAGAATCAGCAGGAGACTCTGAGTCCCCCATTGACTCTGGGCTCCATGGCTTTGAAATGCACACTGGGCCTGGGTTTACAAGGAGTTCCACATTCCTCCTTTGAAATGTACAAGCCCCCACTGGGCCTGGGTTTACAAGGAATTCCACATTCCTCCTTTGAAATGTACAAGAGCCCCAGCGCATTTAACATCCTTAGTTTGAAGACTGTGATTTAAATTCATGTTTCTGGAATATCTTCTATTATGAGCATTGAATTTGTGATACATACTTCACTGTTTGGAACAGCATTACAGACTTGCTTGCTTTTAGAACAAAAAAAGCCTTATTTTACAAGGGAAATGTTTGTTTTTTTCTCTGTGAGGAAAAAGTAACTGCTCATCACACTTTTTTCTTCTTTGCAAATGCATCGATTTTTTTTCTTGACTTTGGTCTCAAAATCATTTTCAGAGTTCAGAGGTACTTTGAACCCTGCTTTGCATGTGACATCATTTCCTAGTTTTGAAGATGGATTACACAAATCAAAGGAAAACGGGATTAAACTGATGGCCAGAAAGATGTTTTAGGCTGAGAAATTAAACTTCTCTCTAAAAGTAGTGGGTATGGATTCAGTATTTGGGACTGCGACAGTGGGTGATTGGTTTCTCATCTGTGTAAACTTTTTTGTCCAGCTGCATTCAGAGGTTCTTGTCAATCCTGAGAGAGACAATTTAGGTTGATGTGGTTATGATTGATGGGTTTGAGGCCTAATGAAATAAGAGTGGGAGAAATCTATAGTGAAAAAATGCCTCATTTTAAACTACGTAAAACCTGTTTTTCTCTCTGTGTGGTGCCTTTCCTCTGCAGCATGGGGCACAAGTCATTTGCTGATTTAACTACAGTAAATGGTGGATTTCCTATAACTTGAAATCTCTAAATCACATTTGAGGACTTCAGTAACTCAGCCAGAGAATATGAGTCGGGTACGGGGAGTGGGTGGGTGAAGCTCTCAGCCCTCTGATGAGCCAGATGTCAGACTAAATGATCTTGATGGTCCCTCTTTGGCCTTAACATCAGTCTAATTGTAATTTTGTTGTAGGTCATTACTTTTAAATCTTAATTTGTGTGATCTTGTATGTAACTGGTGACATGTATAGAATTTTGACATGTAAATACGGAGATGGACCTTTGCCACAGAATCTGAACACTTTGTGAGTTCTTGCTCACGTTTTTATTTAAATTAAATGACATTAAAGATTAGACTTATACTGTACTCAGCACTGCATATTCTTTTATATTGCTAATAACAAGGGTTTGAACCATAAAGAGTTGTAAGTGATCATAATAAATGGTATTAATTTGACTGAGGTCTAGTTTAGCATGATTTTGGGTTGCAAAATAGTTTACAGAACTATTGGCTTGAAACAATGAAACATCTTTTTAAAATGGAATCATGCTACCTGGGGCAATATACAGGTAACCCCTGCACTTACGACCTAATTGGTTCCTGAAGAGCCGTCATAAGTCAAACCCTTATTTCCCATAGGCGCAATGTTACAAATGACCGTTCCGTTCCTAATAATACAACTAGGCGGGACACTAGTGTAACAGCCCCGCCTGCTGTGATTCCCAAGAGGCCATGCAGTGGGAGAAACAGCTGCCCGCTTTGCCTCTGGGAGTTGTAGTCCCCAGACCGCCAGGCTTGAGAGGCCACGCTGGGCCAGAGCAGGGTGGTCACTAAGGACAGGCTGCACAAATGTCCCAGGCCCGCAATGGTGCTGATCAGGGCCTGGAGGAAGGCCCTGCTGACGTGACGGGGCACCAGTTCAAACACTGTTGATTGGCACTGTTACTGACGTGTGAAGTCTCCATTGTAAATGTGGGAGGTTCTAAGTCGGGCAGTCGTAAGTCGAGAGTCACCTGTAATGTGTTCTAATTAATTCTCCATTGGCCAAAAGTATTCGGGTGAATTAGTGTCAAATTTGCAGAGAGTTATAGGTTGACCAAACTGCATGTTTTAAGTGAATACAAATTGTTTAAACTATTCTACCATCTCTCCACAGTACCTCACAAGAGGTGCTCGTTATCTCCTGAGAAGGATTCAGCTCTTGAATCAAGCAGGTGTTTCTGAATGCTTAGTTGTCCTAGCAGAAAATGAGAATTATACTTCAGGAAAGCATAACATGCTTTTCTGACAATTAAAATCTCAAATAAAGCAGAGCAAGGCTATTCTCACTAGGAGAGCTCACAACTATGCAAGTTTAAAAACAGATTTCCTATGAGTTACAGAGTTTGGTGCAGTTGCTGCTTTTATTACCCTTGCTGTAATAGTAAGCCTTTAGAGTTTAGTGACTAAATAAGATGTATGGGTGGGATTTCCAAAAGTACCCACTTGATGTAGGAATAGTTTGTGACTTTCTAAGGGTGTGTGTTCGTAAGTAATTTAAGGCACTTCTGAAAATATCACTCTTGATCTTGGTGCAAATCTCCGACTCTTTATAGTTCTTAAATTAGAAGGGATTAAATAGCTTTAATGTTTTTCCATAGAGGAGAGTAGAATTTGGGTTACAGACAACTTGTAGAAGGCTAGCTAGTCTCGTGGGTATGCAGTTGGGAGAAAACATCAGGTGAGGAACAGGATAGCGATAATATGATCATCAAAGTAGTTGAGGAAAAATGTTAGAATGTTTTCTATTTTCACTGTGGGTACTTCTGTATTACATGCCTCTGCCTACAGAGTTATGTAAAATAGGCTACCCAACGTAGTCAATGAAGCGGGGATTTAAATATCCCCAGCTTCATTAAAATAAAAATGGCCGCCATGCTGTGCTGGCTCAGCTGATTGTTGGCACAGTGCACGAGTCAAGACGCAGATCAGTCAACAAGGAAAGCCTTTGTCGACCGCTCCCTTATGCCTCATGAAACAAGGTTTACAGGAGCGGTCGACAAAGGCTTCCCTGGTCAACTGATCCGCATCTTGACTCGTGCGCTGTGCCAAAGAGCAGCTGAGCCGGCACAGCACAGCGGCCATTTTTATTTTAATGAAGCTGGGGATATTTAAATCCCCACTTCATTGACTATGTCGGGTAGCCAATTTTACATGCCTCTATCGGCAGAGGCATGTAATCTAGATGTACCCTCAGACTTTTACTACAAACACTGTCATTACTTGGGTTTCCATTTTTAAAAAAACTTACAAAACAGTTTTCACATAGTGATTAACTGTACCACAGGGTGCATTAGCAGGGATTTTAGGCAGTTGAAGTTACATAGGTGTTCAAGAAACCAGAGGTATGCACCAGTTGTGTACAAATGCACAACATAGCAGTAGATTAGTGCAATGTTAAAAAGGCTTAATAGTATTGTTTTTTGTATTGAAAACTATTTTTAAAATTTATAATTTTAAGGAACACAATACTGTCACTCTGAAAGGCTGTATTTTCTTATTTTCCTTAGTCCCGTACTTGCAAAGAAAGATTCTACTAGAAGAAAATAGACTAGATGGTCACTTGCCTTGAAAGGTCATGTATACGCCTGACAGTTGAAGGGGGAATCATATTTTTCAAGCTCTTCTGAAAAGATGACTTCAAAATGATTGTATCTAAATAATCTTAAAGGCAATTTACACAGTAGTGTGAACCAAAAGAACGTTTATGATAATTGGTACTTTTCAAGTCATGGCCTGTTGGACTCCTCCAAGTGGCAGGTCAGATCTTGCATGCTGGATGGATTTATGTGGGCCTGTGATAGGTACAGATTATCCAGCAAGAGTGCAATCAAGAACATTCAGCTTTTTGTAAACAAAAAAATAAAATTATTATATTTTTTGGGACAATATTTATTAGGAAGTCACCAATGTTCTTTGGATAGTTATTTTGAAAGTGCAACCCTTATTGCTGTGCACACAATTGCAGAGAGCTTTTATTAGATCAGAATAGTACTTTTTGAGGCTACTTCACACAGCCTATATAAACTGGAACAAGGTTTCAGCTCTGGTTTTATAGCAATTGCTGCTTTTGCTAGGATTGCCATTGTCTTGTCTTTATAACAAGGCATCTTCAATAAATGTCTGGTAGCAATAAAAATGGTGAGGGTTTTTTTCCTTCTTTAATTCTTGTTTTATGAGGATATTGAAACTCAGAATGTTGTTCTATTTTTTTGCCAGCTACAGGCTTTCATAGACTTTAAGATCAGACTTCACTCTAAGTAAATCCTACAGATAGTGGATGGGTATTTGTTACATTACGTGTTTCAGTGATGACATTCAGTCAATGGAACACTGAATTAGATTTTTAACATAGTCTGTGTGCTCAGTCTTCAGGCTGAATCTTTGATTTAATTAGAAAAGGGCTTTCCTTCTATACTTTACACTGTAAATCCGCCATGGATGATACCTACTGATGTGGGCTGGAAACTTGCACAAAGATCAAAGGCAAAATTTGTCCTTTATAGTTAGTAATGATACTGGGCCTTACTTTAGGAAAATATGATGCAAGGTACTTTTAGAACTGCTTTGATATTTCTTCTTTTGGTAATTTACATGAGGAAATATACAAGTTTTGCATACAGATTATATTAATCTTGTGCAAACAACATACAACTGCACCCTTGTGTTTGAAAATATGCTAAGTCACAGAGGAACTTCTACCAAGATTCAGATGGCTGCAAGTACACATTTTGGAACTGGCAAATAATACACATTGCGCTGCTTGTTGTTTGAAATTATTAAACTTCAGGGTCAGCACTTGATTGAGAATGGGGCCAATTCACACTTTTAAACTGTTTCAGACTAACAGTATTACAATCATAAATGCTACAAACTTAGTATTTTTTAAATGTTTCTTGTTGGCAATCAGTATTTGATTATGTTGACATTAAAGCATACTTTGATTAATTGATATATTATACAGTAATTACAAATTATATAAAAATCACCTGCACAAACACTTTCAGCAGTTGCGAGGGAAAGGTATCAAAACAGTGGGGAAAGGAATAGGGCAAACCCTCAGATAAAATAGGAAACTATTCAGTAAAGTTTCAGGTGCATTAGCAATAAATAAGTCAATAGAGTGCTGTGAAATGAAGAGAGGCTACCAAATACACTGTGTCTGTCAGAGCCTTGAAGCATGTCTGTAAGCCACTCAGTAGCTGAGAGCTGCTAGGTCTGTGTGTTCTATCTTATGCAGAATTTTCTAAAAACAGTGTAGTGTGGCATACTACAGATATCAAGTACGCAGTCAAGACTAATTCCTTAGGCATTACCTAGTGCTTTGGTCCCCTTGCTCATTCTGAGGATTACTGAAGTCATAAATCCATGTCAGTGTTTCAGATACCGTTTTTTATCCCACCTGAATAAGCATCCTAAGGACAGGATAGGATAAGGCGAATTGTTTTGAAATCTCCATTTGTTAATTTTATTCAATGGAATACCTTTTACATGGATTTTCCCTCCTTTTCTCTGTCTCTTCTGGGGCAACTAACCTCTCTAGACTTTGTTTCCTTGTTTGGAGCCCACACCTCCTGTTTTCCTTCCAAGATTCTCTGTCTTCCTTTACACAGACATTTTCCTCTATTCCAGATTTAGAGTAGTTTAGATTTATGGCGGGGTAGCTGCCCATTGCCACCTTTTATAGATTGTTTTGGATCCTGGTACAAGCCATCTGTAACAGTCCTGTTGAATGAGACTAAAGTACGTGGTGGCTGGGAACCCTTCTTCATCTCAGCTCAGAGTAGGCAAGAACATAATAGTAACATTTTTCTGAAGAAAAGAGGAAAGGGACAGTGCATTATAGCCCATATCTGTTTTATATCTCATAGCTTGGCAACTAGTAAATCACCTTACAGTGCACCTTGCAGATAGATATAAAATTTGGAAATCAATGTTTCATAATGAGTCCAGAATGAGACTAATCATGAATTTTCAGGCCTTGTTTTTCAGCAATAAAAGAGCACAAAGTCTTAGAACTCAAGGCTGGTGAATTTCTGGTTTAATTAGAAAGGGGCTTGTCTTTTATACTTCACATTGAACCATGCAGATGAATAACGCTGACAAAGTATTTTTTCCAGTCCACTAGAAAAACTTGAGATCCTTAGCTCTGAAAAGATAATAAAAAAAAAATTCTTTAAGCAAGAATGCAAGAACTTTGCTAATATGAATGTGAATTCTTTCAGACTGGGGTTTTGTGATTACTGAAGCAGTCAGGTAATACGTATTGTCCTTCTGTTCCTCTTACTGAGATACAGGGACTCGAACTGCTGGCTATTCTGTGGATATAATAGAGAAGAAAAGAGGCGGAATCTCTTCTGTTAGGAGCTCACAATTCTGGAGTTCTCTCCCATGCCCTGTATACAGGTTAATCTGTTATCCTTTAGGGAAAGCACCAGACTATTATTGTGTTTTGTAGTACCTGAGGAGGTATTACAATTTAGGATATTTTAGTTTGTGCTTTATAGATTGTCAGTTCTATTTCCCTTTTTTGATGATATTTTACAGCACTGGTGAGCAATTAAAAAATTAATCACAATTAATTGTGTGATTAATTACACTGTTAAGCAATAATGCAATGCCATTTGTTTAAATATTCTTGGCTGTTTTCTACATTTTCAAATACAGTAAACTTCCGATAATCCGGCACCTTTAGGACCCAGGGGGT
>CM057846.1:165881491-165919449 GCA_030068395.1 Apalone spinifera
CACTCCAGCTGCTCTGCCCCCAGTTTCCCCGATTCAGCCGCTGGTCAGTTTCAGTATAGAAGGAAAACTAAAGCATATCTGAAATTTTCCTTTGAAGAAAAGTATGAAGTAAAGATTTAGTTTTTTAGCTTAAATATTGTGTCTAGTCTTTAAAGATACTGCAGGGCTATAAGTAGTATGGTAGTAGAGTGCGAGTTCTGTCACCACTATAGTCACAACTATCTACCAGCCTAACCTTGTTACATCAGAAAAGTGAGGACAAAAGCAAAAAGTATTGCAGCTGTACTTTGTATAGTTAATCAAGTTTTCTACTTCCCAGTCTGCATTTTGCTGCTGTAGTCCCTAATGCTGATATATCCTACAGCCCTATTAAACTGTAAATGTAAGCGACTTAATTAGTTTCTAAATGGGCATCAGACTTCATGCTTAAGTATTTTATGCTGATGAAATTCTGAAATTGAATTTTATTTCTGTTTATATTGCCAATTATGCTTGACAGTATATGAATAATGTGTAGGCACACAATAATAAGTATCTGCAAAGTCCATTGCCTTCTTCTTTTTGGAGACTTAATGACAAAATCATGACCAAACCAGTTTTAACTTTACATGTAAAAAACCTTTTGTGTCTGATTAAACTACTTTATTCGCTCTTCAGTAAAAAAAAATACAATCAGCTGCAAAACAGGAATATAATACTGCAGTTAAGGGATACAAAATACTTAAACTATGCATAATATCAATACTCAATAAAATTATATGCCTAAATCTTACTGGATACTCAACACTAACAAACTATTGGAATTTGGTAATGCTTCACTCCTTTTTATGTCCCTAGGATGACCAATAAAATTCAGTTAATGAAGACCATACGTTACCTACAAAGAGTGTTTTAATACGTGTAATAAAAATATATGTTGAATGTAGCTATAGTGCTAGAATGTATGCTTTGCATGTAAGATATTTTGCAGTCCTCGGGGTTTGAATCTGAAGCTGGATTGATACGAGAGAGACAATACCTTGGTCTGACCCAGTACGGCCGTTCTTATGTTCTAATGTTTTGGGGTTTTTTTTGTTTGTTTGTTTTTTTAAGAAAAAATTATAACTGGGTTAGTAAGGAATGTGGTGGCTTCTCCATAACTTGGCATCTTTAAATCAATATGGGTATCTTTAAGAAAATATGCTGTAGCTGATCCTTAAGATGTGGGTTTAATGCAAATATTATAGGTTGAAATTTTATGGCCTGTATTTTACAGGAGATCAGATGAAGGGCTCATAATAGCCTTTTCTAGCTTTTTATCATCCATAAAGATAATGGCTGTAAAGGTCCATTAAGAGAGCCTCAAGGAAACTATTAAGGCCCAGATCCTGCAAACTGCTCCATGAAGGAAGACCTTGCACTCAGTTAGGAAGTGCCAGAATTCAGATTGCATGTGCAACCTCAGTTAATTCCCTTTGTGTGTATTTATTATGATGAGGTCCTGTGTTCCTGCTAAGCTGCCCTGAAGCACAACTTCACAGGTGATTAATCAGCCCCGCCCAGTCAGTCAGCTCCATGCAAGGAGCCCTGCCTCTGACTGGATGAGAGCTGATTAATCACCTGTGAAGCTGAGCTGCCACTGATGTAGTCTTCAGTTACATGATTGCATACTATTTCCCTCTTCCCCTAGCCCACCTCCAGACTGATGTCTCTGTTACTATGGTTACATAGAGTAAAATAATTAAGGGCTTGATCCTTCTGCTGACCAAGCTTTGTATGCCAGTGAGTTCATAGAGTCCTAAGGGAGTGTGCTGAGCCCCCTGTGGGCATGATGCACAATCCTGCAGAGAAGCAAATGGCTACAGGATGCTGCAGAGAGGGAGATTATGAGATTAGGGCTGTGGTCATATCAACCACTGTCTATCTCCCTGGATATTTATCTCTCTCCAAGATATATCTGTCTGTACTCCAGTATTGCCGAGTTCCTGAATTGCTACTTTGCAGGGCACTGAAGAACAAAGAAACCCCAAAAAACTATAGCGTGGGCTCTTCTTTCTTGCCATTTTTACTACAACAGGATATCCTCAGGCTGTTCCTGTCCCTTAGTATTTGGGTCATAAGCACTTATACCTTAATCACAGTAGAGTGTAACTACTGTAGTATGCTGCTAATTCTTCTGTTTTGTTTTAGTCTGTGACTTACTGTACCACTCAGAAGTAACACAGTATTTAGAGTCTTCAGTGTACTGTTCTTAATAAACATACAGGTTGACATCCCTGGTCTGGCACCATCGGGACCTGACTGGTCCTGAACTAGAGAATTTGCTGGATCAGGGGAGGTGTCCCTTGCCACCTGCCCAGGGCCAGCTGGCCTCCTGCCTCTGGCCCCCTCTACTCCCTTCCTAGCCGGGCTGTCTGTTGTGCTGTCCCCTCTCTCCCTGCTCCAGGTTGCTTGAGCAGCTGGAGTTCTCTGGGCTCCGGCACTGGCCTCGCGGACAGTGTGGACAGCCAGGTTTCTCCCACTCTGCGCTGCCGCATGCTGCTGGGCTTCTCCAGCACCCAGCCCCATGTTGCTGCAGGCGGAAGGGATTCTCCTGTTCCCAGCTGTGCACTCCTGCGGGAGACCAAGGTTCCCTGGCCCCACACTATCACAGGCTGCCAGGGTTCATTGCTGTGGGGCTCCTCCAGCCCCACTGTCCTCAACCCTGGCTGGGATGTTAGCCCTCATTGCCATTGGGCTCCTGGGCTCTCTGGTCCAGGAGCAGCTGTGGTCTTGCTGGAGCATGGACATTGAGGGACCAGAGAGTGCCCAATTTTACTAGTGCAACCTGTAAAAGATATGGTTCAGTAGACCTCTTAAAAAGAGAGAACCATTACATTGCCTTTTAACAAGTAAGCACATCTATAAGGTGACAATTTTAAGTTTCTTTCTTAGTTGCATACACCTGCAACAGCAGCCACCAGACAACAGCCTTGTAAAGACAAAAGGAAACAAGATCTTCTGTGAGTTTGGCATTAATGTACTAGTGTTCGCTATGACATCAACAGAAAAACTTGCCCAATCACCCTCACAATTTTTGAAAGACCTGATTGTGAAATTCTGAAAGAACACATAAGATTTACTAGCTATAGCTATGCTAGCAAATCAAAAGAAAACAGTTTTTACAACAAATATGGCTCCTGTTCCTAGAACCAATGAAACCTCCAAAGAGAGTGTTCTAAAGAAAAATTGTATCACTGCAGTCTGCTGAAAAGGACAAAAGTCTCTTTGAAACATACAGCAATACATAAGAACTTACCTGAATGCAAAAAAAAAAAAATGCCTCGTAGGATTTATGTGCAGAATATAATTTTATGGCCAAACAGTGCTTTTGGATGTACACAAGTGAACATTGGACAGAGATTGAAGATTTTAAATATCAGCATTAAATAACTGGTACTTAACTCCTAAGATTAAAAAAAAAATTTTTTTTTCAATGGAAAATAAAATCAAAGTTCATGTGCTGAGGTAATGTCTAAATTCTTTTTACTGACAGGGAATTTAAAGCAGTCCATAATTGATAAGTACAGTATATCATTTCATAATGAGAACAGTCCAAAATTGTGAAATTTGTACAAACAAAAACCTAACCAACCAAGTATGCTATTGATGAAATAAAATAACAGGCCATCAAGTAAAAAGCTGGATTTTGCTCCAAAGTGCATTCTCCTAAGTGCTGAGGCAAATCAAGGTTACAAATAGACAAGAAGGTGGGCCAGCAGAAGAGAAAGACAAGGGAGGCAATAATAGGATTGCACAGTTACTCAATAAGTCATTTTAATTTTTTACAAGAAATATGGCAATAAATAGGGAGGGGGTAGAGAGAGATCCTGGGCCATTTACATCATTGCCAGAGCCCCATGCAGTAGGGCAGGGCTATTAAACTTTGGAATCCCCGGGGGCCACAATGATACTCACAGCACATGCCCAGGGCCGTAACTTTAGTGCGATTGCGTATACATGCAAATACATATGCAAATAGCCTCTTCCACACAATGCCCTGGCGCTCCCGGCACCTCCTCCCTGGGGACCTGTCTGCTTTGCTTGTCTTTCAGTGCTCATGCTGTCTGTCTGGCAGATGCCTTGCCATTGTGGAGCATGTTCCCAGTGGAAGCCGTGTTCAGAGGATCCCACCCACAGGCCAAGTGGTGAGCCATCAGTAAACCCAAACCGCACCAAGGGCCGCAAGCAAACGGGGTGCATGTTGAGTAACCCTGCAATAGGATCTGGATTGAGCTGAAATCTTTCAGGAGGCTCATAGCAGAGCTCCCCCCACATTGCCCAGGGTCTGGCGAAGTCCATTATCAGCCCTGCTTGTGAGCTAGCACTTTTGTTCTTATTTGGACCTCAATCCACATAAAAGATCTGTTTGATATGAGACATAAAATACAAATCACTGATTGCAATGCAGCTATCATAACTACATGGTGGAGATTGTGCATGACTGGAGAACAGCATTAATAAGAATATAGCAGAAGAGAAATACAGCATTCTGGAGCAATAGATTGTGAAAAATATCATGTATCCATTATAACCAGCACATAATTCCAAGCCCTTCTAAGATAGTCACAAGGATTTAAGAGACAGTTTGACATGTGAAACCAATTCCTCTTCTAACTCTAGTAAGCAAAACTGTGCTTTAAGCATAGAAACTCATTTCATTGAGGAAGCTATTGTGACTTCCCAACTTCAATTTCAACCTTCGGTTTCTGTCATAGGAAACCAGGGTGTTAAAGTAAGGCTTAGTTACACTATAAAGTTTTTTTGACTGGATGGGAGGGGAAAAATCACACCCCCACTCCCACCCTCCCAGCGGGGTTAGCTATGCCAGGAAAACCTGCAGTCCAAATGCAGCTATCTTGAGAACAATGCTTTTGTTAACAAAGGTAATATAGTTCATGGAGATGGTGTTATGGTGCCATCAAACGTCTGCTAATACTATGCCTACGTCAAGGAACTCTGCTGGTATACCAGCAACGCATCTGCCATGTAGACAAGCCTTTAGCTATGGTGTGGTCCCAAAATGTGTATCTGTCAAGATGGATTTGATTTAAATCGTTGATTTTAATCAAAATTAGCAAATAGGGGACCTTGATTTAAATTATTTATTGTAATAAATGTTCATGTGTACTTTTTAGTTACTTTCCTAAATTAAATTGGTTGGTATCATCTGGCACTATTTTTGCTAATCGGGGATAAATTCATGCAAATTTAAGCAGAGATATAGCTTAATACGCTTTTTTCAGATTCCTAATTTTTACAAGCTTCAGGGGGTAGCTGAGTTAGTCTGTACAGGATAAACTTAAAAACAACAAATAGTCTGGTAGCACTTTAAAGACTAATAAAACATGTAGATGGTATCATGAAGAAGTGGGCTGTGCCCATGAAAGCTCATGATTCCATCTCGTGTTCTGTTAATCTTTAAAGTGCTACCAGACTATTTGTTGTTTAAGTTAATTTTTACAGTTTTCCTTTTAGAAAATGGCAAGATGCATTTCTTATTTACTAGATTGGGGTTTGTTTTACCTGTGGTTTGTGTCAAACATCCCATTTGGATGGAAATTGGAATTCAATTAAATGCACAAGAACATTTTTAAATTGTTTTGTTAACTAAAATTACTTTAAATGTGCTGGTTACATTAAAAGTTTTTCAAACCCTATTTTTTGTTTAAAACTAATTTACTAAACAGTGGGAATACTATCTATAATTAGTATTATAAACACATGCATCTGACGAAGTGGGCCTTTGCCGATGAAAGCTTATGCTCCTATACTTCGGTTAGTCTATAAGGTTCCACAGGACTCCTCGCCGCTTTTGCAGATTCAGACTAACACGGCTACCCTCTGATACTATCTATAATTGGTGAATTTAACTTTTAGGTCACCTTGCCCTTCATGAATTTAGAACTAGTATGCCTCATTCTTTCACACCTAGTTTTTCTTCATAGAATTAGAAGTAGAAAACAGGTTGTCCTGTTTTTTTCAGTTCTCAGTAGCTTTCTCAACTTTGAGTGAGCTAATAATTGAACTGAGCTAGCTGAATAAACTGAAATGAAGAAAATATTCTTTCTGCATTTGCAGAAGAAGCTACTGCTGTTCAACACTGTTTTAGCATTTCAGAAACTCTGGTTCTAGATGCTTAACCAGTGAATTCCTCAAGTTTAGTGGAGTAACATTCTTAAAATATTGGCAGCAAGTATGTGCTTATTGAATACTTTTAAAAATGTCTGGGGGACTCTGTTGGGAGGCTAAAGTACTATCAAGTATTCATAATAAAGTAATATCTTCCCATCAGAACTGAATTGTCAGCTGGTATCAGATTGTTCAGGCCAGGATTTTGTTTGTTCTCCTTAATTTCTGCCATAAACAACTGGTTCCTTTGTACATTTTCCAGTCAATTAAGACGAGGCTTCCACTTACAGTAAACTTGTTTTTCTACTCCCCACTTTTATAAGAGATCATACAGTAAGTTTAGTATCTGCTGGGCATAGTTATCTCTGTTGTAATATGCTTCTTCTCAGTACAGTTACCTTCAGTAGATGAAGGGGATTATTACAGCTTTCTGAAAGAACTCCATATATAGTAATATAAAAATGATGAGGTTAGTTTTAAATGAGATTTTATGCCCCTTGAGTGAGTAGTTCTTTTTTCTTCAGAGATACCAGGTCTTTATCATCTGCCTCATACAATCTATTGGCACAAGGAAAATATTTTTCTACTGATAATTCTTACCTACTTATTTTTCCTCAAAGATTGGAATGCAAGGCTAGATTGAAAAAAAAAATTCACATTAGAAAGGTCAGTATAAAAAGTACCTTCACTATAGCATTATATTTCTTGAAAATTGTCTGTTTCTTAAAGTTTTATGTTCTATAAACCTGGGTCCTGGTTCTGCAAAGACTGAAAGTTTATGCTGCAATATATGTTAGTCTATAAGGTGCCATAGGACTTCTCATTGTTTATGCAGATTCAGACTAACACAGCTACCTCTCTGATGCTAAAGATTTGTGTGTGTGCTTTAGTTTACATACTTTATGTGGCTCCATTGAAGACAATGGGATTGCTTTTAGTGCAGAAAGATAAACTCATGGGTAACCCATAGCAGTGTCAATGTCCAGGTTTAGTTTCCACCAAATTCTCAGATGAGCCTTAACATCAGGTTGAGGATATTGTTGCAAGCTGTCATAATCTGACTTATCATCTGACAAAGATGTATGGGACATAAACATAACTAAAGCAAATATATGAAGGTGGGAAAAACACAATTTACAAAAACATGCAACATTTTTTAAGAGTTCTGAATGTGGCACTTGAATTAGAGGATATCTTCCTGCCGGGAACTTCCAGAATGCTGTGTTATATTCATTTCTTAATGAATTCTTGTTGCTCTTAAACTAAGAATCTTTTTTTATATCTTTAGCTGGAATATTGTATGTAGTTCTGGGTGCCATATTTCAAGAAAGACTTGGCCAAACTGGAGAAAATCCAAAAAACAGCAACAAAAATGATTAAAGGTCTAGAAAGCATGAACTCTGAGAGAAGATGCGGGGGGGCGGGGGAAGGGTTTGTTTAGTTTGGAGAAGAGATAACTGAGAGGGATCATACGTTTTCAAATATATAAATGATTGTTAGAAGGAGAACGGAGAAAAATTGTTCACCTTAACTTCTGAGGATAAGATAAGAAGCAATGGACTTAAATTACCCCAAGGCTGGTTTAGATTTGGACATTAGGCAAACTTCCTCTGAGTCATTAAGCACTAGAATAAATTGCCTAGTGAGGTTGTGGAATCTTCATCATTCTAATCGCCTCTTAAAAATCTCCAAACCCCCATCAGGGATGGTCTAGGGCAGAGGATCTGAACCAGGGGTTCATGAGCCCTGTCAGTGCCCCCATGCAGGGCTGAAGTTGGCATTCTCCTGAAGCGAGGAGAGGTGTGCGACTGAAGCCAGAGACCTCTCTTCTCCACGTATTACTGAAATTGGGAGTTGTGTGGGACTGAAGCGCCTCATCTGGAGCTTTCTGCGAGCAGAAGCCCTGAGCCCGTTACAGGAGGTGAGGGGAGCGGCAAGGATGTTGCCTTCCCCACCTCCAAAAACTGTAGTGCCTTACCCAGAGAGACACATTCTGGGGCCAGCTTCACTCCACACACACTTTCTCCCCTAGGCCCAGCCCTCTGCCTGGGTTGTAGGTGGGAAGCCAGAACCAGATAATGTGGAACAGCTGCTCCTCTGGTTGGTGGGTATCAAGGAGTGGTCAGCTGTGACATTCTCCCATGTGCTGTGGTGCCCAGGGTTGCTCCTCAGCTCCCAGCCCTCTTTGCTCACAAAGCTGGTAAGAACTGCTCAGGTGGGGGGACCCAGCTCCGTGTCTGGCAGCAATCTTGGGGAGCAGCTACTGCAGGGAGAGTCCTCTTGGCACAGCCCCTAGCTATCCTTCTCCCTGCACCCTGTGCTACCCCCTACCCACGCATTCCCTAGCTATTCCCTGCCTACGTCCTGAGCACTCTTCACACTTTGAGCCAAGTCTCTGCTTTGAATCATATTTTTGGTGTGTCTCCCCACAACCCAGACAAGTGGGTGGCCTGATGAGGTGAGTCAGGAGATGGAGGTGACATTCCCTCTGTGGATTTTGCTATGCAGAGCTGGCCCGAGCCCCGCCATCTCTTTCCTTCCCCAAAGTAAGCAGTCAAACTATGCCTGTGCACAAGGGTCCCCTGGAGCCCTAAGGCTCCCCCATCCCTGCTTGGTCTTCAAGTTTTAATAGCATATTGAAGGTAAGGATGTTAAATTGCGGTTATCTGGCTAATTGTGTAGTTGATGCAATTTGTATTGACTATACGATAAGTCAATAGGACTGCTCTCCAGAGCCACAGCAGGAGTAGTTCCAGGAGCTGGCTTGAGCTAGGACTAAGCAGTCCTGGCTTCTGCTGGTTCTGGGAGCCACCTGTACTTTACAACCTTGCATTTTAAATATAGTTTAACTATATTTAAAATGCAAAGGTGCAGCATCGTGGACCAGCATGACCAGGACTCCTTGGTCCTGGCTCACATGGAGTCCAACAGCCCCTGTGCACAGTGAATAGACGTGGCTACAGAGAACAGGGGCTTCTTCCGGAGCAGCCTGTGTTTACGGTGGCCAGGGACTGGTCTGGCAGCAGCCCCTGACTGCAGCCATGGCCAACCTTGGCTGCTGCGAACAGAGGCTACTCTGGCAACAGCCCCTGTTTGGGGGGAGGGGCCCAGTTCCCCGCTGGGGTACCCACAGACAGGAGCTGCTTCGCAACAGACTCTCCTATCCTTCTCCTTCCACCTGCCCACCCCTAGCTGCTTCTAATAGAAGCAGCGGGAGGGCAGGGCAGCACCACAAAGACGATGTTGGGGGGAACCGGTTTTTAAGCCGGCTCCCCCCAGCACTAGCCCCTGTTCTCTCCCCTTCCCCTCCCTTGCTGCCTCTGAGAGGCAGCAAGGGACGGGAGTGAGTAATTGATGCTCTAGTCAGCTACCCCAATAAGTTTGTTTATTGGGTAGTCGGCCGTTCTCTAACATCCCTAATTGAGGGGGGTTTCAGCAAGAAAAAGGTTGAGAGCCCCTGGTCTAGACATACTTAGTCCTACTATGAGTACAGGGGTCTGGGATAGATGACATCTCAAGGTCCCTTCTAGTACTACAATTCTATGATTCTGTGTGCAAGGGTCTTCAGAATTTTCTCAGAAAAATATTATGCATTTGTGTATAATGACCAGATTTGCACATGCGAATGGCAGTTGTGTTCTAATTGCTCATTTGGATGTGAGCATATAATTCACATGATTAGACAGCATTGTTTGTGAATGAGCAAGAAAGGCAGGGAGTATAAAATAATAATATGCTTCTTAAATACCGAAGAACAACTGTTAAAAAAAAAAAAGAGTGTTTTTTCTGAGTCTGGAAAAATTGATGGTATTAGTTGTAATTAAGTTTTATATCTTGTAGAAAAAACTTTGTATCCAGTATAAAAACCTAAATGATGCTACAATATTATCAGCTTTTGGTAAATATAGTTTGACTATCATTTTGGTTATCCAAAGATTTATGAATGCAAACTGATCTATATTAAATCCAATTCCAAAAATTCTTGTGACTTTCTATTATTTGTATAAAGTCGTATGTTTAGACAAGTAGAGAAATGTTAAATTCCATGTTTAGCAAACGAGTTTCTGAAATTACAAGTACAGCTGTTCTTCAACGGACACAATCAACTTAAAATCTGTTCTATTTACAAATAATGAACTAAAGAGTCATTTCATAGCTCTCTAATTCTTTTATACTTTTACAATTGCATCTTCCCATTTAAAAAGAATTCTCTTTCTTACTGAGTCAAAAAATTCACAAATGCAATGGGGAAATTTTCTAACTAGAGAAAAACATGAAACTCTTGTACACAAAATGTTACAGGGTACAGAACTGAACACAGTTCTCTAATCTTTATTAAATTATTCTTATATTTTCCTTACCTTAATAGTCATTTAAAATATTCAGATTATTGATTTAAAAGTGCTATATGGTAGATGGAACTTTTTACTCTTGATTTTTTAGTAGTTGACTTTGATTCATCCCATAACACAGTTCAAAGGTCTAATGGCTCAGGCACAGAATATACAATTCATGAGCTCATATAATTAATTTGACTAATGACCAGACATGGAATTCTTTAGAAAAATAAGTGTAACTTGAATGCTGTTTTCCTCATGCATAAAAAAAGAGTGATTTCCTGGGGTTTAAATCTATTACTATCCATGAATCATCTGTTTGATTTATTAAACTTTTTTCATTCTAGGTCAGAGATTCATTTTTGCCTACTCGCCAAGACTGCTATAAAAATCCTCCATTCCCCACATTTTTTGCTGATGGAGAAGAAGAGCTACCAGAAGACTTGTATGATCAGGAGGTTTTCCAGTTCACTGATCCTTCTGTCACTTATGTTTAGTGATATTGACATCTTTAAGAATGTGCAGCTTTCATATTATTTCTGTGAACTTTGCAATGCTCACGGATTACAGACCAAGGAACTGCACTCTGGCTGAATCCCTGAATGCATCAAACATTTGTTGGGGGGTTGTTTTTTTGTTTTGTTTTGTTTTGTTTTTCCTCGAGGTACCACAAGCTGTTCCGAAACGGTATTAAAACGGTGGGTGGTGTTAAGTTGGAGTGTCTGAGGGAAAGGTTGCAAAATAATGGGTATATTGCTGGCTTAAATTTTTACTTTACACAATTGCCACTTGTAACTTTCCCCTTTTACAGACAATTTCTTTAAATCCATTGTCTTGGAATTATGTGCATCAGTTGCATGATTGATGAAGTTGAAACAATTAATGGAACAGAATTAAGTTGGGTTTTTTTTAATTAGAGATGTGTACTGATAAACTTTGACTAAAGAGAAAATCAAAGCTTTATTAAATATCCCATTTAGCCATCCAGGGACATAAAGTGTCTAGGACTTACAAAGAATGATCTTGAAAATGTTGAGTAGAATGGAGGGGTTGGGAAAGGGAGGAGGGAGGAAGAATTCTAGCTCTCTCTTCTCTACTCAGCACACTGTTAACAGTTGCCTCATAGTGCCCTGAAATCTTTTCCACTTTTCATTTCCCTCTTCTCATCAAAGCACCTCTCCTCTTTATTTTAATGTTCTGAGTTCAGAGCAACACTTACATAATATACATTTCCTGGAGGAGAGAATGAGGCTAGCAATTTCTGCTTGATAAGAGATGTGGCAGTGCACACTGGCTGTAAAGGTTATAAATGTTCAGTAATGTGGACACTGAGAATACAGTAGGTGCCGGTTTGTCCCCATCATTGTAGCTTGTTCGGATAACTGCATAAAAATGCCCCTTGCTTATGGACTATGGAGAAATATGTCCCCTTCCGTTGTCTTCATATCTGAGATATTATCTGTTACGGACGAGCTTTGGGCCTGTCCTACTTATCTTCATAATTTTAAAAAATGAGCCAACTGTGAAGAGGCTTTTGTACAATTAACTTCTCCCTGTCACTCCTATCTTCTGTCCATGTAGTCCTTTGAATTGGTCAGAGTGCAAGTTCTCTCCGTTTGGCTTTCTTTACCTGCTGTAAGCAATTTACAATTTAAAGACCGAATCCTTTTAACCATTAATTTATTTGCACGGACATTTCCTTTGAAGTCCATAGGACTAGTCACAAACATGAAATTAAGGATGTGGCTGTCTATTTGATGGATTGGCACCTAATTGCTTACCGCATGATTTTCACAATACAAGATTTGCATTCACATGCAGTGTTGGGGAGGAGGGCATCCCTAGGTAAAGTCCCTTTTTATATCTACAGTTCATATAATGCTTGTCAGGAATTCTATCCATTAATTTTGCGCAGTTTCACTACAAAAGTTGGTGTACTTTAAAATGTATTTTATATTTGACTAAATGATTTTATCAAAACCTGAAGAACAAATATGTATGCACATTCTCAGAGGTGAGATCCTACTATCCATTCTGTTATCTCAGCTTATTCCTGAAGTTTACTGTAGATATTGAATTTGTTATACTGTTTCCAAGAGATTAGAACATCTTTTGCACACATTAGATATTCACAGGAGATAATAAGGGGATAATGTCAATATCTTTAGTGTACACAACACAGAACTATTAACTGGTAACCTCTATGTTAATGAAGTCATTAATCTGAGCAAGAATCTCTAAGTATGACCTCTTTACCCCTTTATAAATAAAATCAGGTCAGTCACCAATGCTCATATCTTCTTAAACCTCCTACTAGTACATTGCTAAGAAGTTGGCGCTAACCATTTCCATAATAAGTCAATGGGCTTTTTTACACATCCATGGGAAAGTGGAATGTTGTGATCTGGAGCACATAATGGTCCCTACTAATGCTTATAATTTAGCCTTCTGCTAACAATAATGATATTGTTTCCTGAGGACAAACTCTTCAGGGTTTGAACTGATCACCTCAAGTTTTTACAACATTTAAAATGGTATTTTTATTGCTCTCTGAATAAAATGTAAGTTAAAGTATTATCTATAAGAGAAGAGCCATTTAGATCTTTTTTTGCAACTATACATGCTTGGACTTCTTTGGACTATACACACTTGGACTTCTTTGATCTGACGTTCTGACAGATTAAAGATTTTGATGGGCAAGGGAAGGACTGAGGAGAATGGAGGGGGCACTTACCTAGCACTCCGCATCATCTGACACTCCCAGGCACCACCCTCTGCTGCTATGGAAGTGGTGGGGAAAAGCCTTCAGCAGGGTGCATTGCTTTACTGCCATTCCTCTAGCTGGGAGAAAGGGGAAGTAGCAAAATGCAGAGCCTCTTCTGCCTCCACCTGCCAGGATCTGTACTATGAGTGTTCCTACAGTTTCAATACAAGGACCCCTCACATTTAAAATAGCCTCACTGTTACACTTTTAGTTCTGTGTGCACTGTTGATTTAATTACATTTTTCCCACATCCAGAGATTACTTTTCCATTGGTTTCATTAAAACTATATATTTTTTGTTTCAGAAGAGAAACTGTTCACCATACAGCCATTGTAAGTTGTCATTGCAACCATTAAAGAAAATCCTTGAAACAAAGATAAAATAATTCATGGTTTTGCAAAAGCACATAGGAAAATCTAAAGTTCAACCACCCCCATGCAAATCCTACTAGCTAATATTGATCAACTTTGAGACACAACATACGAACAGATTTCCCTTACAGCTGCTTGTGTTGTCCATGGAATGCTTTACTGGCTGCTCATGATATTGAACAGATCTCCATACGTCAGCCTCTCACTTGTCTCCAAAAATAGTACAACTCAACCCAGAAATGAAGCATGGGGCAGAGACAGAAGGATCATGGGATTTTTTAACATGTAATTTAAACCCACCTGGTTTGCCACAATTCACAGCAAAAGCAATCCCCGGATGGTTGCTGTTCAGGGTGAACACAAGGGACATGGGGCTACCGCTGGAAAATGTGACACGCTCAGTTTGCAGAAAATGCCACTCTGTGTTCACAGGATGTGAACTGAAAATGGCACAGGAATTCCGTGTGCACAGTTTGTCTGACTCGTACTGTGACTTACCTGATCATCTACATTCAAAAGCTCTGGGTTAACCCTCAATGTAGACAACCCTATGGTAGTTAGGACCCATTGTGTTAAGTTTACAACTGGGTTGTGTATGATTGTGTTTTACTCCATGGGCAAGGGTTACCATTTTTCCTACAGGAACTAAAAATCATGGAAGTTTATTAAGAAGACTCACTGGCTATGTCTACACTCGTGGCTTCTTGCACAAGTACAGCCATTCTTGCACAAGAATCTGCAGAGCGTCCACACTGCCCACCTACACTTGCGCAAGGAAATTTACAGTACGACGTGGTAAGAGAGGGCTTCTTGTGCAAGCGCTACGCTCTTTTTTTAATCAGGTGTAAGCCCTCTTGCACAGGAGGTCTTGCGCAAGAGGGCTGTGTGGATGCTCAGCAGGGATTTCTTGCGCAAGAAAGCCCTATGGCTAAAATGGCCATCAGAGCTTTCTTGCGCAAGAAAACGTCCACACTGCCATGGGAGAGCTGTGCTTTTGCGCATGGCAGTGTGGATGTTTTCTTGTGCAAGAAGCCACCAGTATAGACATAGCCACTGAGTTTAAACAACTCTAGAGAGATACCAACTCCTGGAGAGGAGACAAGAAGGGCTTTGGAGTAAAAGGATGAGTTTAAACTGACAAAGGCCTTTTTTCTGATCTAGCAAATGGACAGGCACCTCAACTTTTCAGAATGGCAGGAATGACTTTGTGCAGGTAGGGCCGTATAAGACTGATAGGTGTCTCCTGGTATGATTAGCATAAGTTAGGAAGTTTATTATGTATTTTATTTTAATTTAAAAGCTTTATGATGCTTTTACTTTAAAAACAAAGGTGCTTGCTTAGATATAGCTGCATGACACCACGCATCTGGACTTTGGCAGGATGAGTATAGTTACCCTGAAACAGTGACAAATGATCCTTCGTGTTTAGGTTGGAAAACAGAGGAAACTGTGTAATTCTATGCAAAATAAAGTTTCAACTAGTGTTTGGAACTGTATGTATATTGGCTATAGTTCTGTATTGCTTTCAATACAGCCAGTCCCCGAGTTGCGAACGGTTGAGTTATGATCGTTCGCATTTACGACCAAAGCTCCCATGGAGTGATCGTAAAGACGGTCCCCGAGTTACGAACGTGATCTGCGCTAACGAACAGCGTGATCACTATGTAACTCAATGGGTTCTGAGTTACAAACAGATCGAGTTACAGCCAAGTGTTTGGTCCATACCTTGTTCATAACTTAGGGAGAGGCTGTACACCTTTCACTAATCTACCTTTTCTTGTTGTACATTGTTCTATAGGATAATGGTGGGGAGGATGTTTTTCTATAGAGAGATGTGCAATATGAGAATTATTACGAAGACAAAAAGTTTCACTCCACTTTTTCTTTCTCAGTTTCTATTGTTCACTGGAAAAATGTATCCTATTAGCACCAGACTTCTCTATATATTTGCTATCTGAAACAGTCCTCTGGAGAACATATTTAACTTCTTAATACTGAGAATTAAAACCTACATGAGTAGCAACATTTTAAGTTGTACACTTTTCAGAATAGAAACACTATTATCTGAATGTCTGTCTATCTAATCATTTTAGAGTTTGTACATCTGTTTGTCTGTTTGTTCAAGAACTCCTAAGCAGTAAGAAATAGGACCACTCAATTTGGTGTGCAGTTTCCTCTTATCCTAACTTAAAACAAGGTCAGGGTTTGGTTATGCCAGGAAAAACAGGATGTGCCTGGAATTCAGTTGTTTTCCATTACCTCTCGAGAACTTCTCGAGGTCCCTTCCAGTCCCTAGTATTCTATGATTCTATACATGGAACGGAAGGGGGATGATCGGCTGGACAGCAATACTGCAAAGTGACCAGTAGGGGGGCAGCTATACAAGGAAGAGAATGGCCAGCTGGGGACAGGGCTTACCATCTTGCTGGCCATTGCCCCAGCTAAGTGGCCCCTGCCCCAAACCCCTACACGGCAGCAGCGGGTCAGGGGGAGGGAAGCTCCACTGTCCCCACTGCGGTGGCCTCCTCTCCAGTAGTACAACTGAGGCTAGACAGTGCAGCGCTTCCCACACCTTGCAGGAGCCGTAGCACTGCCTTGCTGACCTGCGTGGCCTCCCCCCATGCCCAGGCTGGACCTGGGCAATGCCAGGTAAGTCTTCTAGTATTTCATAGATGCCTAGGACTTTGTGGGTGCTATCAGAGACAAATAATTTAGCTGGGACCATTTTCCACATAATCTTGCTGCATTCTCTATGCAGGTCACTGTGTATCCCCTGGTTGCAGAACCTGTTGCAGAATTGTGCTACAGAATCAAAAGTTTACAAAATTGTGCTACAGAATCAAAACTTTGATCAACTAGTTTACATAAAGTTAGTTTTTTAACTGATTAGTTAAACCAGCACACATCCTTGTGTGGACACACTTAAATCAGTTTACAACTTTAATGACCTAAATTGCTATACTGAGCTGTGATTCCAGCTCTCCTAAATTCTAGGACAAGGCTATCTCCTTTTACGTTGCTTCCTATTACAAACCAGGAAGTAGAGGCATTGTCCACTCCTACAAAACCAGAATACCATGTCCAAAGGCAGTTGTGACAGTGTTTGATCCCAGTTATACTAAGAATCCTGTAAGCTTCAGAGGACTCCACAAAATGTGTTAGAATCTTATTACTAAAGCAAGTTATTTAGTTACTATTAAGCAAATACCTTTTTAGCAACCCTATTGTCTTTCTCCTTCATCTTGCCATTTGGGGCTTGTCTTCACTGCCACAGAGATTGATGTAATCAATCATCTCGCGTTCGATTTAATGGGTCTAATAAAGACCCACTAAATCAAACACTGGCAGTGTTTGCCCCCAGCAACTGCAGTACTCCTCACAGTCAAGAGAAGTAAGGGAAGTTGACAGAAGCATTTCTCCCATCGACTTCCCACTTTGGGGCTACCCCTAAAAAATCGATGTAAGGTATGTCAACTCCAGCTCCACAATTGTCATAGCTGGAATTACATATCTTACATCAATTTTCTTTGCCAGTGTAAACCTGGCCTCAGAATAACACTAGCAATAAATCTATTAACCCACTAACTACTCCCTTTATTCCTCAGAATATCTCCTTGCAATCATGCTGAACTGGATTCTCCTACCCTGGGCTTCTCACAGGTAAAACAGACTCTAACTAAGATGTATGCTTTTAACACTGTGGATTAACAACTATTGGAACAATTTAACAAGAGCAGGGGTGGATTCTTCATTACTGGCAATTTACAAATTAAAAGTGGATGCTTTTCTGATAGATCTTCTCTAATTCAGAGAGGAATGAATTCAGGGAAATCTCATGGCCTGTGTTCTGCAAGGGTCAGATTAGATGATCACAATGGTCCCTTCTAAGCCCTGGTATTCATATTATTCCCAAGCAGCTCCAAGTGGAGTTGCTTATTTGGTTGTCCTGCATTTCTCACAAGGCTTCATCCTTCTGACAGATTTAAAAGATGCATGTTCAGTGCAGTTAAAGTGGACAGAAACAGGAAGGAGAGTGCTCACCCTGTCAGTCCATGGGTAGGTGGAGCCAGGGGTCAAGAGTCACATTCTCTCTGCTTATACTTTAGAGCTTGCATAGTTGCATATGTTAATTGCTAATTAAAAAAAAATTGCAGAACATGGGATTTATTTAGGAAGTCTCCTATTTGGTGTTAGTTTTGCATTTTCAGGCTACATGAGGTCCCAAGCATGCTTTGTAACTGACCGCTGTCGTAGCCCATCTCAGGAGCCAGTAGATTCCAGTAATTCATTGGCTGGGACAGCACAGTTATTGTGTAGGTGGCTCAGCTGACCACCCAACACGATTCTCCTCACCAGGCATGTCTTCCCTCAGCCATGTTGCTTATCCCTGCAAGGTCACTCCCTGAGGCTCCCTTTCTGTTTCAGACTTTTGAGCTCTTCTTGAGCCAGATTCAAGGCCACAGAGGGGATCACAGTCATAAGCACTCCCAACTGTTATAGACCTCTCTCCAAGACGCAGTTGATGAGAGACTTGAGGACAAAAATGTGGCAGTTTTGAATTGTCATTCAAGCTTTTCCAAGTGTGAGGCAAGTAGAAAATCTATCCAGTGAGAATGACGGTATATATCAGAGAGAGGCCATTTACAAACTAGGAAAACTGAACACTGTGTGTTTCGGGACTTGGTTATTCAGATCTCTATGCCTTCCATCTGAAAAACACACCATAAAACCAAAGCCCTCTTCTGCCTTTTCATACACCAGAATACAGTCTCCTTATCTTTCTTCTAGCTTTAATAAATTTGCCTGCAATGCACATGCCATCAAAATGCCCCCTCCCCCTTTGAACATCTGCTTTTGAAATGCATGATACAAGTAAAGAAGATGATTGGTTTGATTTGCAGTAGTGCCTAGACATCCCAATCAAGCATCTAGGCCCTGTTTCACCAGGCCTCATAATGGCAGGAGTGCCATTTTAGTCATGGCCTGGGATTGAAGTGGGGACCTCAAGAGCTGAAAACATTATACTAAACGACTAAGTCTTGTAGCCGGGAGCTGCTATAGTCGCACTTTCACTGTGGATTGGACACAGAGGGGAATGGGTAACACAGGCTGAATGATGTGTTTATATATACACCTAATGAAAAAGACAGTCCTTTCCCCAAACAGATTAACCATCTAAACGTTCTCTCTCTCCCAGGGCGACTGAGAACTGATGCTGCCTTGTTTATCTCAAAGTGCTGATGTGGAAAGACATACTGGAGACTAGGCCATGCATATAGTTACTGTGACCTAGTTTGGAGCTTCAGCATTTATTTAGCCTGTTCTCCCATCTGGCTTCAGAAGACTTGCACTATTTCATGTCATTAATTTTCCCCACCTTCCTCCTCTTCTGATTAATGAAGAGTCTTGTATCAGAGAAGGACAGGCTGAATTAATCTTAAGGACTGAAATCCTTCGCAAGTGGAATGATGTAAAATTATATATACCCAGCTGCCAACCTGTACGTGGAAAAGGCCACAGATTTTTACTGAGGTATATTTAGACATGACCAGAGGTGCAGAGCAAAACAACAAAGAGGAGGCACTGGATATTTGTTCCTTGGGCTTTCTTTGAGGCTAAAAGGTGGTGGCTCCCCTTGGCTTTAACTACAGGGACTATGTTTTCCTCTGTATTTAGTGAGCACATTTTGCAGTATTGCCAAGCTCAAAAATCATGACATACCCAACTGAAAAATCATGACTGGTTTAGAATGGTGATTTTAAATATCTGCTTTGTCATTGGACTCTGAAAAATTTGGCAGGAAAACTCATCATCCTCTTCTCCACACACACACCCCTCCTACCTCACCTTGAGTGTGTGGTTCAGAATCCTAGCAAGCCCTACAAATGTAATGCTGCAGAATCTAGCCCTTTATGCTCTTCAGTGGTAATAGATGCTCCCCAGTTCCCTTCCTTTGGCAGCCTCATAAGCATTGCATTGGGCCTTTCTCCATTTTCTGCTCCTTTTTCTAGGCTCAGCATGTGCTGCTGTCCAGCTCACACTGTCCTGTGCCGTTCCTGAGAATTTCTGGATGTGACAGCAGCCCTAGGCACCAGGCTTGTATAATTTTTGGTGGTGCCCAGAACGAGTCCAAGCAGAGTCATCCCATCTATAGGAAGGACCAGGGCAACCACTCCAGGCTCCATGCTTCAGGGGGATACAGGGTCCAGGTGGCCTAGGGAGGAGGATTAATGGGGGACCTGGCAATGGCAGCCGTGAGCAACCCAGCCCCAACCCACCCTGCTCCTGCCCCACCCGCACTTCACCTCTTCCCACAAGCCTCCATTCCTGCTCTGCCTCTTCCTGCCCTGCTCCACCTTCCCCTGCACACACCCTCATTCAACCCTATTCCCTAAACCCCTGCCCTGCTTCTTTCCAGGTTCCACTACCTCAAGTAACACCAGGAGCCTGCAGGGCAGAATGGGGCGGGCTGAGGCTATTGGTCTCACTGCTGCCAGCACAGGCCCACTGCTAGCCCTCCCAGGTTACCCTGGACCCAATGTCCCACTGAAGCATGGGGCCCTCAAACTGTGGGGCCTGGGGCGGTTGCCCTGGTCCACCCTATGGATGGTACAGCTCTGAAAATATAAGCCCAAGCATTGGCAGACCTGAGCCCATGTTCCTGAATATTAGTGGAGCACAGGTACCATGTCACCCCCTATGACAGTGGTAAATTTTGGGAAATTGAAGAAACTCAGAAAAACGTTTAGATGCGGTGCCCTTGTTTCGGGGAAGGTCTGTAATATAAACAGCAGTTCGGTCTGGCTCCTGCAAAGACATGTGAGCCCAGCTTTACGCAAGGGAACCATCCCAGGGAAGCTATTGAGCAAGGGCTTGCAGAATCCGAGCCTGAGAGTATAATCTCTCTGGGGGGAAGGCTGCATTTCCTCTAAGCTTGTGTAGACTCTCGCACAAGAAAACCTTGTCCTGATTAAATGTTAATAGTGCAAATAACAATAACCTGGGCCGAATTTGTTTGCTTATTTGCTTTTTTTCCCCCTTTCTGTTTTGAAGAGCATTAAGACTCTTATTTATTAAAAAATATGCTCTTAAAAGAGAATGAACTGGCATAGTAGTGGTAAAACAGTAAAGGAATAGAGGTGGCAGGTGTACATTATGTGGTAAAATGGGAGTTGGCAATAAACAAGGGTTTGTTTCCTTTGACCCAATACTTAAATTGAAGCTGCAACATTTCTCTAATACTATTTAAGAGTAACAAACATTTTATCAATGTCTTTTGCTATTTCCATTTGGCCTTGTATAATGCATAGAGTATTGTTGGCATGTAAATAACAATTTAGTAAAATGAAAGGTTTTTGGTATAGATTATTATCATAATTTTGCCTCTCTGGATGCTATTATACCCTGGAGAGACATAGTCTTTGGCTTTTCTTTTAACAGTGCTCATTTTCGTCCAACTGTATTTAAAAACTAGTTCTTATTTCTCTTGGGACTGACATAATTCTACGTATGATTAAATTGCACAAGTAAAACACAACAAAATAAAGTAGAAATGTTTATAGAAGTACCTACACTGAATGATCTTTATGAAAACAAGAGCACAAAGTGACAAAATTGGATAGAATTTTGCCTGTGTAAAATCTGTTGATTTTAAAAGCCTGTTGTTCAGCTTGAGACCACAATATACACCTGTTACCTTCTATTCATTTACTGTTTTACCACTATTATGATGGCGCCTTCCGATTTAAGCGCATATTTTAAAATCAATTGCTATTGCCCTAATGCTTTTTAATTAAGAACATAAGAACATAATTAAGAAAGAAAAAAAAATCAGACCAAGTAAAATCCATGTTATGATCTGTGCTATTTACATTTAATTCAGCTGGGGCCTCATTGTGCAAGGTTCTGAAATGTATTCCTCTAAATCAAGCTTCTGTAAAAGTAAATGACAGTGTAAACTGACCAGATTGACCCATGTGAACCAGGTGCTTCTCCTCACTGGCCACAAAGCAGCAGTAAACTTGATACAACTAATTTGTTAGACTGCGTGTGTGATTCCTTTCATCACTAGCATCATGCAAAGTGGCTAAGCATAGCAATGAATATCTTCTCCATATGTTTCTCTCTACCACAGTGGCTTGCACAGTACTTGTAGGAAGCATACTTTGCTTTTAAAAACAAAACAAAACAAAAAACACCTCCTGGGACAATCACTTTAAAGAAGACCAGCAGATTTAATGTGAACAGGCGGCTATTTTCTGCCCTGATAAACCAAAACTGGGGACTGTGATTATTGCTATGGGCTATTCATTTTTAAATATGCTGGTTGATATATGTACAGCTTTCTGACATGCCTCCCTCTATATTGCAATGCTCCCCTTATTTATGGTATCCTATGTATTCTCCCACACTTTCTTGAAATCTAGCTTGGGAATACACCTGTTTCATGAAGCAATTCTATCCAGTCACAACTCTGGGTGTTATCTGCAGTGTGTATCTGCTAATGACTTGAGCCTATGTACAAATTGTCAATTGCATGTGCTTAGTATCTCTGTCTTGTAGTAAATTGACTTGTGCAGCTGCTGTTTAAAGTCCTATAGTGTTGTTTATTTCACCACTTCATATGGCACTTTACAGCTGTAATATTACACAGGAAATACGGTCCCTGGTCTGAAGGGCTTGCATTTTTTTGTAGCAAATTGGCAGTTCCTGATATAATTTAAATTAATTACATGTATCCTTGATGCTATATATAATGTACATCAGTAAGACAACTGAGATATATAATTTGCAGAGCCCTGGTAAGTGTCTAATGGAGATGGAGAATACAAAAGAAAAATCAAAACCCAGGCAGTTTGTTCATAGTTTACTATAGAATTTAGCATAGGAAGATGCAATGTCAGAAAGCAAAGTGGACATATTAAATACCAATGACCTGTTACATCCCCAAATTACTACAGCTAGCTGTGCTCCATAATGAAAGGGCATCTAAAAGGGAAGCATTTGGTGCCAAGTATAATGTGTGAGGACAATCTTGTAAATCCCAGGGGAAACAGTATTTTATATTTACCCGTGCATTCCAGGAATCATATCTATAGGCTGTGTTAGCAGCAGCAGAGTTACTTATAATCATCTCTCTTGAGTTTGTCTTAGTTTGAGCAAACTCTCCCGCCCCGTGCCATACCCCCCGCCCCCCCCCCAAATGGAATAGAATTCCTTTTAGCAGTAAACAAACCTATGAAAACGTATTGCACATCAAGGTGCTAACCTGAGTCTGAGGGAACCTAGATGCCATTTCCTGATCTATCACTGACTTCCTGTGGACACATCACATGGTTGCTTTGTGCTTCAGGTTCATGTCTCTAAATGCTTCACTGAAGTGGTGTGAAGGTAAATATATCATCGAATCATAAAGCACTAGAACCGGAAAGGACCTCAAGAGGCCATCAAGTCCAGTCCCCTGTCATTACGGCAGGACCAAACACCATCTAGATCAGTGGTTCCCAAACTTTTTGGCATCATGCCCCCCTTTTTGATTTTTGAGAAATATACACACACCCAAATAGCAACAAAACTTGTTGAGCAAAAAAAAGGAACTGACCGGGGACAAAAAACAAAAATAGCAGCACAACTTGGGGGGCGGGGAGGAGGGGAGAATTGACAGGAATTTGTTCACGCCCCCCCCAGTTTGGGAACCCATGATCTAGATCATCTCTGACAGATGTCTATCCAGCCTACTCTTAAATATCTCCAGTGATGGAGATTCCACAACCTCCCTAGGCAATTTATTCCAGTGTTTAACCACCCTGACAGGAAGTTTTTCCTAATGTCCAACCTACACCTCCCTTGCTGCAATTTAAGCCCGTTGCTTCTTGTCCTATCCTCAGAGGCCAAGGAGAACAGTTTTTCTCCCTCCTCTTTGTAACACCCTTTTAGATATTTGAAAACTGCTATTATGTTCCCTTTCAGTTTTCTCTATTCTAAACTAAACAAGCCCAGTTCTTTCAGTCTTTCATCATAGGTCATGTTTTCTAGCCCTTTATTTATTTGCATTGCTCTTCTCTGCACCTTCTCCAATTTCTCCACATCTTTCTTGAAATGCGGTGCTCAGAACTGGACACAATACTCCAACTGAGGCCTAATCAGTGCAGAGTAGAGCGGAAGAATGACTTCTCGTGTCTTGCTCACAGCACTCTGTTAATGTAGCCCAGAATCATGTTTGCTTTTTTTGCAACAGTGTCACACTGTTGACTCATATTTAGCTTGTGGTCCACTATGACTCTTTCCTAGACAGTCGCTTCTCATTCTGTATGTGTGAAACAGATTGTTCCTTCCTAATTGGAGCATTTTGCATTTGTCCTTATTAAACTTCATCCTATTTACCTCAGACCATTTCTCTAGTTCAGGGGTGGGCAATAATTTCTGAAGTGGCCCCAGGCCACCCCGGAAGGGGTGGGGCTACCCCACTCCCAGACCATAATTAGTCCCCCCCTTCCCACTAGGCACCCGTGCCCTGGAAGAGGTTTGGCACGCTCCCGAGTTTCAGTTAGTCCACCCCAGATCTGGCCCGCAGAGACCCTTTTGTCCATCCCTGCTCTAGTTAGTCCAGATCATTTTGAATTATGACCCTATGCTCCAAAGCAGTTGAACCCTTCCCAGCTTGCTATCATCTGCAGACTTTGTATGCATACTCTATACCTTCATCTAAATTGTTATTGAAGCTATTGAACAGAACCAGTCCCGAAACAGACCCCTGCCGAACCCCACTTGTTACAGCTTTCCAGCACTGACTGTCAACCATTAAACAATGAGAAGTCCTGTGGTACCTTATAGACTAACAGATTTATTGGAGCATAAGCTTTCGTGGGCAAAGACCCACTTCATCAGATGCATGTAATGGAAATTTCCAGAGGCAGGTATAAATATACAGGCACATGAAAAGAGATCCAATCTAGAGATAACAAGGTCAATTCAGTAAGGGAGGGTGAGGCCCACTTCTAGCAGCTGATGTGGAGGTGTGACCACCAAGAGAGGAGAAACTGCTTTTGTAGTTGGCTAGCCATTCACAGTCTTTGTTTAATCCTAAACTGACAGTATCAAATTTGCAGGTGAATTGTAGCTCTGCAGTTTCTCTTTGACTCTGGTCTTGAAGTTTTTTTTGTTGCAGGATGGCTACTTTTAAATCTGCTACTGTGTATCCAGAGAGATTGAAGTGTTCTCCCACAGGTTTTTGTGTATTGCCATTCCTGATATCTGATTTGTGTCCATTTATTCTTTTATCTAGGGACTGTTACCAATCTAACTCTGGAACCAATCCCTGCAATAAACCTTCGTGCCAACTCTGCCCACATATCTACACCAGTGACACCATCACAGGACCTAACCACATCAGCTACACGGGCTCATTACGGGCTCTTTCAACCAATGTAATATATGCCATCATGTGCCAGCAATGCCCCACTGCCATATACATTGGCCAAACTGGACAGGCCCTATGTAGCCATCCTGCAACATACCTGCCTCTGGAATTTCCATTACATGCATCTGATGAAGTGGGTCTTTGCCCATGAAATCTTATGCTCCAATAAATCTGTTAGTCTATAAAGTGTCACAGGACTTCTTGTTCTTGCAGATTCAGACTAACAGGGCTACCCCTCTGATACTTGTGAACCATTAATAACTACTCTCTCAGTACGGTTATCCAGCCAGTGATGCACCCACCTTACAGTAGCCCCATCTAGGTTGTATTTCCCTAATCTCAGATTAAAGATTACGCGAGATTCAGATTCCACATAAGCAGCTACAGATCCATAATCCAAAATTCAAAGTAGTAAAAAGACTCCCATGGACTTCAGTGCACTTAAGACTAGGCCAGGCATGGGCAAGAGGCAGCTACCATGCCAGATCTGGCCCACCAAGCCACTGGATCCGGCCCGTGGTTGCCTCCCTGGGACTCTTAAGCACAGTGCGGCTGTGGCCACTTTAAATGTGGAGGTTCTATGCTCTGGATGCTGGGGAGCAAGGAGGGAGGCTTTGCACTCTGTCTCTCTCCAGCCCTCCCTGGCAAAATCTCTCCGCTCCCATTGGCCAGTTTCCAGCCAGTAGGAGCTGAGAAATTTTGCTCAAGACAGGGGCAGCCAATGAAGTCTCCTCCTTTCCTCCCCCAACCCTGCCCAGAGCAGAGTCATGTGGAGCAGCTTGCAACTGCAGCTCAGATTCTTGCCGGGCTGCTGGCTAGGAGCTGCCAAGGTAAGCACTTCCCAGCCAAAGCCTGCCTCTTCCCCACCAACTACCTGCACCAGGCCACCATCCAAACCCTCTGTACCCCTTTCTCCCATGTCACCCCCGTGGTACATTCACAACTTGAATAGAGCATACAGATGTGGTTGCCTCACCTCGAAAAAGATATATTGGCACTGGAAAAGGTTCAGAAAAGGGCAACAAAAATGATTAGGGGGTTGGAATGGGTCCCATATGAAGAGAGATTAAAAGGACTTGAACTTTTCACCTTAGAAAAGAGGAGACTAAGGGGTATATGATAGAGGTCTATAAAATCATGACTGGTGTGAAAAAAAAGGGAATACGGAAAAGTTATTTACCTATTCCCACAATATAAGAACTAGGGGTCACCAAATGAAATTAATAGGCAGCAGATTTAAAACAAACAAAAAGAGGTTTTTCTTCCCTTAGCACATAGTCAACGTGTGGAACTCCTTGTCAGAGGATGTGGTGAAGACTAGGACTTTAACAGGATTCAAAAAAGAGCTAGATAGATTCATGGAGGTTAGGTCCATCAATGGTTATTAGCCAGGATGCATAGGAAAGGTGTCTCTAGCCTGTGTTTCTCTGGAGGTGGGTGATAGAAGAGGGATCACGTGAGGATTACCTGTTGTGTTCCCTCCCCCTGGGGCAATTGGCATTGGCCACTGTTGGCAGACAGGATACTGGGCCAGATAGACCTTTGGTCTGACCCAGTATGGCCATTCTTATGTCACAACTCTCTCCCAGACACTGCACCCCCTCCTACCTACCTTCCCCAGGCCAGAATCCTGCACCCACACCTCCACCTGGACCCTGCACTGCAAGCCCCTGCCCAGGTCACTACCCAGACCATCTGCACCCCCTTCTCCCTGGTCACAGCTCCCTCACAGACCCTGCACCTCCTCCTAGAGCCCCTCCCCCAGGCCAGAATCCTCTCCTGCACCCATACCTCCACCTAGATCCTGCACTCCAAGCCCCTGCCCCAGATAATAGTCCCCTTCTTCACCCAAACTCCCTCTCAGATTCCACACCCCCCGCTCCCCCCAAGCACCATGTTTCTGTTCCCTGATTTGGGTTGGAATACTATGGCTCTTAGAATTGGGATATCTGGGTGTATACTGCCCAGTTTGATTTCACAAATCACATTGTGTGAATAATGAATTATTCAAATCCATTGGATAATCCAAATAGTTGGATTAAAAATAGTGTATGTGTTCCCGCCAGTAATCTCTTGTGCTACCATGTTAATAAATGGAACCTGAAAGAAGCACAAGACAGCCAATCAAAGGGAATGCAGTTTCTAATGAAAACGCTGAAATGATTTGCAGTATTTTCTCCACTTTGATCCAGAAAGCCTGGCAAGTCACTCTTCTCTGTGCTGCAAAGTCGGAGGGGTAGCTGGGTTAGTCTGTAACTTAAAAAAAACCTAACATACAATGGGTGGTCCTTTAACACCTCGGAGATGAACAAATGATAAATAGTTAGACAGTCAGGTAGATAGATAGATAGATACTATACTTGTTGTTAGTCTCTAAGGTGCTACAAGACCATTCATTTTTAAGTCCGTCTGTGCTGCAGCGTTTATTTCAGTATATAAAGATTTCAGTGTGTAAAGTCCTCTGGCAAAAACTATATAGTGAAGTAGAACTTTGGACTTGTGTAGCAGAATTTCTCTTAATCTTATTCCCTATCATTTAGGTCAGGCTATCTAATGTGCTTCGTATTTCTAACCATCTCTCATGAACAGCTCAGTAAGGTTCATTTCTGTGTCCTTCCTGACCCCCACCTCATCCTGTCTAGTGGGGGTTGAGAGAAGAAGGAGGGAGGGAGGTTTATTATAAGTCTTTAAAGATTATTTTTGTTGCAGGTGCTCACAGTAATAACCTTGAAGAGGGTCCCATATTCACATGCTGCTTTATTGAAGAACAATATGATTAATCTAGCATAGGCAAGGTACAATCTTTAGAACTAGGGCTTTTTTGTATGTGGTATCCACTAACGCAGTATTCCATGAGTTCCACCACAGGGATAAGCATCTGATATAGTCTGCAAAATAAGTGGCATCTCCAGTGTCATGCAATATGTGATGCTGTTTAGTGCAGGAAAAAAAATCACACTATGGATTATGGTTTTGGTTACACAGTCTGTTAATGGGATGGAATGCATCTACTAAGACTCAGGCAAAATGTGCATGAGAGATGTCAGAAGAAAGCCTGCCGCACCGCTTGGCTTGAGGTGGTTTCTATTATAGGTACAGGGTTTACAGTTTGGTTCAATGGCTCTCAGCACCCCCAATATAAAACTTGTTCCAGTGCCCCTGAATGAGAGTTGCAGGTGATTCACAAATGTTGTTTAGCAGTGTTGTTCCTTTTTCTGTGCCTTGCAACTTTAAATCTTCAGGAGCTCCAACTTTGTCTATAGGACAAAGATATAGTAGACATTTTGTTCTTAGAGTTACTGGAGCTTCTTATAGAAAGAGACACGCAAACACCATAGTCTCTGTGGAGACTTTTCTTTTGAATTTTCTTGGCTATTCTTTGACTAAAATAGGCCATTGAGATCTTAGGGGTACTTCTTATTTGTGAAGAAACATAGCAATGACGTGACAGATTTGATTTCTCATCACCTGCACCCCACTGCTCACCTCACAATATCACACTAAGCCCTTTTTCTCTATAGGCCACTTTGAGAAATAATACATTTTTTTTAATGAAATTGTGGTTTGTTTTCTGAAATATTCATCTTTCTGGTATTTAACCCATCAAGAAAAGATGTACTGAAATGCTCCTGTGCTATTTCTCAACAGGCCTCGAATACGTAAGATCATGGTTTTGAGCCAAAAGGCTATCAGCATGGCGAGGCATCAGACCCAGAATTTTTAGCCTTTTATGTCAGGATATGCTACTACCTGTACTGTTTGCATCTGAGACCTGGTTGTTAGATGAAGAGGTAAAAGCTGTTGCCCCAGACATGCACACACAATGAAAGGGATTTCATGGTATTGAAATACAAAGCCATCTTTTGTTATGCACTGTGAACGTGTTTCTGACATTGGCTAGCACCTACTCAAGAAAACGTCTGGCAATTTTTCCATGCTTTTAATTATGGAGAAGTTTTATGCTCACATACAATAATAATGTGGCCGATGAAGGACAAATTTACCAGCCCATCAGTTAGTAAATGAGTGACAAGAACAACACTTTAACTTTACCTATTTCATGTGTGCATGTCTGCCCTCTGGAGCTGGAGTCTTGCTGTTTGTTCATTCCTGATTGGGAAATTGCGTGACAAGCTTTCAAGCATCTCCTGTTTACAGTTCAGTGAAACTGTTCCAGTAGGCAAAGCTGTCTCTTCTCCTGACTCTTAAAACAAAACAACAAATCAAATCCTGAAGTTTTTGCTAGGCATGTAAGTGAAGGTATTGGCATTCTCCCCTATTACTCCACCCCAACATTCAAATCTATCATCCTTATTGATGTCCAAAATGTTTTCATGAACCTGAACAAGAAACATGCTCCTGTCTGAAATGTATCAGAGATATAATCAGATGCTGTCCATGGAAGCTAATGCTTTAACTAGTCATTCTCGCATAGTAAGACTGGTACACTAGTACAAAGGTAATTGCTTATTTAGAACCACAGAGAGGTTTTAATAACAGTTATTAAACATCAGCGTTATGTATACTAGCTAATTTACTAATCCTAATAGAGGAAGAAACCTAATACAATAAGATTATAGGTGTATATATTGCTGTTAATTTACCATGCACTTTACAATCACAGGCTCTGATTGTCCAAAGACTGACATGTGTTTAAAGCTAAACTCCTTACATCACTGGCTTTAGTGATGTAAGGAGTTTGCAGGAGGTGAGCCAAAAATGCAACCTTTTCCCTTTGCCAAAGTTATTAAAATCAAAATGAGACGAGAGATGGGACAACAGGAAGAAGTGAGGGTTGTGAACAATGCAAAGGACACCAGGAGTGCTTGAAGAAGTGGGTTTGAAGGGAGTGCCCAGCAGGTGAGGATGGGGCAGATTGTTTTAGGTATAGGCGATGGCATGGCCAAAAGCACAATGGCAAGACTGTGAGGCAGACACAAAGGTGATGCGATAGAGCACAGCACACGTAAGAGGAGGGTAAGCAGATGGATATTGGAGCACAAATGTAGGTATAGGAAATAGAGAGGATTTTGTAGGCAAGAATGGGTACAATGCAGCTACATTCTTATCATCTACTTACCCTTCAGGGGAACCAAAGCACTGAACCAAATCTACCAGATCCTTATTATGGGGACATAGACAAAGGCCAGGAAATGCTATAAATTTCGGCATTTCCCTCAAGGTGCAACAACCCAATGTTAAGAGCCTATCAGGCACAAAGCTCTCTGCTGTGAAAACATTGCCTGACCACACAATGCTGATATCAGCTGCCTTCAGGTGATCCATGTTAATTCCTTTATTGCCAGGTGATTCATAATCTCTAGTGTTGACTTCATCAACTACAGTTTGCATGACAAATATGGATGAAACTCAGCTTATGTGGAGAGCCTCTCGTCTATTTGTGGCTATTATGATATCGTAAGGATAAGTCCATTTAAAATAGTTAGTTCTCAGATCAACTACAATCTCTCCTGTATTCAGCCATCTCTGCTGGAGAATTCAATAGTCGTCTGGGGTTATACAAAATCTGATCGATAGACTTGCAAGCTGGGCCTCTCCCATAGAACCATAGAACACTAGAACTGGAAGGGACCTTGAGAGATCATCAAGTCCAGTCCTCTGTCCTCACAGCAGGACCATGCTCTCACTGAACTACACTTTCTTCATGACACTCAGTAACCAGCAACTCTTCACTCCGCCCACTAGAAACAGAGATATCATTCCTGGTCTCAGGCGGATCACTTCTGCTGGCACTCACCCTTGCAAATTTCCCTCGAAGATAGCAATACCCCATTATTCTCCAAATAGGCTTCTAGCCCAAGGCTATGTTGGAACTAGAGAAAAGCAGACTGGGACTAAGCTCGTTGACTGATATACTGTGTGTGTGTGTCATGTAACGTTTCAATAGATCAAGCACATTTGAGATTTACCAAGCAATCTTTAAGGTCACCTCTAAGTCCATCCCACGTGGCTGGCAAAAAACAGCATCAAAATGTTCTATACCACATGTATACAAAGACTCTGCATAACTCCTTCAATAGCATAAAAATCTAGTGAGTCAGAAATCGCTAGTCAGAACCTAGTCCAAAGAACATGCTGGGGGAAAAAGCAATACAAGAAAGACATGTCAATATCTAGCAAGAAAGTGTGGACAATCGTCAGGCAATCTGGTGCAATAAAAAAATCCCACCAAATATATGTCAGTAGAAGGGCTCTCCAGACAATGTCACCGCTTACCTAATCAACATTGCTAAAACATAGCTAATTTTTTCTGGTATCAATCACAAAAGAGAAGGCGTCAATACAAGCAGTCTTCACAGCTTGACCAAGATGAAAATTTCCAATCATTCTCTAGGGAAGAAATAGAAAAGTCACCGAAATCAATGAAAACCAGGAAAGCCTGAGGCGTTGACATTGCATCACCAAAACTACTTCAACATCTTGGGGAGAAAAGCCAACACCATTTGTCTTTGCTTCATATCCTGCATCACACAGGAGATCATCCTTTGCGAGATGTGTCACATGACAGTTTGGCCAAACTTAGGTAACAGCTACTCTTTAGCAGCCAGCAATCGTCAGGCAGTTGTAGCTACCAATCACTCCTGAGTTGTAGCTACCAATTCGTGGAGTGGATGGTCTTACTGGAAATTATGCCCATTAAAGAACAACTTGGAGTCATAATCAGTCAGATTTCCCAACCACATTGAAGCACCTGTGGCCAAGTGATAGCACTAACTGCACACGTTCAGGAAGAGTTTCAACAGAAGAAGAGAATGGGAACTCTTTTCTGATCTTATGGCGGTGCCTATCTGGCACATGTTGGTCTGCCATAGCAGATGTCAAGAGGTCGTCCTAGCTGGGTTGTCATGGCAACTGAGCTGATGCTCTAAGAAAACATTTTGGCTACGTCTAGATTGGCATGATTTTCTGCAAATGCTTTTAACGGAAAAGTTTTTCCGTTAAAAGCATTTGCGGAAAAGAGCGTCTAGATTGGCACGGACGCTTTTGCGCAAAAGCACTTTTTTGCGGAAAAGTGTCCGTGCCAATCTAGACGCGATTTTGCGCAAGAAAGCCCCAATCGCCGTTTTTCGCCATAGGGGCTTTTTTGTGTAAAACAGTCCTGAGCTGTCTACACTGGCTCTCTTGCGCAAATACATTTTTTTATTATGTTAAAGTTTCAACTTTCAGCATTTCTGAGAACACTGGCATAGCAAAACTAAACAGTCTGGCCAGTGTTAGCCATTTTCTAACTTTCTTTAAAAGAGTTCTAACCCGTTTACAGTGTGGGGTAGGAACCTGAATACACACACAGAGGGGGCTTCTGAAAGCTACTCTGCAGAGAACAACCTACAGTTACTACATCAACTTTCCCCAGACCCTGTGTCTATTCTCATATGTCTCTACTGATCTGTCACTCCTAATCATTTAACAATATACCAGATTATGTCCGGTGGCTCACTGTATGAGATTGGGGGGATAGTTTGTAATACTTTGGACTAGATACTGGAGAGAGAATCATAGAATCATAGAAGTGTGGGATGGGAGAGGCCCTTTAAGCCAGTCCCCAGCACTCAAGGCAGGTCTAAGTATTATCTAAATCCTTCAGTTTTTCAAACTTTTTTTTCTGGAGACTCAGTTGAAGAAAATTGTTGATGCCTGCCACCCAACAGAGCTGGGGAGGAGCAGTGTGGAGTGTGAGAGGAGCTAAGGGCTGGGTCAGAGAGTCGGGGTACAGGAGGGGATCAAGATTGGGGCTGCAGCCTCTGGGGTGGGGCCAGGGAGAAAGGGTTTGAGGTGCAGGAGGTGGCTTTAGATAGGGGGGACTCACAGCTGGGACAGAGGTTTGGGGCGCAGGCCTGGGGAGTGAGCTTACCTCCAGTGGCTCCCAGTCAGTGGGTTGCACAGACAGGCTTCCCTCCATCCTGGCACTGCTGCGGCATCCTAGAACCAGCCAGCAGCAAGTCTGGCTTCTAGGCAGAAGTGTGCAAGCCACTCCTGCAGCTCCTGCCTGCAGGCACTGTCCCCCCTCCCTCCCCCCCGCCAGCTCCCATTGGCCAAGAATGAGCCAATGGGAGTGCAGAACTGGTGCATGGAGCAGTGGCAGTGCATGGAGCCCCATGGCTCCCTGGCCTAGGAGCTGGGATTGCTGCAGGCTGGTTCTGGGGTGCAGCGTGGTGTCAGAACAGGTAGGGACCAGCAATGGTTTTCAAAGAGTGGGTCACGACCCAGCTTTGAAATAGCGCATCCACCTTGATGGGAGCCTGTCTCAGACGTAGAGCCCCCAGGGCTTTCAGGGGCTTCCCACACGTGACTCCTCCACCGCCTCCCCACTCGCGGGACATAAAAGTGACTCAATGTGCTCTGGTTGCCCTTGTGGACACCACAGCACTCACAATATGGAGCAGGAGGTGCTGCAAAGCAGAGCCAGGCTCATGGGCCTCGTGCTGCGCCTCATGTCACAGTACTTCCAAACTGCCTGCATGTTGCTTCAGCAGGATGAGGACCAGCCTGGACCACAAGCCTTTATCACCCGGGACCTGGCACTCCTGCTGCTGCGTACGCCCCTCAATCCCCTGGACACATGGCCTCATGCTGGCCTGCCAGCTGGCCCCAGGCAGCCTTCCTCTGCTCCCAGTCAGCGGCCCACTCCCGGCACTCCTCCTTGAGGCCCCAGATGAGGGACTGCAGTAAGCCATCTGCTCCCACAAGAGGTCCTCCCCGCATTCTCTTCTGCCTGCAAGAAGTGCCGGTGGCACGGGAGGTGGGGGACGTGCTAACCTTGCAGCTGGCCCCGCTATGAAGAGAAGTTGCAAGGGCAGTTATCCCAGGAGACACTGTGTATGAAGCCTAGCCCTAAGCTGTGAGCTGACACTGAAGGTCTCGGTTCAGACGATGGCAATGTGCTTCGAGTAAGGCCATATGTCACCTAGACAGCAGGCACTTTCCAGCAGGAGCACAGACATCCCAGGGGAACCTTGCTAGCCCCACGGCTCAGGGACAAGCAGGCATGGAAAGATGCCGGCCAGTCCAGGAGCTTATGGGTGGGAGTGCAGGATGAGGTGGCTTGGCTTCCTACTGTGTCCTGCACACAGCGAGTGGCACTGGCAGCATCCTGTGAGAGAGACTGTCTATCCCTGCCTGCTCCAGGGGGAGGAGAGTTTTGGGTGAGGGGGGTATGAGTGGCAGAGGCCACTTGCTGGAGAGAGTGGTACTGGGTTCCCCTCCTCTTCCCTCCCCCGGAAGGTTCCCATGCACAGGATCAATCTCCTCCGCACTTGCAACCTCTGCTTATGTGAGCAGAGATTTATAATGGTAGGGCCTCATGCTGTATTTCGTGCACACTCCAAATTTCTGTTCACTGTAATGGGATGTTTGAGGAGGCAGGGAACTCAGGACCTGACAAATAGTTAATTATACCTCTTGTAGCTGATATCTCTGCTGTGTCAGGCTTCATAGTACTACTCCAGATGCTTTGGCAGTTTCATGTTGAGTTTTAACATGTGTCTGACAGCCTTTGTGACTGATCACATCTGTGCCTTCCTGACAGTTCTTACATGGTGTAGGTTATGTTAATGTTTCCAGCTCGCTGTTGACAGACAAAATCCTAAAAGGTGTGAGGAAGCTGATAATAGCTTCCTTTAATAAAAATGAAGCTTTACCAAAAAAAGTTCCTTGTAATTGCTAGGTATGTGTGCAAATTATAATCACTTGTCACAAAGTACGGAAAGTTCAGCCCACCTGACTCTGATATGTGCATTTATGGCAATGGAAGTCCTTTCATTGGACTAAGTCAACGTAAGAAGGGCTGTACTTGGGTCAGACCAAACATCCATTTAACTCAGCATCTGGTCTTCCAGCAGTGACCAATGCCAGGTACTTCAGAAGGAATGAACAGAAGAGGCAATCATCATGATCCATCCCCTGTCACCCATTCCCAGCTTCTGGCAAACAGAGACCAGAGACAGTCAGTGCAGGTTTATACATTTTTGCCCATCCTGACTAATAGCCAGTGATGATCTATGCTCCATGAATTCATCTAGTTATTTTTGGAACCCTGTTACAGTCTTGGCCTTAATAAAATCCTCTGGCAAAGAGTTCCACAGGTTGTCTGTGCAAGGAATAGGTGCAATTTGGGAGTTCCACCTCAGATCGTTAAGGAAATAGGTTTTATTCCATCCACCCACATCCACATTTTACTAGTTAACCCTTTAAAGCCAGGTAATGATTTTATAGAGTGTGTGTCACCCTAAAATGGACTTTGAGAGAGCACTGGAAGATCCATCCCTTCCGTCACGGTATCTTTGAGAAATTTAAGGGTACACACTATGGCTGTGTCTACACTGGCCCCCTTTGCCGGAAAAGGCATGCAAAGGAGCCAAGTCGCAATTGCAAATGAAGCGGGGATTTACATTTTTCCCGCTCCATTTGCATGAACATGGCTGCCGCTTTTTTCCGTCTTGGAGCTTTGACGGAAAAAAGCGCCAGTCTAGACAGGGCTCTTGCGGAAAATAAAGCCTTTTCCGCAAGATCTCTTATTCCCTTTAAAAAAAGGAATAAGAGATCTTGCGGGAAAGGCTTTATTTTCCGCAAGAGCCCTGTCTAGACTGGTGCTTTTTTCCGTCAAAGCTCCAAGACGGAAAAAAGCGGCAGCCATGTTCATGCAAATGGAGCGGGGAAAATGTAAATCCCCGCTTCATTTGCAATTGCGACTTGGCTCCTTTGCATGCCTTTTCCGGCAAAGGGGGCCAGTGTAGACACAGCCTATAGGTTAGGCTCTTATCTCACTCAGCATGGGGTAAATCTGAGATAATTCCTTTGATGTCTTTAGAATGTCAGTGCTGACAGTGAAACCAAAATCAAGACTCAGTGACTCTGACAGGGGGGCTTAACATTTGATTCTTCATTCTATGCCAGCGTGTCAGGTCAGTTCTGTCTGATAAATGACATCCCAAAGGAATGTCTGTGGCTTTGGCAATAAGCACTTGTAAGCTGACTCTGCCATCAGCCTGAAAAGCTTTGCATTAGAGTGGCATTAAAAAGGCAGCACTTCAGCAATAGTAACAATGGAATAGACCTATGGCCACTTGCTAGATAATTGAATTTCTCCACTCTGCACACTTCATGCATCTTAGCCATGTTCTGAAGCAGGGTTAGTGAAGTGGTATATAGATAACCATGGAACTACACAGCTTGTAAGTATTTCATTTAGGCAAACAGATCAACAACACTTGTAAATGCATGTATCTGTTGTCCTAGCCCTATAAAGCGTACCTCATGGTCCTGTCATAACTGATCGTTACTAACCCATTGTGTAGTATATCAGCTAACAGAAAATGCATTTTCATTTCATTTTCCAGCAGCCACACGTACTATTGCTACTGATATTTCCTGTAACTTAATGTCTATTTAGTGTCACTCCTAGTGAAGTGTTAAAGACCATTGACTTTCAACTGGTGTGCCTCTAACTCCATTAGCAAAAAAAAACAAAAACAAAAACAACAACAACAACCCCAATGCTTTCTATTGAGAGGAAATGGAATGCAAAGAGGAACTCATTCATGGCTGGCATGAACAGGCTTGAAAAGCTTCTCCCAAATGGAGAGGTGTCACATACCCTCCACTAGCTCTGATTACCTCATCCAAGCTAAACTGCAATGCTTAAAGCAATGGGCCCAGTTTCAAGAAGTGTGGCAATGTGGGGTTAGTAGTTACAGCTGGGACCCAGTAACCAAGAGGTTTAGGGTGTACACCAAGAACTGCCACTGATTCACTGTGATAGCTTGGACAAGGCAAACAGGCCCAGATCCTTGAAGCTATTTGTGCTCCAAACTTCCACTGAACTCAATGGGTGTTAGGTGCCTGAGAGCCTTCCTGGATCTGAGCCATAGCATCACCACACCTCATTTTCCTCAGTTGTAAAATTTGCCTGTTGCTCCCATAACCACTGACTCTGTGGGTGCTCTGGGGCTGGAGAACACATGGAAAAAATAGTGGGTGTCTAGTAGCCACTAGCCACAGCTGTTCAGTGATGCTGCCAAACAGCCGTTTGGCACCTCAGGAAGGAGCTAGAAGGAGAGTGAAGAGCAGTAAGGGGTGGATGAGGGCCGGGGGGAGGGGCCATAGCAGGGGTGGACCAGTGGCAGGAAGAAGTGGAGTGAGGGTGGGACCTTGGAGGAAGGGGTGGAGTGGGGGCCGAGCCTTGGGTCAGTTTGGAGGTGGAGCACCCTTGGGGAAAACTATAAGTGCCTGTGGCTGCTGCTGCAACAGCTATTTCAATTTTTCTCCCTGGGGCGTTGTGAGGTTTCATTAGAGTTAAATTGTAAAGCACTTGTATTCTCTGTTGTGCATCACCTAGGGTCTTGCAAGATTAAGGCACGTACCATGGGAGAGAACTGAAACCACGCAGAAAGAGGAGTTCTATGGTCCTGTGATGGGGCGGCGGGGATCGCGGACGCCAACCCCGTGCCCCGCACTTGGGCGCCGGGCGGCACAGCCGCCACGAAGCCCGAACGGCTCTGCCGAGCCTGTTCAGCGGCGGCGGCTGGCGTATGCGCGCTGGCCTCCCCTGTGCGTGGGCCGGGGGAGGACCCGGTGGTCCAGGGCACAGCCTCCGGCGTTCCTGGCAAGGGGCGCCGACTTCAAAAGCCGGCGGGCCACAAGCCCCAGGGGAAGAGAGGAGGCGGAGGCGCCAGGCGGGGCGGAGGCAGGAGAGGCCGGCAGGGCCAGCAGAGATGCCTGGACTGGCCGCAGGAGCCCCCTCGGACCTGAGAGCGTGAGTCCTGCTCTTTGCCCCGATGAACCCGTCGCGGCAGGTAGGGCCCAACGGGGCCGGAGGAAGCAGCCCAGGACGGGGTCAGGGAACCCTGGGGACTGGTGAGTTGCGGCCGTGGCCCCCCAGGTCGGGCGATGCGTTTTGA
>CM057846.1:165919549-165952238 GCA_030068395.1 Apalone spinifera
GACCCAACAGCAGGAAAGATGGGTACAACAAGGGGTAGGCTGAGGAGTTGCGGCCGGGTCGCTGGGAAACGGGAGCGAGGGGCCGGTGGGTACGGCCCAATCGCCCATCAGACTGACAAAGATGGGGCCGCTGGATGACCCTGAGGCGTACCTAGTAACCTTTGAGAGAGTAGCGCAAGCCGCTCTCTGGCCCGAGGACCATTGGGCCACTCTCTTGGCCCCCTACCTCACAGGGCTGGCGCAATTGGCCTATAGGAGCCTGGCCCCGCAAGATGCCTTGAAATATTACAAGGTCAAAGAGGCCATACTAGACCAGATAGGGGTCACGCCAGAGACAGAGGTTCTGGACAGAACGGTACCCCCACGGGGCTTGGCCACGGGCCGTGGTGCAGAAATTAAGGGAACTGGCCTGGCGGTGGCTGGAGCCGGAGAAGCAGGACAGCTCCCAAGTAGCGGATGCAGTGGTGCTCGAGCAATTCCTGCAGGTTCTCCCCCCAGGAGCCCAGCAGTGGGTACGCCGACATTGTGCTCAGGCTCTGACCAATGCGGTCACCCTGATGGAAAATTATATGTCGGCGGAGACACCGGGAGGGCCTGGGAGAGGAGATAGAGAGAGCATAGGGGAACGACCACCCAGGGGCAGAACTCATCCCAAGAGGGGAGGTAAAGGGGGAGAGGCTCGCTGGGACCGGGAATGGCCAGGCAAGTACAGGAGATAGAGAAGGAAGGACCCTCTGAAAACCCAGGAGCAGGTGGACCCCCGGCTAGAGGCGGCTGGGGGGGGGAGCAGCCGAAGGGGCGCCCTCCTGCAACCACTGTTATGAGTGCAGGCAGGAGGGGCACTTCAAACATGAATGCCCCTTTATGGATTGCTCCTTTGGACAAGGGGTCCCCCCAAGGGTGCCCCCGATCCGGATCGGAGAGCTATAGTAACCACCAGGATATTGGTGGAGGGAGTATCGGCGCAGGTGTTGATGGACTCGGGCCACGGACAGACGATGGTCCGGACGGAATTGGTCCTGAGTCCTGAGCCCGCCAGTTCCACAATTTGGGTACGGTGTATCCACGGGGACGTCCGACCCTACCCCATGGCCTGGGTGCGGTTGCAGTGCCAGGGCGAAGAAGGCATCTGCCAGGTGGCCCTGGCCCCGCAGCTCGCCTACCCCGTGGTTCTGGGGCATGATTGGCCTGGCTTCTGGTGAATTTTGCAGGCCTGGAGCCCGCCGGGCCCCAACCAGCAGGCGGAAGCGATGGAGGGGACGGAAGCCGAACCAGACTGGGTCACCGAGCGCAACTTCCTCGACGAACAAAGGAACGACCCATCCCTGATATAGGCCTGGGAGCAGGCCAGAGAGAACGAAGAGAGCGACAATACAAACAAGTGGGAGACCCACTTCGAGGTACGGGGGGACCGCCTATACCACGTGGCCCAAGAGGCTGAGGGCCCAGGGTGGGTACAGCAGCTGCTGGTACCTGGCCACTACCAAAATAAGGTGATGGAACTGGCCCACACGAACCCCTGGGCCGGGCATTTGGGCCAGGAGAAAACCCTGCAGTGCCTCAGCAGCGGTTCTTCTGGCCAGGAATATACAAAGCTGTCAGGGACTTCCGCGATTCCTGCCCCACCGGCCAACGCACGCGGTTACAGCTATGCCCTACGGCCCCGTTGGTGCCCCTCCCGGTGATAGGCATCCCCTTCTATCAGGTGGGCTTGGATTTGGTGGGTCCGGTGGAAAAATCCTCGTCCGGGTGTCAATACATCATGGTCCTAGTGGACTATGCGACCCGTTACCCAGAGGCCGTACCCCTCAGCAACACCACCGTGGCGATGATAGCGGGGGAACTGGTCAAGAAATCCCAAAAGAAATCCTGACTGACCAAGGGACTAATCTAACATCCCGCTTGATCCAAGAGCTGTGTAGGTTATTACGAGTCAAGACCCTGCGGACCTCCATCTACCATTCCCAGACGGATGGGGTGGTAGAAAGGTTTAACAGAACCCTAAAGGAGATGCTGAGATGATTCTTGGATGAGGAGCCCCAAGAATGGGATAAAGCCCTACCTGCCCTGCTATTCGCCATCAGAGAAGTACCACACGCCTCGACCGGATTTTCTCCGTTCGAACTACTATATGGACAGCAGCCCCGCGGCATTTTAGACCTGGTCAAAGAAACCTGGGAGAAGCAGGAGCCCTGGGTCCAGGGGACCGTGACCTATGTTCTGAAACTAAGAGAGAGGCTAAAGCGACTTGGGGACTTCGCCAAGAGAAATTTACAGCAAGCCCAGGACCGACAAGCCCTTTCCTACAACCAAGGCACCAAAATGAGAGAGTTTGAAGCTGGGGACTGGGTCCTCCTCCTACTGCCGATAAAGGAATCGAAACTGCTAGCCCGGTGGCAGGGTCCCTTCGAGGTCATGCAAAGGGTCAGGCCAGTGGATTACGAGGTGCGGCTAGAGGGGAAGAGAGCTAAGTTCCAGATATACCATGTCAATCTCCTGAAAAAGTGGAGGCCCCGCGAGGCCCTCATGATCACAACAGAGCTAGAGGAACCTGAAGTCAGCCCCTGGACCGGAGAGATGGGGGACATTGGGAGCCCCAGCATGGGGGACGACCTAACGACCGCCCAGCGGCAAGAAGTGGAAACCATCGTGCAGGAATACGCCACCACCCTCACCAAGACGCCCGGGAAGACCTCGGCTATTTACCAGCATATTGCGACAAACCCAGGGAAGAAGGTGTGTGACGCGCTAAGACCCCTCCACCGGAAGATGTGGGACACCGTCCGGAAGGAAATACAGGAAATGCTACGATGATGAGTGATTGAAGAGTCACGAAGTGGGTGGAGGAGCGCCATCGTACCAGTGCCGAAACCCGACGGGTCCCTCTGATTTTGCGTGGATTTCCGAAAAGTTAATGCAATATCCCGGTTCGATGCGTACTCCATGCCCCACGTGAATGAATTGCTAGATAGACTAGGACAAGCTAACTACATCTCATCCCTGGACTTAATGAAAAGGTACTGGCAAATCCCTATCACACCAGCCTCTAAAGAAAAAAACGGCCTTTTCAACCCTGTTCGGGTTGTTCCAGTTTAAAACCATGCTGTTCAGCCTACATGGGCTGCCGCCACGTTCCAGAGATTAATGGACCAAATCTTACGGGACCACCGGGACTACGCAGCAGCCTACATTGATGACATAGTCATTTACAGCCAGGACTGGGCGGACCACACACGACACCTGCGAGCGGTGTTGGAGACTTTATGGGATGCCGGCCTCACAGCCAACCCTGATAAATGCCATATAGGCCAACGGGAGGTCACTTATCTTGGCTATACTGTGGGGAGGGGGAAGCTGAGACTGCTGATGGACAGAGTGAGAGCCCTGGCCGAGTACACATTGCCAACGACAAAGAAGCAGGTACAGCAGTTTTTAGGCTTGGCAGGGTATTATCGAAGATTTATCCCTCAGTTTGCGACCATAGCGGCCCCCCTCACAGACCTGACAAGGGCAGATCAGCCGAAAAGGGTAGTATGCTCAGGGGAGGCGGAGAGAGCCTTCAACAAGCTGCGGACCGCTTTGATGGAAGCACCGGTGCTAGCGCAACCGGACTTCTCAAAAGAATTCATAGTTCAGACAGATGCCTCCGCTGTGGGACTAGGGGCAGTCTTGAGCCAGGAGGTGAACGGGGAAGAGCATCCCATCTTATATCTCAGCCGGAAGCTGTTTCCCAGGGAGAAAGCTTATGCCACAATTGAAAAAGAGGCATTAGCGGTAAAGTGGGTGATTGAATCTCTCCGGTATTACTTACTTGGGGGCTCGTTCAAACTGATAACTGACCGTGCCCCCTTAAAGTGGTTGCAATCTATGAAAGAGAAAAACCCCTGAATAACGAGATGGTATTTAACCTTACAACCCTACAGGTTTGAAGTGGCGCACCGCCCCCGACGGAAACACAACAACGCGGACTTTTTTTCAAGAACGGACGAACCGGAGGGTGAAATCGAAGGGATAAAGGCAAGAAACCTAAGGGGGGGGAGGTGTGTGACAGGGCGGCGGGGATTGCGGATGCCAACCCCGCGCCCCGCACTTAGGGTCTACCCTTAGGGTCCTGGGCTGGGACCTGGAGAGGGGGTGGGCCCAGGTCCCCCTCCGTCCCGGTCAGCAACCGGAGAACCAATTTAGACGAGGAATGGTGAGACACGGGGATAGACCCCTGAGGAAGGGAACCCCCCCAGGAGGCCCAGCAGGGCGAGACGCAACAGGACCCATCCCCAGTTCAGTAGTCTCCTATTTGCTAAGCTCCACACTAGGCAGGGAACTTGCTCTTCTAGCCCCTCTAGTACCCTGAGCAGGCAATCTAGCCCAGCTCATCTGCTTGTGCAACCTCCACCAAGGAATAGCTGGATCTTTTCCCACTGCGTCCCCAACCCCTTCTGCTCCCATGCTCCTCCTCTCCACTTGGTGGTCAGGAATCCTTAACCACCACTTAAAAATTACTTAATATGGTAAATTTTTTAAAAAGCAGCTTCCCTTATTCCTTATACAATGAGATTCACAGGCGTTGGAGTCAGTCCTCCGGCTGGACAGTATTTTGACACTATTTCAAAATAACTGCCTCCTGTGAAGATACTGAGTAAGTTATTTCAAAATAGTGTTGTAGTGTAGATGTACCCTGTGTGTCTACTCCCAGCTCCCTACTGCACCCCCACACCTCTGTCCTCTAGTTCCTTCCTCACCCTCTCAATTTGCCCATTTCACCTCCAGTCCCTCCACGTCTCCATCCCCTACTGTTCCTCCCATCCCCCGTGTGTTTCTGAGGAGGTGTCTGACCCTGCCACCCTTCCTCTCTGCAGTTACTAGTGCAGGGTTTCTACAGCTGTTCACATCTGGCCAGAGTATCTTGAATCTTATATCTGAACCCTACTCCTAAGTGGGGTCATTGGATCTGGAAGGGGGGGTCATCCTCAGGGAGTCTCTGGGTTGCCATCAAAGTTTAAAAGTAGGCCCTGAGCCTAAATAGGTTGGGAACCAATCATTTATAGCATCAGTCTAAGTTTGTCTTTCAAAATGTTGTGAATTAAGTCACATGCTAATGAGTATTTGAGGTCAAGGCAGCAGGAGGCTCTCAAGTGGTGTAAATAACAGGAAGACAACTGCTGTCTGTTGAGCTGAGCAGTCTGGGTCAGCACCGCTGTGTAGTTCAGGGGATGGAGAGATTGGCATTCATCAGAATGTGGTACATTTTTTAAAAAGCAGCTGTTCTGACTGGCTGCTGGGCTTTTATTAGCTCCGCGTTTAGCTTTCTCCATGGACTCATCAAAAATAGAAGGAGCCTTTGTTCGATGATGGCTAGGTTTCCTTTTCAGGTGGATGGAAGAGCTGGAGGAGAGGAAACAAGATACAATTAAGGCTTTAGAATATGAGATGCAGAAAGACAAATAAGAATAGGCAGTGTGCCATGCTATCAGAGAAAGTGATTTTTGTGCTCTCGGTAAAAGCCTCTTCTGGAGGGAGGCCAAGACTTAACACCTGGAGATGACAAGACCTTCTTCCCTGCTTGTTTACAAAGGTCAGGAACATTTAAGGTGCTGAGCATGGCAGACAAGACTACTGGAAAATATTAATTAGCACAATCAAACTATTAAGATATACAACATGTCTGGTTACTAAATATGGCTGGCCTAGCCATTCCTTGACTTATAACTAAGTCAAACTCACAACATATCCTCTTCTAGTGTATGCTGGTTCCCATATAAAATCTGGGCTGGATTTTTCAGCGCTCTCTCTGACTATTTAGACTATCAAGTTTTTCGACAGGCATTTTTTGTCCATATGTCCTAGTAAAATACTTGATACAATGAATAATAACAATAATGAATAAGGCTGAAATTTCTTCAAAGTCTTGCTTATGGATACAGAGGGGAATCTTAGCTTTCAGAATAGTACATTTGTGTTAAGTGGAAGCTTCCCTAAAAAATAGGTGAGATTGCAAGAGGTGTTGTTGGGTGGGCTGTAGCGATAAGATGGTGGTTTGTGAAGAAGGCTAAGCTGTTTGTGAAGTGTGTGGGCGAAGTCTGAATTTTAGTTTTTGCCTGGCTTATGAGAAGCAGAATTAGGCCCTGTACAATATGGCCTGTGCTCCTTTACTGTTTTGATGGGCATGTCAGATGTTCATGTCCAGCACTAGAGCTTGACTAATAGACACAGAGTACTTGTGTGGGTTCAGAAAAATGAGGGTGAGATGGACCTTGTGATTAACATTTAATGGTTGCTGTTCCTTATAGCAGATAGTGATGGGGAGAAGGCAGGCTGGATTTGTGGGCATTTTTATGTTATCTGAGGTCATGCAGCATACAGCTACTGTGGCCTGATCTGCTTCTGCCTAGTAATGTAGCAAGACCTAAGCACTGTGCTATGACAACCATGGTAATGCATGAGGAGCATAGATTCTATGGGGAAGAGGACCAAACCTTAACATGTAGTTTTAAGGAATTTGATTAATATTCCTGATACCTGTTGCATAAAAGCCTCCGCCTGAGCTATTACTTGATTTTACACATGGATTTTCTGGAAATACACTAAACTGTAAGGTCCTGCCAACACATGGCTTAGAGACTGACAAAACCTCCTGCTGACTGCATTGCTGGGGGATGGGGGAGTTGTCTTCTAAATCACTTCCTTACTGATGATTTGTAAATGATTCTCTGAAGTTTTGTAATTGTTTCAGCTGCATTGCCTTTTAAACTCTGCAACCTGCTGTAATCTTTGTACAACTTTGTAACTCTCAGCAACTTTGCTTTATAAGTTCAGAAATCTACTATAAGCTTGGTGATTGTTGAGCCTTGCAACTTTGTAATCTTTGTAACTCTCAGCCACCTGGCTTATAACTTGCTCTAAACTACATTCTCCCCTGAGATATGAATGTGTGTGTGTATGGGTGGAGAGTATGGTGTGTTTGGGATTAGAAACTGCAAGGCTGAGCATGTGGAGCCAGGTGATGAGTCACCAGACTAATTAAGGAGACTGCTGCTCTGCTGGATCAAGGGAAGTCTGGGCATGCTCCCTGGTGATCAATGTGGATGAGTCACAGGGGTTGTACAGAGGCAATAAAATGAGAGAGCATGTGGCAGTAGCCCTTTTTCTGAGAAGCTCTTCTTTCCTTCCTGCCCAGCTCCTCGGCCATGATCAGCAGACAGACCCTCCAAAGCCAACATGTCTTGGTCCTTCTGCAAGCCTGTGTAAGTGTGTGAATGCCAGAGGGCAGGAATGTATGTGTGTGAATGAATGAATGAAGGGTAGGTGTGTGTTTGTGTGTGAGAGAGAGAGCTGGCTCCCCTTTACTTAAAACCTTTAGTGGCAGCTCTATCCTCTTTAGTTTAACCATATAGTGGAGTGTTAATTCCTCAGTCAATAAACGCATGCTAGTGTAACCCTGCATGGTCTCCACTACGTATTTTTTGGGTAACAATACCAGTGTAGCAGCACACAGATTTACTCTTTGGAAAGAGTGCGTTGGAGAGCTATCTTGGACAATATGTGTGCAAGAATGACATTTCTATCTTTTGGTGTAATGGGATGAGAGAGTCTTGGATGCTGAAGGCTGGCCTCTCCTGAGTCATCCTGAGGCTAAATGCTTGAATCCTGCATGAAAGAAGCATATAATTACTACCAAATTATACTCCTAACTGGTGGATCCTTGTTAACTCCATCCAAGCTATAAAAGGGGTTGGAGTATCCTGCTAGGCAGAGAGAAAGAGGGCCTGCAGGACTGTGAGATTTTCTTGGAGCAGATGCTGTGTGAGTAGCCGAGTTTGGCGAGAAAGTTTGACCTAATATTAGTTTTATTATTTTATACCAGACAAAGTAAAGCCCACTGAGACTGCAATACAGAGGGGAGGGGGATTTGGCCTGGAGCTGGGTGGGATCCACACATGCTTACATGTAGTGCTTAATTTTGTAATGAAAGAGGTGTTGGGGCTCAGACAATTGGATGCCAGGGATCGAGCAATTGTTTTACTTTCACCAGGGGTGTAGCCAGACCAGAGGCGTTGGGGCTATGAACCGCCAAGCTAGAGGTGCCAGGACTCAGACCTGGCACAAATTATGCACTGCTTACACCTGGATTTAAAAAAAGTTCACATGCTGAACCAAAGGGGCCATTATGCAGTTCTAGAGATATCCCCATATGTGTATATTTTTTAGATAGCTTTAATATATCCACTATACCTGGTTCGTGGCTCCATTTTTGCTTCTTGTTGACAGTGTGACAACAACCTGGCTATAAATACATGATGTATATGCAATATAGTCTATACACTTACATGGCTCTAATGTTATGACATTTGAAATATTTTCAATATTGCCAATCTTTTCAGTGTATTATTTAACATAAATTAAAAGTATATCTCTCTCCTTTAGGAGCCTGGTTGGTCCTGAGCTATCTTTTTGGTGGTAGCCTGGGCAGCTGTAGTGTTTATTTTTGCTGTCCCCAGCGTCGTTTATCCCTGTCTGTCAAAAGTGCTTTCTACTGTGTCTGTGAGCAGCTTTTTGCTTGGCCTCTGCACACTGGGTAATACAACACACGCAGTCTGTCAATCACATTGTTACAGCCTGCCCACCTACTGTGCTTGGGACGCATACCTGTCTTAGCTGGCTCGTTCCACACAACTGAATCCCAACTTGTATTTATGCCCTAAGGGCCCCATTCAGCTGTCATTTACACTGATATAAATCTGGAGTAACTTCACGGGCCTCATTCGACTCAGTGTTTAACTTGGTTCAGAGCCTTACACAAGCACCTGTAGTAACTGACAACAGACTCTGCCCCTTCACTATTATCTTACAGATGCAGACTGGGCCGTGACCCATTGTAGTTAAATTCAGGCATGGGAGAAATATAGAAATATTTTGGGCCCAAGAAGAGCCAGATTTCCATGTTCATAAGTATCCACATGAATTGCCTATTTAGCAGGAATTTTACAAAAGCAGCGAAACAAACACAAAGCACTTATGTATAAGAAATCTTGAGGGTCAGCATCTGTATATAACGGCATTTGTTAGCCTTCCATAATGCAGCGAAATAAAAAAAATCTGTTGTTGTTCAGTCTTCAGAATGGGTGACTGCTGCCTCTTTTCTGTTTCACTTCAGGTGTTATTGGATCCATCATCGTTAAGACAACCTGAATGTTACAGTTAATCTGTCAATTCCCTGGGAGAGAGGATGTGACAGGTGCGTCTGGACCCTATGATGTATACTGCTGTGGCTGTTGTGTGGCCAAAGTGGCAAGGGCAATAAATGACATATACTCAAGCATCTGCTCTCCCAGCAGCCCAATAAGCTGTAAGGAAGATTTCCCAGTGAAAACTGTCTAGCAACTTTTCTTGATTTTCATTTGCACTTACTCCAATTAAAACACATCTGCCAGACTTTCACTTGAGAATGGTAACAGTTAGGATGTGAAAGACATTGGTGTCAAAATACTTACTAGGAACCTGACTCTGACTTGGGCCAGGCAGTACCATTCCCTGCTCATAATCCTACTGATTTCAATAGCATGAAGTAGAGGATGGTACGTTAGGGAGGCCGTAATAGAGAAACATAAATGCATCACTAGAAGTAATGGAATTAAATGATGCAAAAGAAGCAGATGTGTATCTAAAACAACACAAAAGAAAAAAGCAGCAATACAACGAAGGAGGATCGTGCATGGTACTAGGTAGCTAATATGAGGTCAAACTGCTCAGCAGGGGATAAAAGACCGATGAAAATAAAGCATGTAATTAGGCATGAAGATGTGACATGGTGGGGGTATTTGAGCTTGTGGAGTATGATGTAAGGTGGAACTGGATGAAATTATGGTAATGGTGATAATACTACTTAGTACAGTATTACCATACCCGTCTGAACATGATTTGTGTTATGAAATGGAACTGCAGAGTTCATAGAGCACTTGTTGACAAAGCCATAGATTTCCTGTCAATTGTAAAGTATCCAATCTGTGGGGCTAGTTTGGCTTTGAAATTGTTAGGGCTTGGAAATTTCCATAACCTGTTTAAAAAAAAAAATTAGGTTTGATTTTTTTTTTTTGTGGTGGCAATTTCCAAGCATCATTTTCTGCATTAAAAGGTGTGTGTTTGTGTCTGCACAAGCATTTATTTCTATTTACTGTAGTTCTGGGGGAATTGTGCAATTATTGCACGTGGAGCCACAGTAAAATTGCAGAATTCCCGCAGGACTGTTTATTGATTTAAAGACACAGAGGAGTTAACTCTGACTTTGTGCAAGGACTTTTGTCAAAACCCAAATTTTACATTAGGAGACAAGCACACACTGGTCATGCAATTCCAACCCTACAGTCAGATCTGTGCAGGCTCAGCTCTGAAGACAGTGAGACTCCACACAACTGTCAGGGTGTGTCCTTGTCGATTTGAGGACTGTCATTCAGTACTGGGACCTTGTGTGAAAATGCATGTACTGTGTATGGCAACTCGCTCCAGAAGAAGTGTAGGAGGGCAACATTATGTGGTCCCATCTTTTCCTTTCATTGTATCTGGTTCAGTCATCTTTCCCACCCATTTTCCTTGATTTTTTTGCATCCCTACACTGATATCATTTTTATTAATAAGAGGGAAGTGGAAGTTTCAGAGTCTATATTGTACAGAAACATCCTTTCTTTCCCCATAGACTCAGTCATCCTCACCCATAAACAGAATTCACAGCTGCATACATAGGGCACCCAAAAATTTGGGACACCACTGTGTCTTAATGTCCACCCATCCACCTCTTCCTATCCCTGTTATGTGTCTCTGCTTCTTCTTGAAGGATCTGGTTAACTTAAAAGTGAAAAAGCCTGCCAGATCTATTACTGGCACATTGAACCTGTGAAAGAGCCATTCAAGTGATAACAGGCATTTGCCAACCCAGGTATATCCTGTCAGTTTCTAAATTGACTATGTTAGTCAACAGAACCTTACTTTAAAATTGGGGGGCCAACATACCTCTGAAAACAGGTGATACACACTCTTTAGAAACATCTGGCCCAACATCATCAAGGTTGCAATCACTGCTCGTGTTTTACCCTCAGCAGCAAAGCTACGTGACCTTTTTTATAACTGAAATATTTTTTCAGAAACAAATGCAGATTCAGGCAGAGAAAAACATTTTGCAAATGAAATTTTTAAATGTTTTGATTTTTTTTTCTATTTGAAAGGATTTTTCCTTTAGAAATGTCCTTCCATTTTTATTTTTTTTTTACCAATGTTGAAAAAGCTCAGAATCAAAATGTAATTAACCTGAACAAAACCTTTTGTTCAATCCACAACTTTTTACTTGTTGATTCATCAAAACTTTTGAAAAACTTTGTTTTGGTGTTGTCAGCCAACCAAAAATCAGTTATTTGCACAGCTTGCCTTTCTCATTATTTTCAGAGAGTTTGCCTTTTGTACATACCATGTGTCCTTACTCATAACACACTGCTTGGCAATAAATTTTTGCGGTTTTAATAAATTGAATGGAGATAATGTTTTTAATGTATTGACAAAAGGAAAACTGAATTGTCAAGCCATTTTTGTAAAGGGCATCTTTATTTTTTTTTGTTTTACTTTGCATTTTTAACAAATGACCTCTTATAGAGTAGTATCTCTTACTCCTTCCTTTATACTCCTTTTTATTTGTGGTGTTATAGCTGTGTTGGTCCCAGGATGTTAGAATGGGAGGTAATATCTCTTATTCATTCAATGGGCGATAAGTTGGGGAAAACTCCACAAGGGGAAACTCATGGTTTTCCTCCCACTTGTGCTCTTTCCTGTACAGTTTTCCATTGGAAGAGGTAACTTATCCCTTTATTGAGTACAGCTAGAATTCAGGGGGTTTGGGGGATACTGAAAAAACTCCACCGCATCCAGGGAATGTGTTTGCTCTTCCGCTTTTATTTTTTTTTTTTTTTTTTGCAGACGAGCAAACATGCTCTTTCAGAAGCCCCTGGATTCCTCGTTCTGTGAGGAAGAAGAGGGCTTTCGAAAGAGGGGTTTTTTTCTGAAATTTGGCCCAGTCTAGACAGGCCAAATTTTGGAAAAGCCTCTTCCAACAAAAGTATTGGATCTAAAGTATTGGATCTATCTTTTTCTGATAGATCCTCAGACTCTAGACATTCCCATTGTGAAGATTCATTGCATGTTTTTGGGGGCGGGTGCTTTTCCAACTTTGGCAAGCACTTAAGCAAGTGTTTAATGTTAAACATCTACTTTAAATGCTTGACTGAATCAGCACCTAGATGTGTGTACAGTGCCTAACACAATAGGATCTGATGCTTCTTTGGGACTGCCAGCTACTACCATAATACAAATATTCAATAGGAATGAACTGTAAAGCAGCAGTGTGATAAAAGCGTAATGCTGTTAATTATTACCATTAGTAATGCTTTAAGACGTATTAGTTGTGCTTTGAGAAGAAGAAAAGTTTAAAAGATTATGAAAACAAAAGTCATAACTGAAGCCTTTCTACTTTTGAGCTGATTCAATTAAAAATAAATGTCTGGCATCATCACTTCAAGGATCACACAGCCTGAGGTTTTGCAAAATTGTGCTGTCTCATAAAAACTGGATGTAGACATTTATTCACTCTGGCCCTAGGCAAAGCATCATAATTCAGCATTGCTGTACAATGCAATTGACAGAAAATGCTCTCATTTCAACTGGTTCTCACCTCTAGAACCTTAAAGATTTTAATGGCAAAAAGTGGATGTTCTTCAGTTATGCATGTGAAAGTGTGGCTTTTTGGAGGCTAAATATGTGCTTTGCTAAAAATGTGTTTGTGTGCAGTAAAAGTTGATCATAGGAAATGCTAAATGCAAAAAATAATCAGAAGCTATGAAAGAGGCACTAGCTTGAGGGAAAGCGCTCATGACATTATCCACATTGTTGTGCTATTGAGTTCATAACTCAAATAGAAGATTTTACTGCACATTACAGGACAAAATAGTGTTTCTGCAATATCTGGCATCACCTTCACCTCCTGTTAGTCTAGAAAGAATTCATAATCATTCCAATTCTTCATGCATTCAAATACATGTGAATCTCAGCTTATAGACGAACATAAAGCCTCTAAAAACCAAAGACAATTCTCTATTTATAATTTAAATTAGGGCTGTCAATTGACGTGTTAATCCTGGACTGCGTTAATCATAGTCATTAACACATTACATTTTTTAATGCATTAATCGCAGGCATTAATGCTGCACTGCCCCTTTGAAGTGCTGCTGTGGTGCTTCAAAGGGGCAGTGCAACGTGGAGTCTGGGGTCAGCTGGGGACTCCCCAGGTAACCCCAGGCTCCACTGCCCCTTTGAAACATGCAGAAGTGGTGTTTCAAAGGAGTAGCCACCTCACAGCTTAGCTGGGATCAGCTGTGTGGTAGCTGCCCCTTAGAAACGCCACCTCCATGTGTTTCAAAGGGGCAATGGAGCCCAGGGTCAGCTGGGCACTCCTCATCTGATCCCGTGCTCTGTGCGGCACTTCCCCAGAACCCAGGGTCAGCTGGGGAGTTCTCTGCTGTGGGGAGCTCAAGACCAGCTGGGGAATCCCCAGCTGACCCCAGGCTCTGGGGCTGCCCCTTTAAAACGCCACTTCTGCATTCCCCAATGGATCCTGGGCTCTGTGCTGTGCTGCCCCTTTTATGAGCCACCGTGGTGCCTTAAAGGGGATGCACTGCATGGAGGCCAGGGTCCGGGATCAGCTGGGGACTCTAAAGCTATGTCTACACTGCTGGTTTTGCTGGCAGTGAGCATGCAAATGAGGCATGAATTAGCATATTGCTGGACCTCATTTGCATAATTTATGCAGACCATTTTTGGGCAGAGGATTTTTTTTGGAGGGGGAAGTAGTGTGGACGTGGGGGGTTTTTGGTGCAAAACCCCATTTTCCACAAGATCCTTCTGCCTCTCGGCAGATAATGGGGGGTTTGTGCAAAAAAAAAAAAAAAAGTCCACACTTTTTTTCTGCAAAAACCCTTTGCCCAAAAATGGTGTGCATAAATTATGCAAGTGAGGTGCAGCTATATGCTAATTCACATCACATCTCATTTGCAGTGTAGATGAAGCCTAGCTGATCCCAGGCTCCCTGCAGCACAGCTCTGTTGAAACGCTGAGGTGGCATTTCAAAGGGGAGGTGCACACAATTAATTGTGATTAAATGTTTTAATCGCTTGACAGCCGTAATTTAAATATAATGCTAGTTAGGTTTTAAACACTGAGGGACACTCCACACACAGAGGGCAACATTTGATCTACCTTAAAATTATCTATTGTGAATTGCCCTCTGGATGCTAAACATCAGATTTTGACATCCCACTAGCGCTGAGATATTTGACACTAGCCACACACACAAGCTATTGTTAGTGCATGACCCAAAAATATATTTGTTTTGCTGTTGCAACAGCTGCCATCCAGTCGCCAGACAAAACCCAAGCTGCTTAAAAGACCAAGATAAAAACTTTTCCAATAGTCACACACCACCACCCACGTGAAGCCATACGGAGATCCCTCAAAGCTCGGTAAATGATTGCTTTCCTGCCTTATAACATACCAATAGGCCATTCTTGGGCCTCTGCTCAGCCCAGGTCTGCAGTCATGCTGAATTCTGTCCATTTGGTGGGTATGGTTTTGTGATGTTCTTACCTGGGAACTAAAATGGGGCTAGTGTATTTGCAAGTATAGAACACTTCACAGGGGAGTTCTGGAGTTTGTGGGGCTTGTGGGCTTTTGCTTGTTCAGTTTCACAAACAGCATTTCACTGAACTCCTGTACAGACAACTCTGGAACCAGGGAAATAGAACATCTAAAAATAAATCCTCCCAACAGGACTTTAAAAAGTGCAGGCCCCTTCGGTTCATAGGCTGAGGGCAATTTGCCATTACTGAGGTACAGCAGAACAATACACAAAAGGCCAGACAAAGCAACAGGTGCCCCTTTGGCTTGAAGAGTTATCTTGATGAAAAAATCCTATTCAATGTGACTGGCATTTAATCAATAAGCTTCATGGAAATTACTCTAAAAACATATTGAATTTCATAGTGATAATTTGTCTATACCTTTTTAGCCAGCATATTGAATTCTGTAAGAATATCTTTTTCTATTAAAATGTATTGAAAGATCCAAATAGCATATAAAACTGTTATAATTTTGTGTTTCATTCCATAGGGCTTTCCCGGAAGGGTAAGAATTTAAATGCCATTTGTTTGAGAGTTCTATCCATGCATTTGTTTGAATGCATATTTTCTAAGAAGTGTGTCTTGCTTTTTTTCATGCACTTGTTTTCACAAGGTGCATTGTGGCCCCTTTTTGTTCTCACTGAAGTCAGAAACAAAATTCTCTCTAATTAGGTTCCAAAGTAAGGATTAGTTAGATGGGGGAAATTGTTCTTCTCCTTCCAGTTGCTTGTCTAGGTTTATGGTAGTGAACTGCAAAAATACTGTTTGGGAGCTAAATTTACTCTCATGGCCTGATCTAAAGCCCACTGAATTCCATGAAAAGACATTGACTTCAGTAGACGTTGGATCAGGTTTTCACACGTGGTTTTGGTTTAAAAAGTATTTTCCCCTTTTGGTAATTTGCAGTAATGAAATAGCTGGAGTTTGATCATTCACAGCCAGGATGCTAGCCCCTAGAATTATCAGCTTTTTTTACATCAGCAGCAGTCCACAAATTCACAGTTGCCTATTTCTAATTCTATATTTATTGCATGCTGCTAATGAATTATTTTCACTCTCTCTGCAATGTGGTCACACTCCCATTTCAAGTCTGGCAAGATCATCTACAATCTTTGCCGTACTGACCAAACTGCTCAGACAGCCCTATGATGTGCAGAGACACCTTGGCTGTGTTGTGTAAAGCCTCCGCCCCATGCGGTATAATAGAAATGTAATTTTCAATATAATGTGAATGTAAGTTTTGTAACCTTTTGAGCTCTGTAATATTCCACTGTCAGAGAGAGATCCAAAGGATTCTTGTGATTCAGCATGATCACACTGTTGCTCTTAGAAGTAATTAGAATATAGATTGTGTTATAAAGAGAATATGATGAATGATTCTTTGTATTGAAATAGATTGATACCTTTTGTATGGACAATTGTGTCCCTTTTCCCATTGTGTGAAATGATTGTGTAGTTCCCGGGGAGGAGGAGTGAATGCGTTTAGAATGTGAATGTTTGGAGAAGAGGCATCAAGGTGCCATAAACTGAGGCCCAAAACAAAGCAGACTGATGCAGGTCTTGGAGTGTTAAGAGCAAGCACCCTTTTACAAACAAACAACCTTGAAATAACACTGGGAAGGAGGCATCAACATACTGATGTCAGCTGGCAAAGATGAATGACTTCCAGATAAACAGATGTTAAAATGGTGATTGATTATGAACTGACACAGCAAAATGTATAGACTTGAGTGGGAGAAAAGTCCTATAAAAGAGAGGGTGTCTTGCCTGAATTTCCAGGTCTCAGCTTGTCAAGACTGGAGTGTTGGTCCAGACCGAGAAAAGACCCCGCCTTTTCCCCTCACATTTAACTTGCCTGGTCAGTGAGTTAATGTGAGCAACAGATTAGTAACCTTAAGCAAAAACAAGACGGAGTTGGTTTGTTTGTATATGGGTGTATGGATGTATGTGTGTGATCAGGCGTGAGCCCTTTTCCATGTGATTCAACAGCGGCATTTACTATATGTGTAACCCTGGGTTGGTCTTTAGTGAAAATAAGGTAATAGGCTGCAGGTATAAATAGATGAGTGCATATTCAATCTACAGGATGTATTATAATAAATTACAGGGACAGATCCATTGTGGGCAGGTTTTGTGCTGCTCAGGAGACACAAAGGGGGCAGAAGGTGAGCATCAGTGGCACACAGAAGATTTACCTCCCAGTTTATGTAAAACCACTAGTGCTAGGTCCAAAGCCCCACTCTCTCCCGAAAGCATAGTGGATGTGCAAGGAGACAGAGGAAACCTATTGGGGTGGGACATAAACCCATGGCACTTTTGCCAATCCTACACTGACCTAAGTTTTTAGGAACCTTATGTAAGTTAGAGCAGCCCTTACGCTGCTTTAAATCACACCCTGGCTGACACAGAGTCAGGGAGATGGAACCAGCTCCCTGATAATTCCCCTTAACCTGCATTTAGTGGGAATGGAGGAAAAAATGAACCTGAACCAAATAGTAGTGCATGGGGTGCACTGACCAGTCTGAGACAGCCTGTTGACAAAAATAGTCACATAAAAAAAGCACTCAACATTCTCCTAGGAACAGCTGGAATTTAAACAATCATTTTTAGGCAGCCCTTTTTTCAGAGGCCCCAGTTGGGATTACCCCCTGCCCTCCCTCCCTGGGCCATTGTGGTAAAATTGAAAGCTAACCTGGAATGCCTTCCCCTCCCTGTCGATTGGTGCTCAGCTAGATTCTACATATTCTTTTTTATGTGTTGAGGAATCAAAGGGACAGACACAAAGAATAGGCAGAAGTCATACATATGAATGTGCACATACATAGACAGTAACCTTTCCCTCCTCTGATTACTGTAGCAATGAATGCTTGTGACATCAATATTTTATGAGGTGGAACCATGTGTGATTACCAAATGCCACTTAGGAATTACAGAACGAGAGAAAGGAATTAATCATCTGACATTTGGTTTAAGTGACCATTCCAGTTTTAAATTCACAGAAGTTAGGCATAGGGAACGCTTACTCCATGATTCACCACCTCATGGCATGTGTAAGAAATAGTCTCCAGGTACAAGACATGTCAGATAGGAACCTTTCTCCTGACTCCTTGTCTGTATTTTACTAAGCTCCATTTAAAACAGTTTCACTATGAAACAGCACATGAATATATGTGCATTGCAAAAGGGAACAGGTTTCTTTGAAAGTCATGGCTAATTATTCTTTAAAGAACAAAGATTAAGAAAACTGTTTAATGTTTAATCGCCTCACGATTTGTCAAGATCCAGCTGAGACAGGGAGCAGGGGGCAGTGTATTCTAGCATAGATTAATTGAGTTCATATTTTTACTTCTAAATTAAAGCTGACCCTGGATAATTTCTGCACCTCTTTACGCTGTATGTCTGCTGCTTTTGCATGTTTTACTTTGGAGCAAGTATGAGCATGTTTGTTTCTGTTGATTCCATAAAAGTTTGGAGTTTTGCTTTTTCTTACAACCTGGAGATGTAAAAGAGGTAATTGGCTTTGGGCAGGGAGGCGATGGGGGGTGGCGCGGAATCACTCAATTGAAAGAAAAGAAGAATTCCTAGTGTGCTAACAATGAGCAAAATCCTCTCTGACATTTGGGGTCTTTCTGGTTTTGATTTACTGCACAGGTAGCCACCATTTATCTTACAAAGGGATACATTTCCCCTTAATGCTTCAGAGTACACCACCTTTCTAAAACTGGGTTGCCTGCTGAAAGGTTTGCAAGGTTAAGATGAGCAGGAAGGTGTGTTTATTAAAAAAAAAAAAAGTATGATTTGATTGGTTTGAATAGTGGAAGAAAACAATGGCTCTTATGCATTCGATAAAGCATTTCTTTGCTTCAAAAGATGTTCAAAAACTCCAAACACCAATTTTGCATGATTATATTGCCTCAGTAAGTAATATAAAGACAGGGGCCTGAAAGACTCAGTGGTTTCTAATCAAATATGTACTCTTCCACATGACTTATTATTCTCTTTATTTATTTGGCTTTGTTTATTTATGTTATGGTAGCTGTCAGAAGCCCCAGTCAGGATCAGGGTCCCATAGTGTCAGATGATGTACAAACATAAGGGCTACGTCTACACTGGCATGATTTTGCGCAAGAACTCTTTTGCGGAAGAGTTCTTGTGCAAAAACTCTTCCAGAAGAGAGCGTCTACACTGGCATGTGCCTTTGCACAAGAGATGTGCTTTTGTGCAAGAGCATCCTTGCCAGTGTAGACGCTCTTTTGCGCAAGAAAGCTCTGATGGCCATTTTAACCATAGGGGTTTCTTGCACAAGAAATTCATGTTGCCTGTCTACACTGGCCTCTTGCACAAGAACAGTTGCGCAAGAGGGCTTATTCCTGAGCAGGAGCATCATAGTTCTTGCGCAGGAAGCCCTGATTTCACACATTAGAATGTCAGTGTTCTTGAGCAAGAACTCGCGGCCAGTGTAGACAGGCAGCAAGTTTTGGTGCAAAAGCGGCTGCTTTTGCACAAGATCGCACCAATGTAGACCCAGCCAAGGATTGTCAATGTTTAGGTCTCAGCTTAGGTCTAGGACTTGTGTTCAGATCAGGCCCAGGTGGAAGAGCTTGATGCCATCTGACAGTTAGTTGATGGTCTCTAGGAAGTGAGCCGAGTCCAGTCCCAAGTATGCAGAGTCCATAAGACAACAGGTACCTTACTCACAAACTCAACAGAAATGCCAAATAGCAAACAAGCATGGGAGACGTGCGTGATTCACTAGACAGGCAATGTGTGAGAGAAAACTTGTAATATTGCTGCTCCTAATGTAGGAGCGAAGGTCCTGATCCTTCAAGGACATTTGCATCCGCACATTAGTGATCCTCACTGATGTACCAAGGCCCAGTTGTGTACGTCACTATGGGTACGTCTAGACTACAGGCTTTTTTTGACAGGCTTTGTCGACAGATATTATTGACAAAGCCTCTGTCAAAAAAAAGCGTCTAGACTACAGCCAGTTCTGTTCACAAAGCAAGCCGCTTTTTCGATAGTCTAGACGCTCTCTTTTGAAAAAGCACAGAGTGGATGCAATGGCGCCTTTTGTCGACACAACTGTCAACAAAAGACGTTATTCCTCTTTGAATAGGTCACTGTCAACAAAACTGCCACGTTCTGTTGACTTACTGTCGACAGAACTCGACAGTAGTGTAGGCGCAGATATAGTTTTGTCAACAAAAGTCCACTTTTGTCGACAAAACTCTGTAGTCTAGACACACCCTGTCTTACTAACAGGAATATCAAACTTGCCCCAGGACTGTCACTATGCTTTAGTCCCTATTAGTTCCATTGCTAATTGACATTTTCTGGCTAATTGACATTGTCTTTTGGCTCAATGGCTTGCGTTTTTGGACTTAGAGATTGTACACTCGGTATCACATTTGGCCCCATTCCTGTACATTTAAGTTAATGGAAGGTTTGCAATTGAATTCAATGCACAGGATCAGGTGCTGTGTGCAGCTGAGGTTTTGACAATGACATCAGAAACGTGAGGTCACAAGTTATTAAGTATTGTGGATGAGCTGTGGATAAAGTGAGCCATTCACTTTACAGATCTGTCTATCTGGCACCTTCCCTGAGCTCTAAAATTAACGTACTTTTTGTAAACAAGGTGGGGGAGGGAGCCTTAATGGTCGTTTATTGTCACAGCAGCTGACAGTGTTCAGTCACAGAAGGAGAAATGGACCAGATTCTGAACTGTGGCCAAAGAGCACTTGGCAAAGCTCTAGAAAGTATGTGCATGTAGAGCTACGTAAAATGGTCTTGAGCTACATTTGCATTCCTTCAAACCTACATTGATCTGTACTGGGCTAATTCCTTCAGGTGGCTATACGCTGTACCGTCTACCTAGGACCCTAAGGAGTTATGAAAGCTGAATGACAATGGGCACAAGAATCACAGTCATGCACCTTGCACGAACTGTAGCTGGAGAGTTGTGAAGTCTCAGTTCCAAGCATTCTGCATCACCCAAGCATTTCTTTTCTAAAGTTCTGGAAGATTGCCCTTGGATCAACTGGCTTTAGGGCAGTTCTGTGCTGGGGAAGCAATGTGCACCTACACTAGCACAGTTCAGCATCTGGCCCAGTGTGGGTTTGTATTAATTGAAGTGCTGTATCATGTGTACCAAACACACCTGAAATAATCCTCATAATCTTTGTTTAAATGTTCAGAAGTAAAAGGAGGCCTACTGAGTTCTATAACTCATATTTGTTTAGATGATAATATGCTGGCCAATTGAGCAAATATATCTAGAAAAAAAATGTTAACAAAAATATCCCTCCTCTTTAAAGCATCATTAAGAAACCAATATAGACCCAGTATTCCAAGTAGCAAAGGTGCAAATATATATAAATGAGTTGACTCTTGCGGGGTAGGGGGAACAAACACAACAGCAAAAACAATTCAAAGCAACAGAGGATACATTATAAAAGCCCTGGAAGAGAGATGGCATCATAGCAGGCAGTTTTTATAATCCCTGCTATCAAAAGAGGGCCTGAACGCTCAGAAAGGAATCCATTTGCCTGTGATGAAAAGAATGGTAATTGTCTGTCAGTTTTATCAGAGGAAATTAACAAATGACTCCTCATTAACAAACTGGTGGGAGCTAGGAGTGGGAGGACCCTCATCCATCATGTTCAGAATTGCCATCACTTTCAGACACTCTCTGGCGGCTTACAACTAAAGGATCTAATAAAATAAATGTAAAACCTCACAAACAAACAGTGCTTCAAAATATCAGGGACAACCTGCATGAACACAGAATGGGAAGTTATAAGTTATAGGCACTGAAATTCAGAGGATTCCCTGCAAGCCTGGCCACATTCAGTGAAGTGAAAATGATTGAGGATCACAAGGGACGAGAGGCAGTGAGGCACTTTAATCCCATTGAAAGTCAAATGGGAATTATGCATCTAACTCGCTCAGGGTACATCTACACTACAGAGAAGATCGACCCTCTGGAGGTTGATCTTCTAGCATTTGATTTAGCAGGTCTAGTATAGATCTCCCCCCCCCCCAATCAAACATCATTCTATGAGGTGTAAGGGAAGCCAACAGGAGAGTGTGTTCCCATCGGTCTCCCATAGTATAGATGCTGTGACAGCTTGGCTTAAGGTAAACTGAATTCAGCTATGCATGTTGTGTAACTGAATGGCGTGCCTTGCACCAATCTGCATGGTCTAGCAGACCATGCAGTAAGTGTTCTGGAAGTGGGTGACAGGGGAGGGATCACGTGAGGATTACCTGTTGTGTTCCCTCTCTCTGGGGCATCTGATATTGGCCACTGTCGGCTGACAGGATACTGGGCTAGATGGACCATTGGTCTGACCCAGGATAGCCGTTCTTATGTTATTATAAATCCCACTAGGTGCCTCTCCACATCTTTAGGGACCAAAATATTTCTATACATCTGGGCAGAGGCCCTTACCAGGATAGTTGTGTGCCTATTAGATGTGCTGAGATCCATGTAGAACCTAGGAAGTCCAATGGATTTGGAATATGAGTGACCTGCCACTTTTGCTGAGGTACAAACCTGTCTATTTTCCCCTCTCACCCTATCCCAATGAAGGAGATGAAGAGGAAGCAACAGGAGTAAGGACTTAATGAGTTAATGCATTCTTGACAAAGGAGCTCATTTGGTACCAGGAACAAAGTAATAAAATAATAGCCTGATTCTTTCCTCCATTAAACTGGTTTCATTTCAGTGTAACACTTCCAACAGCAAAGAAGCTAGTATAAAAACAGTGTATTGGAGTGGGCAAATGGACCAGTATGTTTACTGGTAAAGACAATCCAATGATAAAACAGTTTTGCCTAAAAAATGATGATCACAAATTCACTGAGTTGAGATTAGATCTATTGATGTGAAAAGGCCAGACTGGTCTGGAGTAGATGACCTAAGAAGTCCTTTCTAAACCCATCATCTACCAGTCCATGACAAGATGAGCATTTACTAGTCCCTTTTCAATAAATCCCATACACTGGTTTGAAATCTGCTAAACCACTTACTGGAAAAGTGCTCTCCAAGGGACTGAAATGTACAAAAGGCCAGACCAATTTATTTTTAAACAAAATGGAAGGAAATCAGACATTCCTGAGATGAAAGTAGCAGACATTAAGCAAAATTGGAAACCGCATTTGAGAAGAACTGAGTTTTTTCAACTAAATTCTCCAAAGAAAATGAGCAGAGAATGTGCTGCAAATTATCACCTTCCTTTGCAACCCAGCAGTTAATTATTCCATTGCACAGCAAGACTGGTACACCTGGAGATGGGATAAAAGAAAGAACCCCCCCCCCACAATCAGGCAATGTGCAGAAGATGACTCCTTTGATAGAAGATTACTTTACTTTTTTCTGCTGCTAAGGGTGTAAATTTTATGTTGTCTTCTGAAGTGACTGCTAAATTACTAGGAAAATGGCTGAAGGTATTTGCTTTACCTTTCCAAATGACCTAGATCCATCGTTTAAATTCTTCCTTTGTGTTACTTTTTATGTCCTAAATGGCAGGCAGATTGTTGCTTGACAGAAAAGTTGGGGTTTTTTTGTATTACTTTTTATGATCATGGAAAACAGACATTGGCCAGTGGTTTCCTGTTTGTCTTGCTATGTGACAGACTTCTTCCTAGAGGGAAAGCTATTCATCAGAACAGATTTAATTCACTTTTACTGAAGATTCCACTGAAACCCTCTGAGCCAGATAAAGATAAAAGCACTGTGCTTCCAAGGCAGGTGCAGGTCATCAAAAGTTAACAAATGAAGATCAAATGTTCTTATCAGTCCTCTTAATTCAACATGGCTTTGATGTGCTCTTTTGCTGTTCCATTCAGAACCTAACTCACCAATATCTGACAAAGCCACATAGATTTTAGCAGGGGGTTAGACTTGATGACCTCCTGAGGTCTCTTCCAACTCTATTATTCTGTGATTGTCAGAGTTATCGAAGGACAGCAAAAAAATAATGGCAGACAGTTAATCAACCTGGTGTAGGTGGCTCTTCTTGAGAATGGATTGACTGCAGACATACTAAAATTGCTGCCTTCACAGTTTTGTCTGGTTCATAGCACACTAGTAGAAAGGAGAGTGGCCACCAAACAGTGTTGTATAGTGAAGTATAATGCCAGATGGTTGGCTCCAAACTGGAGCATAACAGCCAGAAAGCTGTCCAAAAGGAGCAGCTGGACATTCCCCTGATGTAATATAATTGCTAGATGGTCCAAAGGTGGCATAGTCAACCCTAGGGAACCAGTCCTGCTCTTGGAACCTATAACATCTGATCTAAGTTGTATCGGGGCCAACTGGGCCATGGCCAACCGCAGAACTGGAATGGGGATTGGAAAGATGACTGAGAGCATATGGCTCAGCCAGATTGGTCATCTAACCCTACTTCTCTTTGTCATCTGTTCCTGATGATTCCGCTTCTCAGCTTGCTTGAAGTCTAAGACTGAGGTTTTGGTGGCTAGGTGGCTGAGGTTCATGCCAAGAAGATAGAGCTGCTGTTATCTTGCTGGCTGGGGATAATATCCAGGGAAGATGCTGGAGTTGATATTTTCCCCTGCAGATCACTGTTGAATGGATCCCCAGATGATTTAAGAGGGCCAAATAGCACAAATAGCTAAGAATGCTTTTCCAGCTCTGTATGGCCAGGACAGTAGTTTTAATACTTCAGTTTGTACAGCACTTGAAAGCTGGCTGTTAGCATGGTGATGCTGTCTCTAATCCTTGTTTCCAGCTGCTAAATCTCAATTGACTACAACTGCATTAAATATTTCCCTAATATTACTTTTCCATAGAAGCAGTTGCCTCCAGGATGTTATGTGGGGTTGTGAATGGAAGGGGAGGTGGTTGGCATAGTCACAGATCGGAGGGGAGTTGGTATGTGCAACTGTGAATGGAGAATATTAATGAAACAATCTCTGTATTGAGATGTGGTCCATGTTAGGAACACATTTGAGCTCCATTGAGCCAGGAGACTGATTTTTCCATTTGGAAGGGGTGCTCCTGATGGTTAATAGTATCATGGTATTGTCCAGAAGGATTAGTGCAATGGTTTTACCTGGGTGGCACAAAACACACTCCGAACCTACATCTAGGGTTGAATGCAGCTTGGGCTCCAGGTTGCACAGCGACCAAAAAAAGAAACAATATGCAGAGGATGCTCAGAGCTACCAAAGGGGAAAGACACAGAAACTCTCTCTGACTCCCACTCATCTGATGAAGTGGGTTTTACCCACATGAAAGCTCATGATCTAATATATTAATTACATTTTGACCCAGACATCCTTTACCTAGCAAAGTGGCTCACGAAATTCCTTTGAGCTGGCACAGGCTTCTCAGAGGAAGTCCATCAGTTTCTTTTAGTATCATCTCAGCAATGAGACTACCAGGGATATTTGGGTTTTATGCGCCCAGTCAGAAATCAGCTGGGGAAAGGTAGGCCACTTAAATTAGGCGTCAGAAGGTAAACTCTTCCACTAACATACTAGAACTGGAAGGGACCTCTGAAGGTCATTGCATTCAGTCCCCTGCCCTCATGGCAGGACCATGCACCATCTAGATCATCTGCAAGGCTACTTGTGTCTTGTGGTAGCCAGGCCATTGAAAGCTTGGTGCTAGTTACAGCCTGTCCAAGACTCAAAGATTTGGCTCACAAGTGTGCTTCTGAAGAGGCTGTTATTTTGCCTTCACAATGCACCAAATTGCTCTAGTCTCAAGCCCCTTGTCTCCTGTGAGGGGTTCAGCCACCTCTCCCATTCCAACAGTGATTCTATACAGAGAGAACAGAAATATTACCTGGGAGAAACGGAGAGTACAGCTGCTGATTAGGAAACAACACTTGAAAAGGCAGACACAATTCTGAACGTCTGAGGGAAAACTGTGAGGAAGAGAGCGTGAAACAAGTGAGACAGCAGGTGCCTTGTCATACCTCCCAGGCCTGAATGGGGAGTTGCTATTTCCAATGGAGTATCCTGAGCAATTCCAGTTTGGTGGGACTATGAACCATGTACTGACGGAGACCCTGAAATAATGACTGCCCGGTGAATGGGTAATCTAAAGAAGTAGACCCCCCCTTCCCAATGACACCTGCTCTGAGTGCATCAGTGCAATAATTCTGCAATGAGCATTGCATGGTCTCTGTTGCTTCAACTCTATAGCAGAGAGAGTCTTTATCCCATGATAACACTGTCTGATCAAGTTGAGACTCAGTAAAAGTAATTCTGCAGAATTCGGAATAAAAATAGGGAACGTTTCTTGGAATTGCTCAGGGAATTTTTTTTTCTTTTTGCTAATGCTGCAGAAAATTCAAAGGTACGATACATGTGTGAAATGTTATTTCCCAAAAGGTTAATTAAAATGAACAGACTTTGCAGATGAATTTTATCAGCTGGCTGCTACATTTAACTCCATAGTCCTGGCTAGCACTATATGAAATCCCAGTGTGTGGAATCCCTTTGTATTGACATTTATTTTTCTCTGTGGAGTATTGTATCTATCAGTTGTACTGTTCTCTCTCGCCTTTGTGCTATGGATATTAGTAAAGCCAGTTCAGTCAGCTTTATGTTTTAAAATATCTCTCTCCTTTTAGCCAATATTCAAACCTAAATTCTATACCAAAATACTGCAGTGAACCTGTTTCATTCCTGGGAAACCTCTCCCCTCCAATAGAAGTTGGAGAGAAAGGACTGGGCCACAGATGCTAGTGCTTGGAGGGGCAAGGTCATATGTCACTGTACTAGCCAATACAGGGCCCCAGGGTGCACAGCGACTAAAAAAAGAAACAATATGCAGAGGATGCAAAGAGCTGCCAAAGGGGAAAGAGACAGAAGCTCTGTCTGACTCCTGCTCATCTGATGAAATGGGTTTTACCCACAGAAGCTCTTGATTGAGTATATTTGTTAGTCTCTAAAGTGCCACAGAACTACTTGTTGTTTTTGTAGTGGAAACAGCAACCCCTGTACTCTTTGATTTGGAAACTTGAGAGAAAACTAAGGGGATGTGAGCTGCAAGGACACTAAGGCAATATAGAAAGTGGAAGTGAGGTGCAGAAGATTAGGGTTCAGTTCCTGGCATTAACGGCCTGTGTGATCTTGGGCAAGTCCCTTAATCTTTCTTTGCCTCAATATCTCATCTGTAAAATGGGATGAGGACACCTTTCCTTTCTTCCACATTTTGTCTGCCTTGTCTATATAGGTTGTGAGATCTTCAGGATGAGGAGTAACTTACTGTGTGTTCGTGGCCTGGCACAATTTGGGGCCTGGATTTGAGTGTGCCTCTAAACACCACCGTAATCCAAATAATAAACAAACATTGTCATTAAGTGAGCAGCTGTTGGGGGCCTCCAGATGTCAGTGGTTTGGAAAAGCTGGTTCAGAGGCACATGCAAATCCAACGCCAAACTTTGTACTCTTACGTTGTTTTACAACACTGGCCACTCTGGCCTACACCTTTCAGCTATTTAGCGTTGTTCCACTCAGCATTGCAATGCCTAACCCTATAATGCCTGCCACCTAGTGGAATTTTCAGCTCTGCCCCAGGTGCCTGGACTGCCCATATAATGTTTGGGGACAATTAGGCACCCAAAGAAGGGATTTTCAGAAGCCAGACAGTTAAGCAGGGATCTGCCTAATGAAACACCAGGGGCAGGGGCAGGGAGAGACAGAGGGGCAGTCTCTGTGGCTGCTTCATGGCTGCCCAGCACCCACTAGACACAGCTGTTTTGGTGCCTGCCCCGATAGGCCCATTGATGGCTGGGAATAGCTCTTTGGGGAGGGTGGAGAGCAATAAGTGAGCAGCGCCTCAGAGGAAGAATGGGAATGGGGCAGGCAGAAGTCGAGTGAGGGTGGGGCTTCAGAAAAGGGGGGGTGAGTGAGGGTGTGGCCTAGGGGAGGAGTAAGAACAGAGCACCCCCAGGGAAATAGAAAACTCAGCACATATGGGAAGATGTGGGAGAATTAGGTACATTAGTGGCTGCCTGAGCTGGTGCACCTGACTGACAGGCAAAGGACAGGCACGTGTCTCAGCTCCAAACTGTCTCCAGGACTTACACATCTATGTCAGGTCAGTTGCTTGGGGTCAGTCTCAATGTGTGTCCCAGGATCACATGATTTTGTGTCAGGGTGGTGGGCGTATGCGTGCACAGGACTGTGTATTTTAAAATCTGAATCTTTGATTGCAAGACAAATGGAACCGACACAAGTTTATGCCTTGTGAGCAGGGCCTCAGAGGAGGAACGGGAGTACCCTCTTCCACCATAAATAGATTGAACACTTGGAATTCCATGTTCCCCAGTTTAGTGGTGGGTGGCAGCTTAAAAATCCCCCTGGGATACTTTTACCTCCAGATGAATAGCTGCTGCTGTTCTTGCCAAAAGGTACATGCCACATAATAATGTTCAAGAAACACCTCCCATTGCTGTCTTTTATAGAAATTTTGAGGAACAATTACATAACAGCTGCATATAATTACTACTTCAGACGATGTGCCCTTTTCCAACCAAAAAAAGTAACATAATTTTGCAGTTAGTCTGAAAAAAACAAGGTTATTTTTCTACTTTTTTCTAACTGCATGCTTATTTAAAAAAAAAAAAAAACCTGTTGGGATCAAACTAAAATTGTTCTTTTTGTCATATTTATTTTTAAAACAAGGGCCATCCATTTTATTTCTATTGCATCCTGCACCTCCGTCCCAGGCACCTGGCAAAATGGAACTAACACAAATCATAACATAAAAAAGGCAGCAGAGCTAAATGAAAAGAAAAGTGGCACAGAGCCAAGAACAAACCCTCTGCTCTCCAGCTTGCTGGTAAGCAAGGCATAGTCACAGACTTTGAGTTGGACTGTAACACAAAAATCTCCTTCCCCCAATTCTTCCCATGACCGACTATACTCTGCCATCCTTTACAGAGGATTGGGGAATTTGGTCATGCGGCAGTGTTTTGGCCATTTTAGGGTAGTGTGAATTTTATGAGTTGGGGAGTGGGCTGATGCTTCTGGGAAATAGGAACCTGTTTGATGAGGGTGCTGGATTGTGGCATGTACCCCATGTCTGTCATCTTCCTCAAAGTCCCTGTCTCCTCATCTCTCTCTCCTAGGGTTGCCAACTGTCTAATGGCATAAACCCAAAAAACCTTGCCTCCCCCACCCCACTCTTTCCCTGAGGCCACATTCCTGCCACAACCTTTCTCCAAGGACCCATCCACACAAACTCAATTTCCCCTCCCTCCACCGCTTGCTCCCCCACCCCGACCCTCACTCACTTTTGCCAGGTGGGGGCAATGTGGTGAGGTGTGGTGGGGAGGGATGCAGGCTCTAGATTGAGGGTGGGGTTAAGGGGATCAGAGTGTGGGTTGGGGCTCAGGAATGGGAAAGGGGTTGGAGCACAGGAATGGGAAGCAGGGTGGAGCCACTAGCTGGGTGGCACTGACCTCCCAGGAAGTGTGCAGCATGTCCTGCTCCTAGGCAGAGACACGTCCACAGAGTTCTGCATGCCACTCCCATTGGCTGCGATTCCCAGACAATGGGAGCAGCAGAGTCAGTGCTCAGGATGGGGGCAGTGCACAGAAACTCCCTGGCTGCTCCTGCACCTAAGGGCTGCAGCAGGGCCAGCTTTAGGAAGTGTGGGGCCCAATTTGAACAATTTCAATGGGGCCCCGCACCAATTTTGGTTGAGCAAAAAAAAAAAAAAAAAAAAGTTTCAACGGCCGGGGGGGGGTAAAAGCCCAGGAGGTAGCTAACATAACAGACACACACCCCTCTCACGGCTCAGGGAAACTCACACCTCCTGCGGCGCAGGCAGCTGCTGCACACCTCCTCCAGGGCCAATACTCCCTCTCACAGCGCGCCCGGCACACTTCCCGGTTCAGGGCATGGGGCCCCTTTAGGCGCTGGGCCCGATTCGGGGGAATCGGACGAATCGGCCTAAGGCGGGCCCTGGCTACAGGGACATGCTGGCTGTTTCTGGCAGCCATGTAGCACCAAAGCAGGTAGAGAGCCTGCCTTAGCCTCACTGTGCTGCCAATTATCTTCAGTAATTACCAGGAGACCAAGGCCAATTCCAGGAGATTCCCAGCCAATCCATGAAAGGTGGTGACCCTACTTTCTCCCCCTCCAAAAGAGTTTGTCTACCCACTCCAAATGACTCTTGTCTCCCGTCCCAGAACCCCTCTTCCTGACAGGGCACTCTGTAACTAACCCTTTACTACATGAATTGGGAGAAGGTTGGCATGTGTTAAGGGTTAACTCTGCTTTGCTCTAGCCATGTTAGGGAGCCAACCCTTCCTCCTCCTCCAGTGAGCAGCAGGCAGGAGCAAAGCTGGACTCTTGCATCTGGCTGAGTCTGGCGCTGCCTGTGTCTCTGCTGTGTGGGTAAGTAGAATTCTTCTCTCCACTCAACAGCCTGTACAGGAGAGGCTTAGCCACCCACAGCTTCCTGTGGGTGATGCTCCACCACTGAGCAAAGCTCCCATTAGATAGTGGATGAAGATGGGGTTTTGAACTCAAAACCCCATCTTCATCCTTTTCCAGCCCCAAATGTTAACACACTTCAGGATAGAACTAGTAAAATGTGGGATACATTTAAGAGTGCAGGGTTCACCCCCAGACCCAATAGAGGCTCGTTTCGTATATATTTTTTACTTGTTTGTGGTTAGAGAAGAGAGGCCCGCACCAAAAGAGCAGTCCCAAACACCACTTGACTTTCCAGAGCTTGAAATCTGGAAGTGAGCCTGTCATTTCAGGCCCATTTCTAACATACAGCGGGGTGTGGCCATTAGATCTGACACCCAGGTGTTCCCTAGTCGCCCAAGGCCAAGAGTTATACGGGCTGTGTGATTGCGCTGAGCTCCTACATGACTGCAGCAGGACAGGGCCTGTATCCTAGCTGTCACTGCTTTGTGATCAAGGGTCTTCAGTCCCTAGAAGAACTTCACAGGATGAGAGGGAGCCAGTAGTCATTCAGTGGTGATGATCACGCTATCAGAACCTAGATGGAATCCCTAAAGACTTATGGGGGGCAGCACACACTGCAGCCATCGAAGATCCCAGAGCACCCAGCTCCAGCAAGCAAGTGCGTTTATCACAGCTCCCTCAGATGAGGAAACTACCTGCGAAGGGGGAAGCTCAGGGTCTGGTTCCATCCCAAGTTGGTCATGGCACTTACAAACTCCAGCGTTTTTTCAGATATATCCAAATAAGTAAAGGGATCATTTGCTAGTCACTTCATTGTCTTGGAGTAAATGCTTGAATTTTTCTTCAGCTTTGACGTAGCATTTCCTTCGGCTTACAGAGGAACTGTGTTCTTTAATATATAATGTAGTTTTCGGTAATGATCGAGTTGGCCTCTATGAAGAGTATTTTTGAAAGTTATTCATTTCCTTTTATGAAAGCCTTACTAAGTTGTTGTTAATTTGTGATTATTTTTATATCCACGATACTGTAAATAAGCATCAAGGGAGTTACATGCTTTTATGGAACTACAGTACTACAATCAAATTCCAGGCTCTTAGTTCTTTTGTTTTTTGATAGCCACCTTTTCCGCCTGCCAAGAACATGTTAGGCATTCTGACTTCATTTTTGTTGCCCAGCCCCTTGCATGAAAGGAAATAGCACAAATGAGGCAGAAGGAGGTTAACAATAGTTTCATCATGAATTCTACTTTCTCAAGCATACGGGTATATCTTTTCCTGAGGAAAGATACAAGGGGATAGAAGGGAAATGGTAATGTTGCTCAGTTCTATTCCTTATTTGTAAGATTCTGTGAAATATAGTTAGGAATTAATGCTCAAGCTTCACCAAATGAGAGGAGAAAAGGCTTTAGAACAAGGTCTTATTTCTAGATCTCTTATGCTCTATATTGTGCAACATCATTCCACTTTTCATGCTTTCCTGCTGGAAATTTTTTATGCACAACAAAATCAGATTTTTTTTAGTGTTTATTGTGACTCTAACATTTGTGAATTGAGACTTTTTAGTTAGTCTGATAATTTATTCTGAGCACGAGCATCTATGTTATTTAATATTGCTATGTCCTATCTTAACCTTAATCCCATTTGGCAAGGTTTTCAGGGTTATTCCTGTATTCCCGATGTTATTGTGGCACACTCTTGCCTCTGTCATGTTCCTTGTACTTGCAGTAGCAATTATGTCCACTCTGACATTATTATTTATTGTTAACTTGGTGCAATACTTGCTCATTTGAAAACTTTCTTTCAAACATATGTTTCTGTTTGCTCTCTGAAAGCCACTGCTGACTCTGGTTTTTCAGGACCTAGCAATAAAATGAATTTTGATAAGGCTTCGTTTGCATATCATGGAACTGACTGATGGAACAGCATTTCAAGGTGGACAAGAACTAAATCTGCGTGAATCAAAACAGAAAAACAGATGAGCCCTCATAAGGTAACACCACTGCCCATAGGCCAGTGCCATTATCGAGTGGGTACAAAGAATTGTAAGTAAAACAAAGGATGTGATAATGCTACTTTCCATAGACTTTGTAACAATCTAACTTCCATAGAGATTTTTAAGGATGGTTTCTTCAAGGCCTTCTGCAAAATTCACTGCAAAACACCCACCAATAATGCAGTCTGATAATGGCTAGGCAGATAGCAAGTTTGATCGCTGCTCCTGAGTGACTAAACATTGAATGCACTGTGTGATGGTTATTCCATCTTCTTGGCCTCCTTCCTCAACCTACTTATTTGTCTCGTCCATTTTAATGTCTTAACTTGTAATTTAAAAGATCTTGGAAAAGGAGTATCATATACTATGTTTGCCTCCAAACCCTAGCACATCCACACTGCTTGGCTTGTAGGTATCATCACAATTTACCTGTTAAATAAAATAATAATCTAATATATAAAGGAGAATGTTTGTAAGTTTGTGCATTAATAACTTTACTTGGACAGTATAAGAGCTACCGCAATCAAACTTTGCATGGGATAACCTTTCATCCAGGAGAA
>CM057846.1:165964126-166002792 GCA_030068395.1 Apalone spinifera
TTTCCGTTAAAAGCATTTGCGGAAAATCATGCCAGTCTAGACATAGTACTATGAGTATAATAGAAACAGGAATGTGTGAAAAATAACTGAACTGTGAGGCAGCTGTGGTTTGTTGCATGTTGTACAATAATTGACAGGGCTGTTAACAAGGTAACGTGTTTTAAAGGATGTTTTCTTATTGTGTGAATTAAACGTACCTATTGTTTAAAAAGAAAACTGGAAAAAAACAAAAATTCACGGAACCTTTGCTCTTCACAGCTGCAGCCCAGCCTTCTATCATTTCAACGGTATATAGACCAGCCAAGGGAGGGGAGCCAGACACACATTTTCCCAGTGCATTACAGAACTGTTTGTTAGCAGGCATTGAACTGATATAGATCAGAACACCTGAATTCTATTTCTAACCCAGGATAGAGGTATGATTATGGGCAGATCAGTGGCCAGTCAAATACATGGACTTGGCTCAGCGCTTTTGAAAGACAATATGATTGTGTCTTGCGTCTGTCACATGAGAGACACTGGTCCCAGACATGACCTTACGTCACTTTTCAGTCAATTTATTTGTAATAGAAGATAAAGATATGCAAGTGTATGAAGGCCATCCTCAAAAGATAGGACTTTGAAGTGCCCAGAAATATAAACAGCAGGAAATGAAAGCGGTGAACTTAGAACCTACAGCTCAGTGCATTCTCTTTGTGTAATTTGGAGGCTTGCTCTGACCTTGTGTGAAGCCCACCTTAGTGTTGCTGCAGGAGCAGCTGATTCAGCTGGAATGTAGAAAAATGTCCTGTAAAAGCTAAGAAGCTTAAGAAGGCCTCCACTGGTTTACTCCAGCTAAGGAGCAGCCCTATAATCTTGCTTAGGTCAATTATTTGATTGCACTGATGTTATAGCTTTTCTAAAAAATGATACCCTCTTAATAAGCACCCACTTGCAGAGCCACAGTTCAGAGGTAGGAGGTATTCAAGAAAGAGGCCAAGAAATAGTGAAATCAAAGCACAAATGATACTGAAATATCAAACTCTCTAGAGAGCTCTAAATCAAATGGAAGAGAGTGGTCAGGGAATGGTAGGGGCTTGGTGCAGCAACTTTGACTCTTCTAGCTTGGTTGTTGCAGTATCTGGTACAATGCCAGGGGATTGCCAATAGACATTTTGTAAAAAAATGGGCTTGGATTTCTCTCTTTCTCGCTCGCTCTCACTTTTGCTTTCTTAGAGTACGTCTTCACTATGCAGCTTTAGCGATGAGGCTGTGTCAAGCCTCATCACTAAAAGTCAGCTTGTGTGAATGCTGATTGTTGGCAAATACTTCCATCCTGATGAGGGGGTTTTGCTTTATCCACGGGAGAACATGCCTGCTGACAAAGCACAGTTCACATTTTCACTTGCTGAGGCAAAACTTTGCCATTCGTGGGCAAGATGGGGTTAAGCTCTTGTGCACCACAACAGTTTGTTGCTCAAATGCAAGTGTACACATACCCTTAGTGTAGTGCTGGCATCTGATTATTTCTCACCAAACCAATTCCTGCCATTTCAGGGGCCTTAGGGACTTTGGCCCCTCAGTTCTGCCTAATCCCTGTGGCACACAATTGTTTAATGTCCTGGGGGCTGTGGTACTTTAGTCTAAACCAAGTTATTGGGTTCAACACAGGGTTAAGTAAATGGGGTTGGGTGACCTGTGATGGACAGGAGGTCAGATTTGATGCTCTGGCAGTCCCTTTTGGCCTTAAGCGCTGACCCTGAAGTCAAACAGAGATACCAAAAGCCACAAAGCAAGTGTAAATACAGTGAACAATCAGCTTAGAGAGGTGAAAAGGGTACATGAAGTAGAGGGGTATGTAACGCCACTATGGGCTTCTGCACTTACCAAGGTGTACAATAACTAAGCATAGGAAGCGCAGGATAAGTTCCAGCAGTGAGCATCCTCAAAATCATAAATGGCTGGTTATTGCACCAGCCAGAGTGACCATGAAGCCAGGAGAGTTGCCAGCTCTCACTGTTGTATTGTGAGTCTTGCAATATTAGGTGCATTTTCTGCAATCCTGCAATCAGATTGGGAGCATCAGTGTTCATTTAAAAAAAAGAGGTATGGTGATTGTCCTAATTGTGGAGAAAAACTTGTGGGGGCTTAAAAACAAGAAGACACCTCCCCCTCCCAAAGACCAATTTATTGTTTTAAAAATCTCAGTAGATGAGGGGGAGGCTGTCATACATTCTGAACACTTTGGGCTGGTGATGTTGTACCATCTCTTGACTCAGAAGGCCTATTATTGTGCCTCAGGCAAACGGGCCTTTCCTCCTCCCGCCCATTGTACCAATATTCCACACAAACAAGCAACATTAGCAGAAAAAGAGTTCATAGCCATGACAACCACCAAGAGCTGCCTTTAAACTGCCTTCATCATCTGAACCCCAGATTTAACTCAAGCTTTGGTTTTAAACATTCTGATGAAGGAATTGAGGGGGAGCTGGAACAAAGTGACATTTCAAAAGGCTGCTACTTGGCAGGGTCCACCTGTTGCAATTAAAAATGTGAACAGTATTTATGAGGAAAATTATATGGCGTATTTAACATGATGAATTTTTAATAGCCATTTTGCTCCACACAGCAGAATAATTGATTGGTCCGAGTCTCCCAGTTAAACAGAGTCCATCCCTTGGCCTATATTTTTTCATTTCCCTGCATCAGTACTGGCTGGATCCCAGCTCACAAACTGCCCACCAGTCATGAGGTGGGGGGGCAATATCCAAAGATGGGGGTGCGTGTGCAAGGCTGGTGGTGGGGCAAAGATGCAGCATTTCAAGTTGGTTGCTCATTCTGATGCTCCATTGTGTGCCAGACCTTGGCCAGCAGGGCCCTACCCCCAGCCCATTTTCAGCTGTAACTGTGAGCTGCAGTGGTTGGTGAGAGAAGGCAGCTGCTGCCAGGTGGCAGCTGATTATGTGTCTCCTCTGCTGCCCAACCATTGGCCCTTTGCATGTTCCTCCTCCTGCTGCCCTTTCCCTGCTTTGCCCCTTGGCTCCCCTCAATCTCTGCTGCTCCTCCATATTCCCTCTTCACACAGGGCATGTCCTACTCCTAGCACTGTGTGGAAAACCAGCCCGGAGCAGAGCACTCAGCTCACCAACAGCCTGGCTGGCAGGCTCCTTCCTTCCCCCACTGCCTCTGGCTGAGCTAATGCCTCCAGAGAGGCCAAGATTTCCTGCCCAGGGTGCTGCCCAGGAGGAGATGAGCCCTGCATGTGCCAAAGCCTCACACCACAGGCAAGGGCAGCTTCTCTACCCCTCAGCAAAGTCTGGTGTGGTGGGGGGAGAAATTTCAAGCCTGTTAATGCCCCAATCCTGCAGCCTCTATAGCAGCCCATCACCCATCCCTGCCATGGTCCTGCCCCCAAGGAGTGTGGGGCTGCTCCATTCCCTATGCACCTTCCCCACTAAGCCAGCTCTCTGGCTTCAGGTTGGCTGAAGCCCCTGCAGTCAGGTTCCCTGGGCACGGGTGCTCAATGCAGCCTTGGGGATTAACCCCTTCCTGCCTATGCTGTAGTCAGGGGACAGGAGGCAGCTGGGTTATGTCAGTGGCTAGCAACAGTCTGGAGGTGTTAGCTGCCTTTCTACACTGTGCGGACAGGAAAGAGCCCGCCCCATCCCCCTGCAGCTGGAAGCAGTTTCCGTCCCTTCCCTCTTGCACAGTGCCAAAACGCTGCTGCTGGCCACGGTCCTGCTGTGAACCGTGACAGAAATCTGGGGAGGAGACGGGCATGTGACCCTATGTGTCTCCCTCCCCACTCCATGTTGTCTCAAGAAGATGCAGTGCCAGGTACCCAAGAGAGCTGGGTCCATCCTGAGGGCCTAGCCAGCATGGAGGGCAGGGAATGCCAGGCAGGGAGGGTCCGATTGGCCACAGATTGTGTGAGAGGTGCACAGGACTGTGTGTCACATTTCCCTGTGTGTGAGTGGGAGAGTTGAGGGTGTCACCCATATGAACCCTAAAGTCTTAAAGATAAGCAGGTAAATAAGAATCCAACTATGCAGTGTTAATTGTTATTAAGAGGCTCAATCAACTTGATGTTAATATGAACATTTGTATGGTTGGTTGTTGGTGAACTCACTTGAATACGAGTAATTTTACCAGCTGTCCTGGATTCAACGTGGGAAACTCTGGTCACCTTGCCTGGAATGGTGAGATCAGTGGCAAACTACGGCAAGACCAGCCAATCACTAGACTGTGACACACATCAAAGCTTATCTGTGTTTCTTGAGGGATTTCCCTGGCTGCAAATTCAGGAGCTAGTATAGTAATGTGCTGGCAAGTGTATCTTGAAGGCAGAGACATCCAGGGAAAAAATTGTGTTTGACAGTGAGAGGTAGAGCTATTTTGGCCACAGCCCTTGCTAGAGTGGCAGGTAAACAAATGCCATAAACATAAAACTGTTAACCCATTCATAGCATCACTGTGCAAAATGCAGACACATGAAAGAAATAGGATCCCTTTTGCAGTCATTATTAAGTATGAAGCGCATCAGGTTATTCCAATCTAAACTACTACCGATTACCATTTTGAGGTAAATACATAAACACAGGCTGGAGAACTATCTTCAAGCAATGAAAATGAAGAAAAGACATACCTTTTATAAAAAGTTTGTTGGGGACATGGATACTTAGGGGGTGGACTATCAAGGTTAAGATGTATTTAAGAGCCAAATGAAGACAAAGCAGGCCTATCTGCTACATGGAAAAAAGTGATAAATGTGCTTTATTAAGTTGTTTCTAAAATTGGATAAGATGAGATAAGTCTTGCAGGAGATATATATATTTAAGATTGATGTGAACTAACCGCAGTCAGATAAGTTTAAAGACTGTTGCATGCTAATTCTCTAGCTTGCCATCAACGAGGTTGCCTTGGTGTCTTCTAATGAAAATCAGCTAACTGAAAGCAGAATCTAGCCCCACATGTCTTTCACTGATGGCATTATTTCTTTTGGTCAAATTGCCTGAAGAGCACTATTAGAGAAAGTGCACAATAGTACAGTAGAGCCTGATTCTGTTCTCACTTAATTTCTATGAATTTACACCAGTATATGATCAGAATCGGGCCCTTGGTAGCGCATCTCACAGCTATTTCATGTATTACATCGGTTTAGAAATAATACAGAGGCTGTCTGAAGAAGAGACTGGTCTGAAGTTGTGGTTTTAAATTATTATTCCCACTAGCAAACCTTCTGAGAGGTTTTATATGCAGCACTGACAAATCTAAAGTAACACACACAAGTTTTGTGGAACCCCAGGAAAAGATGAAATCGAACAAACACAAAACTCTCACCAACTGGAAAATCATATATGTGACTGATAAATAGTCATTTAATGGACAGCTCAATATGACCAAGTTCCTTCAATAGAAGCTGCACATTTTAGCCTATATTTGTTTTGAGGGCCTTGCTGAAAATTGTAACAGTTTCTTTCACTTGCACAGTTGTATAGTCTCCCAGCAAACGACAATTCCTAATGCAATTTTCATGATGTTTCCCCTCACATAATTAGGAAGTATCCTTTAACTCAACTTGAGGGAAAGATTTTTTACAAAGTACCTTTTTATAGCAAACAACATATTAGGAAAAGAAAAGTAGCTAGAGAACTAAAAATAGCCTCTTAGAATACGTCTACATTTCAGGAGATCACCTCTGTCTGACGTGTATCAGGGGACTCAGACTCACAGGGCATGGGGGTGCAGCATTCTAAAATGGCGGTATATAGACATGCAGGCTTGGAAGTGGTTCCCATGCTCCTGCCTGAGCCCGAAAGTTGTCCAAAATGTTGGCAATTGTTCTTTCTTTCAAAAAATCTCCTAGTTGAAACCAATCCATTATTCAATGAAAAAAATGTCCATTAACATTTTTTGACCCGCTCTTACTGAGGCCTTTGAAAGCTATATTAATATACAGTCCTTTGCCCTATTCATTAGACCATGCTGCCTTCTTTAGAAACACCAGTCTCTTGTCTCCAAACTAGTATTTTATTCCAACAGCTCCTCCCTAACTATCTATTTGTTCACTTGTCATAGATACATCTTTTGTGGTGCATGCAATGTTTGCAAAGTCCTTTGCTATAGCGTGTGGATGAAAAGAAACTATATAAATGCAAATATAAGGTATTCATTCATGCCATATTGAAGGTCAGGTAAATTATACCTGAAACTACCACCCATCCATGCTTAAAGGTCCCCTCTTCAGACACAAGAATGTGCAATGTTTAAGGCATGATTTTGTTTTGTAAATCCATGTATTTTCATAGAATCATAGAATACTAGGACTGGAAGGGACCTCGAGAGGTCATCAAGTCCAGTTCCCCGCCCTCATTTTATTTCGACTCGAACTGCATTTCTCTGGTCAGCTTCCATTCAGTCTAATTAGACGGTAGGCTCCAAACTTCTGAGGTCAAAAAGCCTCATTCGTCACTGCCTGATCCACTGACTGACCCTAGCATAAACCTGAGGTAACACCATGGTGAACCAAGCTCATGGTCTGCAGAATTTCCAGGATCATCTTCAAACAAAAGAATAGCACAAATGTATTGCAGAACTCAGCTTTGTCCCTAGTTTCCACAACTACCCTGCTGTGCTGCCAGTTCTCCTCTCGTTTCATATCACACACATTGGTCTTCTGTGATGGACCCTCTGTTTGGCCCTTCTGCTTTAATACTTTACACTAAATGGAATTCCTTTTTTCACCAGTTCTGGCATGACTCCGTGTTCCTTCATTATTTCTGTAACTCCATCTGCCCTCGTTATCCCCTGTGAACAGGAAGCGAAGAATTAATTTATATTTCTCCAAATGCCTATCATTCTTGTCACTAACATACTGGCCTTCTGAGTCTCTCCTGACCTCTTCAATGACCTTGAGCAGCAAATGTATTGGAAATACTTTCTTTGTTTTGGCTTTATTTCTTGTCCATTTCACCTTTCATTTTTCATTTCTACATTCATCAGATTGTTTTTTTTTTAACTCTGACTCTCCTAGGTTCTCTCTCTTTTCCTATCTGTTCTGCTGGGGGAGGAGGGAGGGAGGAACAGGCTCCTCTTTCTGATTTCTGACATTACTGTCAGCTCCAATGCTGCTGAGCTGTAAGGTTAAATGTAAACAGCAACAAAGACACAACGTTTGGAAGCAGATTCAAAGTTTGTGATCATTTAAGCTCATTTGTGCTCATATGTTTTGTTTCAGGATTGTCTCTAACAGTAAACAGGCCTGTGGCATCAGACTCATGAAACAAGTTAGTCATATTCTTGAACTGACTCAGAAAGCGCATGGAGGCAGGACCCCAGCTGGTGTAAAGCAGCATAACATTATTGAAATCAATGGAGCTATGCTGATTTGCACCAAATAAGACTCTGGCCTCTAAAGATCAGCATGCTTTCTGAGACACAAAGAAGTCAGAAGTAAGAAAGATCCATCCAGGGAAGTGGCTAGTAACTAGCTTGCATATCATACATATCATAGGCGTTTTATCATCCATCTCTGTTTATTGTGAGTAAGAGAACTGCAGTATTGAACAATGGCATCCATTAATCATTTTGACTTTCCTGTTTCCCTAGGGTTTTTTTTTTAATTCAATAAGCCCTTTCTTGCTGTGGAAGTGTTGGAAAATTGTGGTAGTTTAAATTTAGGCTGATGAAGCATCATTTCCTGGATAATAAATGAGGAAGTGTGCTGCCCCTTTAAATAGTTTGTATAAACCTTGAACTGCACATTCTGTTGTGACAGGTAGCCAGCTGGTAAGCCTGAAATCCATGGAGGAATCTTGGGAAAGCAGCCAAGAAAGACAAACCTACAGCTGGGCCTTAGGGATTGTGCCTTTGTTCAAGCAGAGATGCCAGGGGAGCAGGAGACAGATGAGGGTTCACCCTGTTGCAGTTTGGAGGACAAGAACTGAACTTGAATACTGAGAAGAAATTGGTGAAAGAACCTGAGATATATAGACATCTACCATATATTTGAGAGAATTCGTCTGGCTGTGAGTGAGTGAGCAAGTCTGTCTATCTGACTGTTTGTTCAAGAACTCCTCCCTAACAGTAAGAGCTAGGGCCGCCAAATTTGGTAGGCAGTTTCCTTTTATCCTAACTTAAAGCAAAGTCAGGGTTTGGCTGTGCCAGGACAATGGGATGTGCCTGGAATGTGATTAGTTCTCATAATATGGAAACGGAGGGTTCTGCTCTCAAGGACAATTATTCTGTACTACACGTCTGTGCCCCCTGCTCGCTATGCTCTCCAACTCCCTGGAGGTAGGTGTCTGGCCTGGGGGAAGGTGCAGGAGCGGGCTGGGGGCAGAGTGTCTAATGCTTGTTTGTTCATTAGCTCTTGTACCTCACGTGCTCATAGTCCATCAAGGAATGGCAGCACGGATAAAGTGGTAATTTGCATTGTATTTTCAGCAATTCTAGGACCTCGGCCTTCCAACTGTTGTGCATGTGCCTAAATTAAGCATGTGAGTAATATCTCTGAAGCAATGAGATTACTCCCAGGTTTAAAGTGAAGCATGTTTTGCAAAATTAGGACCATAGTTATAGATTTTGCTTAGTTTGAAGATCCACCTTTCACAGGGAGTTGGAAGGTCTGAGTAGGTCAAAAGCAGGGATTGTCATAAGAACAGCTATACTGAGTCAGACCAAAGGTTGATCTAGCCCAGTATCCTGTCTGCCAACAGTGGACAGTACCTGAGGAAATGAATAGGACAGGTAACCATAAAGTGAGCCCTACCCCGTCACCCATCCTCAGTCTCTGACAAACAGAGACTAGGGACACCATTCCTACCGAACCTGGCTAATAGCCACTGATGGACCTATCCTCCATGGATTTATCTAGCTCTTTTTTTAACCCTGTTAGTCTTGGACTTCACAACATCCTCTGTCTCTCTTCCTAGAAACAGAGGGGCTAGGAATAAGAGAACAACATTTTATTTTCCCTGTTCTGCAATAGCTTTGCTTTCAGTCCTGGATACAAAGGCTCAGGTGTAGCCATTTATATTCCCATAAAACTATCAGTCTCTGGGAAACCTATAGAATGTAAAAGCGATGCAAAACACGTGGTTTTGCTATAATATTATTGAGCAGCCCCACGTGGTGTTACAGACAGTCTTACAAGTTCTGTGTCTCTGAATAGCTAGTAATATTTTGGAAGAAATGCTGTATTCTGGGTCATGGTGTGCTGCTTTTTTTTTTTTTTTTTTTAAGCTGAGCATGTCACTAGAAAGCTTTGCTCAATGCCCGAGTCTCTCTAATTGAATCAGTAGGCAAAGAGGTGTTGCCTACAGTATAGCCATGTAAGCAAGATAAAAACATCACCGGTGCTCCTCACTGTGTTCCAGTGTTTGAACACTTTCTGGTAGCAGACAGCTTTCAATGAATAGCTAATTTGTAGTGTCAGCTGATTAGCCCAATAACTACCTTGCAATTCAGCAAGTTGCTAGTAACTACTGTCGTGTCTGCCTCTATGACTAAGAGTGATAGTAATAACAACTTATCACTCACATCTGTAGAGTTCTGTACAGACATTAAGTTCGCAAAATTGACTTGGTACACCAAGTCCAGGGAACATGAACTTGGCAAGCAATGCTGTTTCCTAATCTTTAAAAAGAAGCAATCTAGTTCTATGCTGTCTACAGTGTTTTTTACTTCTGTTGAGTGCAGATTCCATATTAATATTAAATGTTTAATATTTAAATTAAATATTGTACCTGACAAGGGGTGCTACCATGAGACACCTGCAAATATATTTTCTGTCTATAACAGTGGTAGTCTCTCTCTACATTCTTTTTGAGGTGTCTAGCTCTTTAAGAGACTGACCCCTTGGAGACCCTCCTGTGTGCCTCCCTCTGACGCTGAGTGGACAGGTGCATTCTTCTAGGTCATCCATGGTGCAAGTTGAGTCCACTTCTCACCAATATGGTGGGGAGCACATAGGGGAGTGTGTGACCTCATCAGGTGTGACGCTTCCTTCCAGCCCGGGGCACCCACACTCTCTCCGTCCCCTCCCCATTATCCATCCCCCTCACCTGGAGAGGCCCTGTCCTCCCACTGCATCTTCAGCAGAATGTGGCACCTACTGCTCCTCTGCACAGCTCTGCCACCCCACCCCTTCCACACAGGGTCTCTTCCATCTGAACAGCAGCCATCCCCACCAGAGGACTGTACAGCTGTGATTGGTTCAGCCCCACCAGAGGAGCTGCCAGCATGGGACCACCCAGTGGCCTCACATTCTCCTCCTTTCCCTTCTCCGCTTCCTAGGAAAGCCCTGAACTGCAGGGCTGTCCTGGGAAGCACATGAGGGGGAAGGAGAAGAATGCTGGCAGCTCCTCCAGAAGCTCTACCACCCTCCCACCCAGCCCTGTCCTCTGATGGGGCTGTTGTTGGGAGCTGGAGGAAATGCACCTCCAGGCAAGGCAGGGAGCAGGTCTGGGAGTTCTGCTCCTTTCCTTACTGTGGGAGTTCCTGGAGCTTTGAAAGGATAGGGGGTGCAAGCATGCAGGGCAGCAGAGACCACAAAACCCCAAGTACTTCCATCAGGGCAGGCATTGTGGGAGACTGGAAGAAGCCAGTTCTCTCAACAAAACAAACAGCAGAATCCACTCTGGCTCTATGTCGACAATAAAGGGAGGGGGAAAGACAAAAGTCTGAACCATGGGGCTCTCCCGGGATCCAAGATAGGAAAAGGAGCAGAACATGGAGCTGCTGGGCAGACCCACACCGCAGCTCCTCAGGAGTGACTGTACTGCTCCTAGTCCTGCCCTCTGCTGGGGCTGGCTGCTATACACATGCAGGACTCAGAAACCCTGCATGGAAGGGCTGGGGGCAGTGCAGCTCACCAAAGGGGCTTCAGCCTCACATTCTGCTGCTCCCAATACGTCATACTAGCTATAAATATCTTGCTGGTACATCCAGTACCACCTTACTTGCATCACTGTTGGTCACCAGGCAGGGAGGAGTGTCCCCTCCTCCTCAGAGTTATCATCTATCAGGAACCATAGTCCTATTGTTCCTTAAACCCTGGATCTGCAATGCATCCTACCTCTTGTTGACACACCATTTAACACCTGCCTTTACAATGCAGACCCAGCCCCCCTACCAAAGCTCAGTGCCTCATAGCAGGCATGTGTGTGTGATCTAGAGTGAGACTGAATTCATGCCAGACTCCAAAGACGCCATCCTACAATACTCCGAGAGAACTGCTTTGTGCGTGAGTGTCATTTCAGTGCTCCGAATACTTGGCGCCTGGGAAGTAAGCCAATTAAACCAGAATGTGGGAAGCCTACTCGGATGTATCATCTTTCAAAGAAAGTTCTCGTCCAAGTTACACTAGCCTAACCCAAGAAGAATTAATAGATAGCAGCAGCAGCCACTTATTTCTAACTGAACAATAGCAACTATTCATAGACTGGAACACTTTTAATAAGATTGAATGGCTGGATCTGGTCTTTATGAAGTAGTAGGTATTGCATGTAAAAACAGTCTGCATTTTACTTCTGCAATTGGAAGAAAGTATGCCTCAGAACCTTTGTTATCTGATCAGTCAAGAAAGCCTGTCTTTTGGAAGCCAGAAATTCTTGCACTTTTTTTCTATTATCTCTCAGAAAACAATATGAACTCGAAGTGCTCCTGGGTACTTTTTTTTTTTTTAATTAGCGCTGCTCTTTCTTTCAAACCCTTTAAAATGGATATTTTATTAAGGGCCCTGTTCACAAAGAAACTGCTGCTTAATATAAAAATGTAGCTGCAGTGCTTTGTAGAGTCATCAAATTTATGGCCAGACGCGACCAATAGATCATCTGGTCTTGCCTCAAGCTATTACATTGTACCCGGTTATTTCTATAAGGAGCCAAGTAACTTGTGTTTGGCTACATCCGAGGTTCTCAGCCTCTTTTAATCACATCCCCCCGTTCACACTTTTTAAACTTGGAAACACTCCTCTCCCCCATTACAAAATGGGACTTCTCAGTGCAATCTTGATTGCATTGAACTGGGGAGCTGAGGCCATTAATACATTCATTCCAATAAAGGTGCTCCTGATGTCTAACTGTGCATAGGCTAGGAAACCTTTCAAAAGCATGTACTTTAATAGCGACAAAGTTCTCAGGCCACTGTTCCTCAGTTTCAGCTTTCAGAAGAGCTAATGGGCATCTGTGACCCCATCATGAGTGGAAAGGCTTCCTGCGGCCCTCTAGAAAATTTGACTTGCCTACTCCCTACTGGCTGAGAATCACTAGTCTAAAGCATATCTTCTAGAAAGGCAGCCAAGCTTGATTTGAAGACATAAAGAAATGGAGAAGCCACCTCTTCCCTTGGTACAGGTTGAACCTCCCAAATACTGGACTCTCTGGTCTGGTAGTAACCGTCGTCTGGCAGGGCTATGGGTGTTGCTGGACAAAAGAGTCCCGGAAGTGGGAGCAACACAGGAGCTGGGGAGCCCTGTCTGGGCCAGGCAGTATCTGGGGAATCTCAACCCCTGCTGGGAAGCCCTCCAGCTGAAGCAGGGCTGGTGGAGGTGGCTGGCCAGAATCCCCAGCAGCAATGGGGCCAGCCTAGCAGCGGGGCAGGATGGCCAGGCAGCCCTGGCTGCGGAACCAGTGGCAGCAGGGCTGGCAGCAGCCGGGTGGCCCCAGCTGGGAACCCCAGTGGCAACAGGGCTGACAGTGGCTAAGCAGTCCCTGCCAGGAACTTTGGGAGACCACGGGGCAGTGGGCGGACAGTAGGGTGGGGAGCCATGCTGGGCCAGCATTAGGGAGGCCAGTGGCAGGGCAGGGAGCCTCAAGGAGCGGGGCAGCCAGCAAGGGAGCACTGATCTCCCCTAGTCTGACAGTCTCCCTGGTCTGAGACAGCTCAGGTCCCTAGGGCGCTGGACCAGGGCAGGCCAACCTGTAGTTTGTTATAATCACCCTCACTGGTAAAAACGTGTGCCCTATTTTCAGTTCGAATTTGTCTAGCTTCCGCTTCCTGCCATAGATTCTCGCTATTCTTTTCTCTGCTAAATTAAAGAGCCCATTAGTATTTTCTCCCTCCAAATGTATTTAAACACTGTAATCAAGTCCCCTTTCAATCTGATAAAAGGAACAAACTGAATTCTTTAGGTCTCTCACTAGAAAGCATTTTTCTCCATCTGTCAAATAATTTTGTGTAGCTCTCTTCTGCATCCGCTCCAGTTTTTCAACATCCTTTTTAATGTACGGTCACCAGAATTGGATAAAGTGTTTCTGTAATGGTCTTGTCAGCACTAGACATTTCTTGCCTTCAGTGTGTCAGTCTCGATCATGCACGTGCCTGCTTTTCTCACAAGCACCTTCATGTTTTCTCCCATGCCACTGCTTATCCCCCTTGGGGTTGCTCCTCAAAATTCACTTCTTCTGTGAGTCTCACACAATGCAACCAACTGATAATGGACAGGCAGGTGGCAAGCTATAATTACTGCAACTAATTGGTTACTAATTGGCTAACGCATCCTCCTTTTTTTTTGTTACCCTGCCCCCCCTCACCTCCCACTTGTTATTAAGAGCCCTGTTGTACCTGTTGCTAAGAGCCCTGGTTTCAATTTAAATAGCAGTTCCATTTCTCTCTTCACTGCACAAGTGTGATAGAAAACACAAACCTATCTTATTCCTGTGTTTTATTAATTCTGAAAGGAAACAGACCATCTGTTTTGTACAATGTTGATGGTCTGAAGTAAATCCATCACACTCAGTCACTGTCCATCACTCAGTCATTGTCAGATGTAGAAATACTTAGCTGTTAAAGAAGAATATGCACTTTGAAATGTATATTTTACTGAATCAGGTGAGGAGCTTTGCCTTCCACACTCCAAGCTGACTCTTACCTTTCTGTTTAAAACTTATGAACAATCCTGACCCTACCAGCCTTGGAGACGGACCCTTCAGCCACAGAGCCCCACTGATCCCACTTGTTGAAGCCACCTCTCATAGCCAGTGTATGGCAGCTCAACACTTCCCAGTGGGCTGAGTCCATTACATTGCTCTACTCTGCCCAAATACTTGGCCCTGATGGCATGGAGCAGTGTTTCTTAAACTTTTTAAGACTGAGGAACACCAAACACTTTTTTTTAATGAGGAACACCAAGGATTTTTGGTTGGGGAAAGGTTGTGGGGAAAAAGGGTTCGGAGGAAAGTTATAAAGTTATTGAGGAAAAAAGGTCACCTGCCACTTTAAGGGCAGCCAGGTTGACTTCTTTTGTTTTCCGCAGCACACCGACTGTCACGGAACACAGTTTAAGAAACGCTGGCATGGAGGGACCTGCACCACATACACAGATCCTTTCAAAGGCATTGGCAATGGGGGTGGGGTCCCCTGACTGACTGACATGGGGGTACCTTAAATACACTATTTCACGTCAAACAGCGTGTTTTCCTGGCTGACAGCTCTGAAGGTCCTAGTGGACTCTCAGCTAGGAAGGGGACAGTCAGGGCTGAAGCACCATGCCAGCCATGAGGGATACAGGGGAACTGTGACACTACCCTCGCCCCACAAACACACACCTTTCCTCATTGCCAAAGAGCAACTGAAAAAACAACATCCTTGAGCCCATCTCTCCTATGCATCAGGGTCACTGATTTTCTAATGACCCCTGAAACTTTTGTGTGGGGAAGGACAGTCACCAGTCTTTCAATGAGGTCCCAGCTCTTCTCCCACCTCCTCCAAAAAGCTTTGTGCCCTGTTCCTGCACTGGATATGGCTCTCTTAAGGCCAAATTCATTGTTTAGGTCTTTAAGAAATAGGCACATTCCCTTCAGGGCTACATAAATCCAGTGCACAATAGGCCATCCACTCGCGAGCCAGTTCGAACAGGGCCACCCAGGGGATACGATTCTACTCTGCAGGGCTTCTGCAGTGATTGGCTGCAACAAGGCTGGGCTGTGAGCAAACCCATTCAGGAGGCAGCTCGGTATAATTGGAACCCCGATGTCTATTCACTTCCTCATTATTAAAAATAAATTCATAATGTAGCTGGCTGCTTCCTTCTGCTACCACCTAGACTATAATTAGTAACATCTGCGGGGGTAGTGGGACTGGGTAATTGCTTCAACTCTTCAGCAGCAACATCCCACTGCACCTCATACATTTAGAAGAGCATTACAAAGAGAGGCATATGGAGCAGAGATAAATGTAAATAATATGTAGAAAACCAGGAGGATTAAACTATAATAATTATAATACTTGACGGTTCAAAAGTGACTTTTTATGAGAGCCCACTTTGCTCTACTTGATTTATAAACCAGGTTAATTACCTTAGCATAGGGAGGCACCATTTATCAGCAACCTGAGAGTCTGTTACAGGAGTAAGGAGGAGGCTTAGATTTTTAATTCCGAAACAAATATAGGAAACATAGGGATTGCTTGTGTAACTCATACACCTAGGTTATGTCTACACTGCATCTCTCTTGTGCAAAAGCCTATGCAAATGAAGTGGGGATTAGCATATTGCCAAGCTTCATTTGCCTAATTAAATATGGGCTGTTTTTGAGCAAGAGGCTTTTGTGCAAAAAGGAGCTGTGTAGATGGCTCCTTTTTGCTCAAAACCCCCTCTTGCGCAAGAGCCGTTCTTCCTGAAAAAAAATGAGAAAAATACCACACCTGTATGTCATTTTTGTAACACCAGGAATTCCAGAATGAATTAGTGGGGCACCTTTCAGTTTTTTAAAACCAAAAATTTCAAATTTGTTTGTTTTTTTTAAATTGAAGAGCCAGTAATTCTTGTAGCAGCAAAGTGTTAACCTTGTCTTCCAAACTCACCGCTCTGGTTTTTTTCAGTGCTCAGGCTACGTCTAGACTGCAGGCTTTTTTCGGAAGAGGCTTTTCCGGATGAGATCTTCCAAAAAAACTTTTTCTGAAAGATACCGTCCACACTGATTGGACGCTAGCTCACATATAAGGCCACCCGGAACTATTTGAGCCAGGGCTTTAGGGCACTAGTTGCTTCCGAGTGCTGGTACCGGAGTCTAGCAGAGACATGCGCTTAAAGGGCCCCTCCCTGGACAGCTGTTTCTTTGTTTCTGCTGCCTGCTTGCTTACCTCTGCAAGGGACAGCAAAGCTCTGGCAATACCTGCTGTAGTTGCCCAGCTTTTCTGGACATCACAGCTTTTCTCGTTGTGCCATGGAGCATGCGATGGCCCCAAACGGCCATACTGCAGTTTCTGCAGCACTTTGTGCTAGCTGCCTTCCTGGTCCTGCACAAGCTCGACCCCAAGCTCATTCTGGGGACTCTCTTCCTGGTGTGGGAGCAACACCCTTGCAACCGCAACCCACAGTGGAGAGGCATTTCTGGAGACTGGACACCAGGTCTGATGCCATGGCTTATGAAGACTTATACCAACTACCTGGACCCCAGGATGAACCAATTTAATGCCCACCTCAACAGAGCCAGGATTCAGGTGGAGTGCACCTTTGGTCGCCTCAGGGTGTGGTTCAGGTGCCTCTTGACCTGCCTGGATGTGGGGGAGCACAGCATGCCTGAGGTGGTGTTGGCATGCTGTGTCCTCCACAACATTGTGGGGAGGAAGGGGGAGGCCTTCCTCCCGGGGTAGGGAGCAGACACTGGCCGAAAGGGGAGACCCTTTGAGCAGCCACAGAGAGCTGCCATCCAACAGCCCCAGCAGGCCAGGAGGCCCTGAGGGAGAGTTTCATTCAAGGACCCCAGTAACTCTCTCCAGGGCTTCCCCCCTAGGGGCCTCTGGCTTGCTGCACTAGCCCTTTCCCACCACAACCCGTCCCTTCGCCCCTTCCCTGACCTTTCGATAAAGACACCTGTTTGATTTTGAACAAAACTAACTCTGTATTGATCTTTCATTAAAAAGAGCTGGAGAGGGGGAGGGAGGCTCATAACCTGGAGGAGGGGGGCTTGGAGTGGCACGGGCGCGGGTGGATGTGCCACTTCAAGTGCAGGGACCACATCAGACTTGGGGATGGGTGGATCCAGGGACCGGGGCTGGAGCAGGATCAAGGATGGCAAAGGGCAGGAGGAGGGAGCATGGGCATTGCTTGGAGAAGGAACAGAGGCATTGCTTGGGAAGCAGGGGGAGGGGGAATGGGCATGGGCATAGCAGGTGGGCAGGAGGGTAGTAGGCAGGAGTAGCAACAGCAGCCGGGTGTGCCATCATGTAACGCATGATGGCACACATGCTATCGCACTGCTGCATGAGCTGGTCCCATGTGCAGTTCTGCCACTCTGCGTCCTCCTGGATCTTCTGTGCCAGGGTCTCCTGCATGTCGCGCAGCAGCATGTCAGAGTTCTGTATCAGAACTTCATGGACCCTGGTGCACTTTCAGGTCCCCAGGCTCTGGCGGCTGGCGTGGCTCACCCCTCAGTCCTGACTGGTCTGCCTGTGGAGAACACAAAGAGAGAGAGGTGGTCAGTCATCCATGCACACACTGTCCCTGAGGATGTGCCCCTTTCTGTGAACAGTGACCAACAGTCCTCGGGCCAGAGGAGGAGGATGTCTCAGGAGCAAGGCCATGCATGGCTGTACAGCAGGCCCTGCCTCACAGGGACCCCGAGGTGCCCAGGGGACCATGCTGCCCACTTCTCCCCACCCCCCGCCCACGGACAAGCAGGCAACAGAAGTGTCCAGCCACAGTGGAATCCCCCCATGGGTGGCAGAGGAGTCGGGAGCAGCCTGGCCCTCCCTGGGGCCCGCACACACACCTGTGCCTGGCCCACTGGAGCGGGTGCTGCTTAGCACATGCAGGCATGCTAGTGTGCTGTGTGTGGCACCTCTTCAGTGTGTCTGGGGTTGTGTCTATACCCTTGTAGCTAGCCTGCTTCCAGCTGTGGCAGATGGTGGGAGGGTGTCCTCCCGCCCCGGGGGCAGACGTGTGTGTGGCCTCCCCAAGCATGTGAGTAGGATCACAGGCATGCTCAGGGGCTGCCTGCTGAGTTTGGGTGGCACACACTAACACTGCATGGACTGCAGCATGATGTCCAGTCCAAGCAGGCTGAGTGACGCTCACACCGCACCCACTCTGTGCCTGCCTCCCCCGCCCCGTAGGAGTGACAAACTGAATCACTCACCTAAAGATCCCTCCCTGGCATCAGACGATGCCTGGGAAATGTCCTGGCTCATGGCAACCAGCTCCAAGGAGAACGTGACGGTGGTCATCTCATCCTCCGCCTCCTCCTGCTGTTCATGGTCCTCCTCCTCCTCCTCCACCGTGACCTCCGGCCGGACGATAATGGGCATGTCGAGTCTGGAGTCCACCACAACAGGTGGGGAAACGGCTTCCCCACCCCCCAGGACTTGGTGGAACTCAGGGTAGTAGGGGCAGGTGTGGGGTCCCGCCCCGGGGCACGAGCTACGCTCTCTGGCTCGCACATATCCCTGGCAGAGCTCTTTCACCTTACTCTGGACCTGTTCCAAAGTCCATGGTGGGTGTCTGCGCTCTGCCAGGGACTTGGCTATCCCGCCATAAATGTCCACATTGCAGCGCTTAGAGTGGAGATCTTGGAGCTAAAGGAGGGACAGGATCTCTGCTCCAAACCAGGAGTGCACTTGCCTCTTGGTCCCCTTGGGTGGGTCCTGGGAGCCCTGCTCATGCTCCCTGCGAGGGCCACGGGAGTCTTGGGAAGGAGGGGAGGGATTTGTGGCTCCACCATGGATGAACAGGCCTGTGGCAGGGAGAACCACGTAGTCAGGGTGCTGCTCCAAGACTGGCTTCCTGCCACAAGATTTGTCCAGGGTGCCTGCAGCTGTAAGAGGGGCCAGGAGACAGGAAATATAGAGTTGTGATTATTTTGGACAGCGTGGCCACCAGGATACCTGTGTTATTTCCTGGAGGCCTCTTCTTTCGAAAGAAAACCCTCTTCCCGTCCATACATGCCTTTGTACGAAAGAGCTCTTTTGGAAAAGGTGTTCTTCCTTGTAGAAAGAAGATTACTGCTGTCAGAAAACCCCCTCTGTTCTTTTGATTTTCTTTTGAAAGAATGTGATTGCAGTGCGGACGTAAATGAAGGGGTTTTTTTTCAGAAAAATGGTTGTTTTTCCGAAAAAAACTCGGTAGTGTAGACATAGCCTCAATGTATTTTTTCTTGCCTCACTATAGAGAAATTAAAAAATGAAAAGTTGATAGCTTCTTTGAAAATAATGCTGCTATGTCCTTCTGTTTTATCTTTAATAGAAATACAATATTATAATAATAATAATAATAATACAGCCATTTTTAAGCTGACCTAGATTCAGATGCTGATCTTATTATTGCTTCCTGAATCTCAAAAACTTCTTATTATGCTTCATATTTTTTCTTATCGGCTATTTTGTTACATGCCAAGAAATTTTAAATTCTGCTTCTTTTGAGAAATGTTAGTTAAAAAATATCTTGTCCTTCTTTAACTTCTCTCTATAATATTTTCTCTTGTAGACTTTCTTTTGCAAGCATTGATATTGTTTATATATAGAATCTTGTACATGAAGTATCACTTGCCTGCCTCTCATCTTTGAAAGAATTCTTATTTATAATGATTTCAAAGTTGTTGTTTTTTAATAAGAACAACCGCAACAAAAAAGAAAGAGTTGAAGAATCTGAGCTGCATGGGAAAGGTTCAAACTTCCAGCAGAGAAATATGTCAGCATGAAGAGAAGATGAGTCTCACTTCATGCCATGGCCCTGGCAGCATTCAAAAGGCAAAGTGAGTAGCAGACAAGTAAAAAGCATAAAAACTTCACATAGCTGTTTCCTGCCCCATTTAAGCCTTCATTTAAACTTGGCCATAAACTGGGATGCCAATCACTGTATTTTATATAGAATGAGGCAAACAGGACGTGTCATTTGTGATTCTGATCTGCACATGGACCTAGAGAGTCCGACTGGGCACATGTCTGACTAATCATTCCCATGTGAAATCACCATGGTTGTATATGCAGCTGCACACACAACTTCCTGAAAATCTGGCCTGAGAGGCTTTTCTGTGGTGCCAAAGGGAGCCTGGAAAGGGCTACAACCATTGAGAGCGGAGTGGGGAAAGTAACCTTAAACTTTCCCAAGAAGAAGTTCTCTAGAGACAAGCCAAAATACAAGATACTCTCAGAGCAAGAGAGAAGAGCTTTTCATGAGAGTTCATGAAGAGACTCAGGCTATGTCTACACTACAAAGTTTTTATCCCGGAAAAACTCTGTCGCATCCAGAGAACTCATCTGCTCTTCTGATTTTTTTTTCGGAAGATCAGATGTGCGTTTTCGGAATCCCTGTAAACCTTATTTTATGAGGAAGAAGGGATATTCTGAAAAAGGGTTTTTTTCTGGCATTTGACCCAGTGTAGATGGGCCAAATGTTGGAAAAAACTCTTCAAAAAAAAGTGGAAAAATCTACGCACATTGCGGTTCACAATTTGTGTAGCTTTTCCTGGAAGAACAGTGTAGTGTAGACATAGCCTTAGAGAACCAGAAACCTTTGGTGTGGCAGCCTGAGACACCAACCGAAGAAGCAAACACCTGAGGCAAGCCGGGCCTGAGGACCCAGTCATCCCAGTGGTACAAGACTTGTGATATAAGAAACAAGCTTGATTGAAAAATGACTCTGACTTAGCCACAAAAATCATGGCCAGACCATCACATGCTCTCCACCTGTCCCTCTATCTGACATTCTGCTGGAACCAGTAACAAATACAGAGTTTGAGCCCACACTTAAGTTATGTCAAGGAACTAACTGATGTAATGCACTTTTGCTCTGAAAGCGACTCTCTAGGGCTACGTCTACACTGCCTTTTTTTGCAGAAGAGGATACGCAAATCGCGTGCTCATTTGCACATCTTCTTCCGATTCTTTTTGCGGAAGAGGTTTTGCTGCTAAAAAGCACCATGTAGATGGGGCCATTTGTCGGAAAAAACCCTTTTTCACAAGATCCTGTAAACCTTGATTTTTGAGGAATAAGGGATCTTGCGAAAAAGCGGGTTTTCCCAACAAATGGCCCCGTGTACAACCTCTTCCGCAAAAAGAATCGGAAGAAGATATGTAAATGAGAGCCTCAGACTAGATCTGTGTTCATGGCCTTTCATGGAGAGTCCTACCAGATGTGCTCAATTGACAAGAGACTTCCAGCCCTGTAAAGTCAAGGTGAGTTCTTTGCTCTTCATGCAGAATCACCACAGAAATTCTGTAGCCCAAAGTGGAACATCAGTGACGTGAGCAATCCTGTTGTCTGCCAGTTATGTCCTCTGTAACATCCCTTCAGCCCCCATGCCACTGGGTTTGCCCGGGTACCGCAGATTGGAATTTAGGTCAGAGTTCTGTGGGCAATGTGAACTGAGGGGCAGGCTCCACCTCACTTTGCATTCATTCTGTAGGACAGTCAGACACGTGAGGCAGCCATAGAACCAACAGTGCAGTGGAGGTTGAGGACCGTGTGCTGATGTTGCTATGATGAGGGCACATCAACATGTGTGTCTCAAGGAATGGGTGTAAACGTTAATTCGGAAAGAATTATTCTTGAAACCAAAAGTAAAAGTTTTCTTCGCAGAGAACATGGGTCATTTGAGTTTCTGGGTGTAGCAAATGAGCCTACTGATCATTAAAACTTTGTCCAACCTGATGTGCGTTTAACTTGATCAATTGTTCGCCCACAGTCGGTGACTCCAATGAGATGAAGCGATAACCCAGATGGAAAGATCAATTCAACCGATTGACCATGTGGTGTGTATGAGGGAAAAGAAGCTAGTCAGTGAGACTTTCTCTGTGAACACTGGTGCTGTTTTTGCTTGTGCTGTGGTAGGCATTTGGTGGCAATGAGATTTTTAAAAAAAGGCTTAAAGGTCCTTGAGAGCTTTGGGTTCAATCTTTGGGGATAGCTGAGCTGTACTCAGAGCAGGGCCCACCTGGGGAGTCACCATTGCTTTTTGCCACCATTACTTCACATGGTCATGGGCTTCAGCAAGTTAATCTGCCCCCCCCCTCCTCTCCCGGAGCCATTCTACTCCTTTACAGTCCCTGTACAGCACTGGAGTGGAGAGAAATGGGACCAGGATCTGGTGCCGTCACTTCAGTAAAGTTGCTCCTGATTTACACCAGTGTGAGTGAGTGAAGAGTCAGGCAGAATGGGGCAGTGCTGAGAGTGGAGAGACATTTTCTCAACTTTCATGTCTTATTTGAATTCGCCACTAGCGTCTCAGGTTCTTGCGGAAGCCTCTAATTGGCCCTCTCGAGACTTTTAAAGTGCTTAGCTTGCAATATCTAGGTGAACTCACACATTAAAAACCCTCCTCCAAATGCCACGTGCCTTTTGGAGTGTCATATCGCTGCTGCAGATTGGTGAATGCATTTTAGGTGCACCCCGGACAAGTGAGCAAAGAGGTTTTAGAAAATGAACGTGCAGAGTAAACCTGGATTGTCTTGCTTTCTTATTTCACTCCCAAATGTCCAGATTCTGAGTGTTGGCTCCTTTCCCAGATCTTGATAGTCTCCTTTACAGTGATTTAATGTTTGACCTACTTTACCTTGAGACAGCTCCTCCGGGTTCCTTTTCTAGGCTTTAATGGATTGATTCAAGTGTTGCCAAGGGTGCACATGTTTCTGCTGCTTTTGAAAAAGAAAGGGAAGGGAAGAAAAATCTTTGCAGCTGATAAATATAATGGCTGCAGGGAAACAGCAGCATTGCCTTCTGGGCTCTTCCCAGCACCGTCCCAGATAGTGTTCTGGAGCGGGCTGATGCAGAGATGCACTAATGACAATTATTCCTCTCTTTGCAGAGTAGGCTGGTAGGTTTGCCTTTTTGTATGGGCCTGGGGGAACAAAACTTTCCTGACTGGTTGTGATTGTCATGTTGCGTTTTCAGACTGGAATGATGAAAGCCTCTTATTCTGTAGCTAAGCTGAACAAACTCAAATGAGGAAATATCCCCGAATGCAAGAGATGGGCCTATTTGAATGCGCATTAACCTAAAAGGCCCTGTTAATGCAGAGCTGGCTGCCTAGGTTAAGTGTTTGATGGCTTCCACCCACTACCATATTAGCCGAGCACCTCACCATTTTTAATATATTTATCCTCCCAATGCCATAGCCAGGCTGGGAAATACAGTTGTCCCCATTTTTGTTGATGGGTAAATGAAGAACAGAGAGACTAAGGGTATGTCTACACTACAGCGTTATTTCGAAATATCTAATCTTGAAGTAGTTATTTCAAAATATCTTATTTCGAAATAACATGTCTACACACACAATGCATTTCGAAATAGCTTTCTGCTATTTCGAAATAGCACGTCCACACTAATTGGACACTGAATCACATTTAAGGCCAGCCAGAACTGGTTCCAGCAGGGCATCAGGCCAGAAGTTATCTTGTGGCCAGGGTGGGCCAGCAGGGTACCCTGGGAAGGGCTGGAGGCCCCCTATTTCGAAATAAGTGTCTACACAGTGCTTATTTCGAAATAGCAGTTTCGAAATTGGCACTATTCCTCGTGGAATGAGGCTTATCAATTTCAAAATAAGCCCTCTGCTATTTCGAATTAATTTTGAAATAGCAGTTGGCTTGTGTAGACGCTAGGAAAGTTATTTCGAAATAACGGCTGTTATTTCAAAATAACTTTGCTGTGTAGACATACCCTAAGTGACTTGCCCAAGGTCACACATGGAACCTGTAGCAAAGCTTGAACCCAGGTCTCCTGAGTCTTAGGCCAGCACACTGACCACAAAATCATCTTTCTGGCCTGGCTGAAGATGTAGCATGTATCCTCAGGGGAAATGTTGACATTGCTGTGCTTGGTAAGGATGCATAGTAACTGAAGGAAGTGCATAAATCACCCGCTATTATTACTGTTACACTATTGAATATATATATATTTTTAATGAACCCAATAGTGTCTATGCCTCTCCACAGACACAGGGAAGAGCCCTGAAGTGCTTTGGCCACAGTCCTGTAATGTGATCCACACAGGCAGCTCCCTATGGTTGTACAGAGCCCACTTAGAACTAATGGGCCTCTGCGTGGGTGCATTTGTACTGTGTGCAGAGCCAGCATTAGACATAATGTGACTGATTAGAACAAGCGTTGGGCATGGGGAAAGGAAGAGACGGGAGATAAAGGCCATAGGGCAGATTTTCAAAGGCACAAGTGGCAGCTGAGTCCCAGTGGGAATTAGGTATCTGCCTTTGAAAATCTCTCCCCTCGAATAGCCAGATAATTGGGGCAAGCGTTTGGTGTGTAGAAGTAGGTTAGGGAGTTAGTGAAAATGAATATTTCCCGCAACTACAGGCAAATTCCACTCTGACTTGCCAGAAGGTGAGTTTCCATCCTATCAATCCTATCAAACTTTTCCATCCTATCAATGCATGCCACCTTTTAAGATAAGTCAACAAATACTCTGACTGCTTAGTGGTTGTAAAACTGTCTTGCCCTACTACAAAGAGCTATTGTACTTACACAGGATTTGCTTTCTCTCTCACATTACCTTGCGTTTGTGTTTCATGCAAAGGCCTGTGTGTCTCTTAGGTATTATTATTTTAATTATGCCTAGCTCATTACATTTGGTGCTTTCTGCCTTTTTTATTATAGCACAAAGCCACAAAGAAGTCAATTAAAATTCACTAACGTTGCAGTGCTTATATACTCATTAAGTAGTCATTAGACAGTCAAGAGACATATCACCTCTGTGAGGGTTAGTTCTCTCTCTCCCAGTGGAAGTCCTCATAGCAGTTTTAATACAAAATGAAAAATGTGCTGTGAATTTCAATCCCCACTTTTATCAGACAGACCTGATGTCTTTCACAGCCTAAAGCATTTCTGACCAGATATTGAGTGGCCTCAACTCCCATTACCTTGTACCCTTACCACCACCCAGCTGAACCATGGGCTCTCAAGTGCTCCTGCTTGGGGGGATAATGGGTACAGTGATTGCTTTACTGCATGGACTACCTATATCACTGCAGCCTGCATCGGGGAGAGGAGAACAGCCATCTTTGGCCTGTCTTCCCCCTTCCACTCATGTGGGCAGGCAGAAATGGAGAGTGGGTCAAAGCATATCAGCCTGCATGCTGGTAGAAAGGGGGAGCAGGAGCCAGATTCTGACTGTGAGTTACACTCTGACTTCTACCCTTCCTCTGGGACATTTAACTATGAACTTCCCAGTAGGACAATAAAGGACAGTGCTGTAGGGTTACATTCAAGCTTGCTACATGATAACTTACTCCACAAACATTCCCACTGATTTCAATGGGAGTAGCTACAAGGTAGGGATGAGTAAGAATGGCCATAAGGCAGTTAAGGACATAGAACTTATCAAAGAGTACTAGACCGAAAGGAACCTCGAAAGCTCATCAAGCCCAGTCCCCTTCTGTCATGGCAGGACCAAGCACTGTCTAGCTCATCCCTGACAGGTGTCTGTCTAACCTGCTCTTAAATCTCTCCAGTGATGGAGATTCCACAACCTCCTTGGGCAATTTATTCCAGTGTTTATCCACCCTGACAGTTAGGACATTTTTCCTAATGTCCAACCTTAACCTCTCTTGCTGCAATTTAAGCCCATTGCCTCTTGTCTCAGTTTAAGCCCAGAGCTTCTATGAGAGGAGAGACAGAAACAAGTAAATTCAATTTCCAAAGGGGAAAAAAGCACCAACAAAAATGTTATGGATGCTGTATGCAATTGATCTTAAATTATAAACCCATCAATAAAATAAAATAAAACTCTCATCCTAGAAAATGAAAGGTGCGAAGTGAGACACAAAGTAATAACTTTCAAGTACTGAAGATGGCCTCTAGATGCAGAAGACAATAAGAAGAGGTTTCTTATCCTGTACAGCAACTGGAGTTCTTTGAGATGTTTCTTCCTATGCATTCTCCACTTCAAGAGCACATGTGCCTATGATCCACGACTTGGTAGCAGTGCCTGTTTGGTCTGCATATGCATCCTAGTTAGCCGCATGCCCTGTCTCAAGGGTATATAGGGCAGTGCCAGTATCAGATGAATGCTGTCACTTGCAAAGTCCCATCAAGACAGGCCTCTGAATGAGAAAGTAAGGAGGGCAGATAGCAAAGGACCCAGCCAGACAAACACCTCTAAGAACGCACTTGACTGTGCAGGGTAAGTAACCAGTCCTTTTTCTTCCAGTAATGTCTCCCTGAATGCTTTATTTCCAGTTATTCCTGAAGAGTACCCCCTAATGAAAATGAGTTCTTTGCTCTAAGACTGTTTGCCTAATTGCAGTCCCTAAGGCAGCTTCTGCCTAAGAGTGTACTAAGGCATAGTGTTTAGGGAAAGTGTGGACTGAAGTCACCGGGGCCTGGTGAAATGCATCCTAGAACATTCAAAGAGCTGATTGAGAAGATATCTGAGACATTAACTATTATCTTTGAAAAGTCATGGAAGATGGCAGAGATTCCAGCAGACTGGAACAGGGCAAATATAGTGCCCAACTTTAAAAAGGGAAATAAGGACAACTCAGGAAACTACAACCAGTCAGCTTAACTTCTGTGCCAAGAAAGATAATGAAGTAAATAATTAAGGAATCCACTTTTGAAACATCTAGACAATAATAAGATGATAAGTAACAGTCAGTGTGGATTTGTAAAGAACGCATCATGTCAAACCAACCTGTTAGCTATCTTTGATAAAATAACAAGCCTTGTAGATAAGGCAGCAATAGATGTTGTATACTTACACTTTAGTAAAACATTTGGTACAATTTCACATGACCTTCTCATTAATAAAATAGGAAAGAATAGGAATGGTATCCCTAGCCTCTGTTTGTATGGAAATGGATGACAGGAGAGGGATCACATGATGATTGCGCCTGTTGCGTTCTCTCCCTCTGGGACATCTGACATTGGCCAGTGGCACCAGACAGGATACTGGCCTAGATGGACCTTTGGTCTGACCCAGTATGGTGTTCTTATGTACTTAGGAAATACAACCTAGATGTAGCTACATAAGATGGGTGCATAATTGGTTGAATAACAGTTCCCAGAGAGTAGTTATCAATGCTTCACAGTCTTTCTGAAAGGGCATAACAAGTGGGGTTCCACAAGGATCAGTTTGGGGACTGGTTCTGTTCAATAACTTCATCAAAAATTTAGATAATGGCATAGAAAGTATACTTACAAAGCTTGCAGATGATACCAAGATGGAAGGGGTTGGTAGTACTTTAGAGGATAGGATTAGAATTAAAAATGATCTGGAAAAACGATCTGGGGTAAATAGGATGAAATTTAACAAGGACAAATGCAAAGTACTCCATGTAAGCAATCAGTTGCATGCATATAGAATAGAAAGTGATTGTCTAGGAGGGAGTACTGCAGAAAGGGATCTTGGGGCCATAGTGGACCACAAGCTAAATATGAGTCAACAGTGTGACACTGTTATGAAAAAAGCAAACACCATTATGGGATGTATTAACCGGAGTGTTGTAAGCAAGACATGAGAAGTCATTCTTCCGCTCTACTCCATGGTAATTAGGCCTCAATTGGAGTATTGTATCTAGTTCTGGGTGACACATTTCAGGAAAGATGTGAACAAACTGGAGAAAGTCAAACAAAAATGATTAAAGGACTAGAAAACATGACCTACGAGGGAAGACTGAAAGAACTGGGTTTGTTTAGTCTGGAAAAGAGAAGACTGAGAGGGAACATGATTAACAGCTTGCAAGTACCTAAAAGGATGTTACAAGAAGGTGGGAGAAAAAATATTCTCCTTAACCGCCAATGACAGGATAAAAAGCAATGAGCTTAAATTGGATCAAGAGAAGTTTAGGTTGGACATTAGGAAAAATTTCCTACTTGTCAGGGTGGTTAAGCACTGAAATAAATTGCCAAGGGAGGTTGTGGAATCTCCATCATTGGAGATTTTTAAGAGGACGATAGACAAACTTCTGTCACGGATGGTCTAGATGGCGCTTGGTCCTTCCATGAGTGTAGGGGACTGGACTTGATGACCTCTTGAGATTCCTTCCAATTCTACAATTCTATGAAGCCCATTTGGCAGATTTGCATATTTCCATAGTTTGTACATTCTTTAGCAGGTCAATGGAAATAGACTGAGAGCTGGTGGAACAGGCTAGATACCTGGGAGGAAGCCGTCTTTGGGTCCAGACAGGAGCCCCTTGATTACTTTCTGCTACATAGAGACAAAGCCTGGGAGAGGGTCCCAAAGGGTTTAGTACTGTCCAAATAACAAACCAACACCCTCTTGACATGTCTGAAGAGTAGCATCCTCCCTAGTCAGATGAAATTAAGAGTGAAAATCTGGCTGCTGAATGACTGACTTATATGGAAGTCAGAGGTCACCATGGGTAGAAATCAGAGATGAGGACAGAGAGATACCTTTTACTGTATAGAAAACTGCATAATAGGGAATCAGATATTACAGCCACCTAGCTCACCAATTCTCCTAGCAGAATCACAGAACACTAGAACTGGAAGGGACCTTGAGAGGTCCTCGAGTTCAGTAACCCTGCACTCATGGCAGGACTCAGCACCATCTAGGCCAGTGGTTCCCAAACTTTTCGGCATCACACCCCCTTTTTGATTTTTGAGAAACCCTCATGCCCTCCTCCTCTCCCCCTCCCCCCAAAAATAGCAGCAAAACTTGTTGAGAGAAAAAAAAGGTTGCCCTTTTAAGAGCAGAGCAGACTTTGCCCTTTTAAGGTGGCCATTTTGAAGTCTACCTGGGATGGCTAGTGGCTCAAACGGTGCTTCACCAGAAAGATGAGACCCAAATTCACACAGGTATAGCTTCCTTGAATTTGGAAAACAATTTGGTGATTCTGCACATCTTGCAGTGAGCAAACAAGAAGAACCTTTTGTGAAGGTTTGTACAAACCCCACATTGCCCCTTCCCCCCAAAAAAGGAAAAAAAATTGACAATCTGTATCTCTCGGTCCACCTCTTTTTTCAAGACTATGATAAGTATGGTAGAAACTAGGTCTGGTAAGGTATCATCTCAGAACTCATGAGGTGTTGATCATTACTACCCTGGTAAAATAGGTATGGTAGCATTGTATATGACAGTACTAGCAGATTTATCCAGCATTGCTCGGGACTTTAACTCAGTTTTTTTTTAAATAAAAGAAAAATGTACATGCTTTATTTAAATTATTGTATTTTTGAAAAATACAGTATTATTTTTATTAAGTTAATTTTTACTTGAGATTTCTTTAAAAGGGGATTGTTAAAATTTTTCCATTTAATTGTTTTAATAAATTTTTACTAAAGTCCATCAAGTGCATTTTGTTTCTTCATCTCTGTAGACGCTTATAATTCACTGTTTTAACAAAAAGGGCTGTAGTCAATTTGGTTTCCAATAACATTTTCTTCTAGTTTTTAGATCTTAAACTTTGATTTAGCTATGCCATAACACATCACTACTCCAAATTTCTCTCTTTTCTGTAAGGTTTATTGAGAAGCAAGCTTATTCCAGGTTCATCTTGGTTCAGTCTCTTTCAACATTTGCTCAGTTATGTCAATTTTGCGGACTTGATTCGATTTGGTGATTGTTTCTTTTCTGTATGGTATTATGAGAAGAAATCCCATTCCAGGAACATTCCATTTTCCTAGCACAGCCAAACTGTTACTTTGCTTTATGGTATGATAAGAGGAAGCTGCACACCAAATTTGGTGATCGTAGCTCTTATTGTTTAGGAGGAGTTCTTGAAGAAACAGGCAAACTCTCTCAAATATATAGTAGATAAGATTCCACTGCATGGTATTACTAAAGCATATACCATGTCTTGGGAGGCAGCTACAAACAGTTTCTCAGAGACAAAAGGCTAACCAATGCCTCAGTCAGGTACCAACAAAATCAAATGGGTTTTTTAAGTAGCTATTCTTTGGCAGGAAAAAGGGTGCGAGCAAGAAATTTACAGCTTGGCAAAGAAACAGCTGGAGGTTCCCATTCCCTTTTTTTCTTCTGAACCCCAGCTGGAGATGGGTTCTCAATGAAGAGGGAAAGTATAAGAATTAGGGACAGACACCCCAATAATCTCTCTCCCTTCATCTCTTCTCATGGCATTGACAACACTTGAAGGACAAAGGAAGCATCATTGGACTGGGATGGGGTCCTAGCTAAAAGATTTGACTCAATAAGATGGCTAAAACGTGGTGAAAGAGGCTTTTTGCTTTGAACTCACTTATCTTGATAAGTTAGGGCACACCTACACTGCAGGGCTAAGGTGAATTAAGCTACGTAACTTCAACTACGTCAAATATGTAGCTGAAGTCAAAATATCTTAATTCGGCTTTTGGTGCTGACTACACAGCAGGAAATCGAAGGAAGAATTCTTCATTTGACTTCCCTTACTCCTCATAAAATGAGGGTTACAGGAGTCCGAGTAAGAAGTCCTCCAGCTTGACATTATTTCAAAGTAATGACTTGTAGCGTAGATTTGCTCTTTGTTATTTTGGAATAACATCAGTTATTCTAAAATAAAGCTGCTCTGTACCCTTAGGTGTTAATTGAATTTTATTTTATTTCTTTGTAACCAATTCTGATTTTTAGGCCTCATTAATTGTAATCGCTGAAAATCTGTAATTAATTAACTTGTTTTATTGTTTTGGGGAAACTCCATTTGAGATAACAGGATTTCAGCATATAATTTTCTGTTAATAAAATGACAGCCTATATATGAGCCTGTGTTGTCTAGGAGAAGGCTGGGCGATACAAGATACACATTTCTGGGGGAGGGTCTGAGACTGGGGATTTGCTGGTGGTGTTCTGCATTATAATTCAAGGGTGTCCATAGCACTCAGACAGTACAGCCAGGAGTAATTTATATGGTGGAAGCTGTGTGTGAGCAGGCCAGGAGTTGTTGCTCTTACAGTGAAGCTGTGTGAAAAAATCAGCCCAAGATGGAGGATGTCACACAAGGGGTTAAGGAACTACTCTTGCTCAGCCAGTACCCCCCACTTCCCTCCCCCCTCCCACATAGACTTGTAGCAAACACAACAACTGGTGGAGTTAAAAGGCAGGGGAACAGCTTATTTGATGGCAGTCCAGGGGATAAAGAAGACCTGCAACCTGCAGCTCCCACAGAGGAGAGTGGAGAGAAGGCAGAATCTACCCCTAAAACAGCTACTCAGGTCCCACCCTGAGGGAAGTGAGAACCTGTAGACAGCCTGAGCGGGAAGCATTCCCCTCTCCCTCTCATATGAACTCTGGACTTTGGGAAGCCCCTTTAGTTTTCTGTCTGAACTACCCCAGAAGGGGAAAGCCCTTGGACTGAGCTGGCCCGGAAGGGTGGGCCATACCAAGGAAGGAGGAAGTTGGTGCCGGAGAATGAGAGCTACTCTGCTGCATACTCCAACCACACGGTACCTTGTTGTACACAGGCACCTTTCACACTGCCTTCACCCCAATGGTGACTGGGACAATCATGTGGGAGGTGATAGTAAGTAGCCCAGGTAGAGCAACTTTAAGCAGCCTTAGTTGTCAGATCACTGATAACCTTTGGAGGGGCCTGGGTAGGAGGGCAGCAGAGTAGAAGGGCCTAGACTCTTCTACCAACACCCTCTCCCCTTTCAGGTCACAGGCCTTAGCTCTGACCATGAGACACACAACTCGAGTGAGAACCTGCCATGCCTCTCAACAGGGGACTGGAAAGTGAGACCTGTTAACTGAATTGTAATGGAACTCAGCTAGGCCTCCATTCTTAAAGCCCACAAGCTAGTCTAAAATGTCCAAAAGTGGAGAATCCTAAAGGGGGACACGTGCCACTGTGGAGGAATCTCTTCCAGTTCTGCAAATAAGTGTTTCTAATTGACACTCTTCTGCTCTGCCACAAAAACCCTTTCACACAGGAGACCACGGCCCCCCAGAGAGCCATATAGAACCCAAGCTTTCCCCTTCAGGCAGCTCAAGCTGGGGTGAAAAGTAGGCCCCACATCTTGGGCTAGCAGGTTGGGAATGATCAGTAGCATAGTGCTGGATGAAATGTGAGGTAAAACAGATTTGCCTCAGCCAAGTCACTGCACTTAGATGACCTTGGCCCTGTCCTGCTTGATTTTGTTTAGGAGTCTGGGGACCAACAGCATCGGAGGATTCCTCAACAGATTGTGTCTCAAAGACTCATGGCATAGACACACACTCTCAAGCAGTACTTTTGGCTCTTCGTGTTGATGGTGACGGCAGAGAAAGAAGGCGTGGGAGGGAATATATGCTTAAGAGTCCCCATCTGTGGTACTGGCAGAAGTGGCTTCACAAATCATAGTTTTCTGAAGATCTAGTAAACATTAGACCAAAATAAAAATCCAGTGGACTATGCATTAGCGCCATAGTTTTATTGCTTCTGCACAAAGGGAGAGGGATTTTGCTCAGTCGTTTGTCATGATCTTGATGGCTTGGCCTTGATCATGGGAAGGCAGTATTTGCAGGATAATCTGATTGCTCTGAATTCTGACTGCTCTGGAGAGGGATAAGGAGAATAGACTCATCAGTGGTACATTGGCTTCAATGGTCTGCATTCAAAGCTGAGCATCCTACCCTATGAACGAGCCATCTGCTATTATTATGGTGAGAGGTGGGGGGAGGGGAGCACAGACCATTCCCAGAGTGTTATACTGTGTGACTCCAGACTCTGATAAGGCGTTGACCCCAATTTGTTCAGACAATTTTTAGGGGGTGGACGCAATTCTCAACCATCCTCAGGAACATTATAGAGGCAACCTGGCATGAAGTGTGGCAAAGTAGCAGCTGCCATGTGACCTAGGAGCTGCAGATGAATACTGGCTTTTGTCTGTGGGCTCATTTTAATCTGGAAAATCAGGCTTGTTATTGTTATAAATCTGCCTGTCATACCCGGAGGCATGGAGAGTGGCAAGAATCTGCATGTGTTTTGGAGTGTCTCTCTCAGAAAATGTGAGAAAAGGTACTTCTGGGCTGATAATTAAGCAAGTCTCACACAGAATTCTGACAGTAAAGGAGTGAGCCTTTTCAAGGTTAAGGGAAGAATAGAGAGGGGTACGTCTGGAGTGAGAGATGGTGGTACTAAAGGTCATGGAGATCAGTCTGCAATGTTGACTTGTGTGCCACCGATAATGTGGAAGCAGGGCCCATAGTCAGTACCATGGAGGGTCCCTGGTTTCCAGGAGTGATTGGAGTTTCGGCAATATGCTTTTGGGGATGTGCGGTCACCAAAATAGCAGGTTTTTGTGGTGACCTAGAATTCGTGGCACAACCTTCTCTCTGCAGTGCCCTGGAGCTTCTCATACTGGAAGCCTTGGTGGTATTGCCCTTTGGCTTTCCCCTGTGAAGATCTAGTGGGCAAGTGAGCTATGAAGGCTGATGAGGCACTATGATTACTGGAAGGTGACTTATACATGGAGATGTCAGGGCCTTAGACTGGTCGAAAGGAGCACGTACTCCATCTGGAGACCCCTTGTCCTCCCTATTTTTTCTAGACCTGCTTGTAAACCCTGAAAAAATGTTATGTTTAGAGGGGCCATGGGTGTCCCCTAAATAGCAGATACAGTGAGAGTGACCATCACTAAGTGGGTTAGAATCCCAGCAAATGAGGCAACATTTAACTCCAGGGGATTTAGGCATAAGCTGGGGATAAACTCCTTCCAAAGAAGGAAAAGCCCTAGGGGAGGACAAAGAGTCTCATGAAGAAGTCCTCTGCCCAAAACAACAAATACCAAAACTACTATAGTTTGTAAAAAAAACCCAACCCAGATGAGGTCTAACTAAACCCTAAAACAACAATGCTGAACTAGAAAGCTGTCTCCTATGGGATAAACTAGCTATGAAGTGTGTACTGCAAGACGCCCCATCTCACATGGAAAAGGATCTGAGGGTGGTTCATCCAACACTGCCATATGTACTCTAGGGATGAGTCATGAGGAGAGCAGGGGGACACACTTGGACCAAATGGGCACTGCTGCCAAAATCTCCAATCAAAGATGCGTGGACTGCATGTGGTCCTGAAGTATAGGGAAATAACTCAAAGAAGAAACTAAAGAAACAGGGCATAATCTTGACTGTTGAACAGCTGTGTCCTCCCAGTTCACCAGCTTGGGGTGTGTTTTACACTGCTCTGCTATAGCAATAACTACTTCTCCTGGTCTCCCCACACACAGCCTCCAGCATGTAAACACTATAAAACTTGGCAGTAGCCCCAAGTATGATATATAATGTTTCTGAAAGGACGCATAACCCTTACTTTTCTTGAGTTGTTTGGTTTATTACTCTTCCCTGGTACAAACTCAAAGCATATGCTATAGCTATGGGTACAGAGTTTTTCATAGCTTGCTGGTTTCTTCCTCTCCAAATAGTCATCAGCTAGCAGTGCAATTGCCTACTTAAAGTTTTACAAACTCCGTTGAATTAAATATTTTCTTTCTTGGGGAGGGAAAGAACCTTGAAGGCTTATGCTCAGGGTAGTAGCTGTACAGAGCCTGAGTCCCATTTAAACTACAGCACACTATAGATTCTACATGCATCAGTGAATGCATGTACACATCAACTGCACAGATCATGTAGCTTGCAGGAAGGTAATTACTCTTCTGTACTACCATTACATTAAAAAAATATATATTATTGCTTTTGGATCAGAGCTGGCTAGATAACAAAAACCCCTCCCCACCCTTTTACTATTCATGAGGGTCTTATATACTTATTGGCTGCATCTAGACTGGCAAGTTTTTCCACAAAAGTGACTGCTTTTGCAGAAAAACTTGCCAGCTGTCTACACTGACTGCTTGAATTTGTGCAAGACCACTGACTTTGTAATGTAAAAAATCAGTGCTTCTTGCGCAAATACAATGATACTCCCGCTCGGGCAAAAGCCCTCTTGCGCAAATGCTTTTGTGCAAGAGGGCCAGTGTAGACAACCCAGAACCTTTTTGCGCAAAAAAGCCCCGATGGCTAAAATGGCGATCGGGGCTTTCTTGCGCAAAACCGCGTCTAGATTGGCACAGATGCTTTTCCGCAAAAGTGCTTTTGTGCAAAAGCATCTATGTCAATCTAGATGCTCTTTTCCGCAAATGCTTTTAACGGAAAAACTTTTCCGTTAAAAGCATTTGCGGAAAATCATGCCAGTCTAGACGTAGCCATTGTGTACGAGTAAACAGCCATCAGTTCATTTGTGAATATAATCATGAATCCTAACAATACATTTGACTAATGATTCATCTGACATTGTGTTTTGGAAGCAATTTCTATGTTCCCTATTATTTGTATTATTCTCCCTTCTAAAAAGTTTATTTCCATCGGGGTTCAGAAACGATGTCAGGTGAATTAAGTGAGCAACTGCACATTCCATGATCAGCAAAGATTTGATGTGAACATTGCTTGAAACCCAGCTGCATAAATTAGGTGATGAATACCTTACAAATAACAGACACATTTCTACACATCAGGAGTAATTTACAATACATCAAAAGGAGGTTGGGGGCCCATAGTATAGAAACATCCAAGCCATAACACTGAATGTCTCAATGGTGTTTACTTCATTTCAGTTTCGCCAGGTATAGAGAGGTGACAAAAATATCTCCCCTGGTTGCTAGCAGAATTTAGAGCCGCTCCCAGATTGCTCTAATTTACCCTAGCATATCTCAAGTTTAGGATTTACCTTCCTAAGTAATTGTGTGTACACAGCAACCAAAATCAATAGGGGGGGCTATTTATTTTGTGGAAGGGATCTATTAATTACAGGTTGCTATTTCATTGAAATGTGGAAACCTGAGCAGTGTTGTATCCTGCCCTTCTTAAAAAAACCTTAAGAACATTAGAACATAAGAACGGCCACACTGGGTCAGACCAAAGTTCAATCTAGCCCAGTATCTTGTCTGCTGACAGTGGCCAATGCCAGATGCCTCAGAGGGCATGAACAGAACAGGTAATCGTCAAGTGATCCTTCCCTTGCCATCCATTTCCAGCCTCTGACAAACAGAGGCTAGGGACACCATTTCCCTGCCATGATCCCTTGATTTCAGTAAGTCAATAAATGTTCTTAAACTGGGACAGTGACTACAGAGTAAGAACAACTCTTTACAAATATAATTACTTTTGGATACCTTGTGCACTCCAGATGCCTTACAATTCAACTGACCTGCACAGTGAATTCCACACTGAGTTCCTGCAAAAAGTGACACTCCCGGCCGGCAGGTGGAATTTTCAGGCCCCGTGACTCGCTATAAATTCATCTGATAGACAAGTGGCTCTGTTTCCTGCAGTAGGGCTATTGGCAGTCCAGTCACCTCTGAAAAAGAACTCACTTCTTGTGTGCTGTTGCAGCTGTAATTGGTCTGTCTTCTAATCCAGCTGCAGACAAGATGTTGACAGCTATACTTCTTATCAAAATGGTCATATGTCCTTTTCCCCTTAACAGTCCAAGGCTCCAAAGACATTCAATAATTAACTCCCAGCAATTCCTTTGCGCACCATATCGCTTCATCGAATAATACTGCAAGTGTCATTTTTAGGAATGTGAATAGAAAGGAACACGGTCAACTGGCATTTGTGAAATATGCATGTTGTACAAATATGTGGGAGCCAAGGGACACTTTTGAGCCTAGATCCACAAGGGGAGGTTGAGAATTAGGGTCACAATGCCTACTGAATAAGCACCCTGTCATCTAGTGGAAACCACATCCCTGAGCTAGACCCTCAGTCTCACTATATCACAGGTTTCAATCTTTTTTCATTTGTGGCCTCCTAAAACATTTCGAATGGAGGTACATACTCCTTCAGAAATCTTAGACAAAGTCTATGGACCCTCCAGGGGACTGTGGACTACAGGCTGAAAACCACTGCCCTTATAAATGACAGGAGAGCTAGATGCCAAAGAACGGGACTCTCAAAAGTCAGCATGCTGCAGTCGGAAATACGTATTAGGACATGTCTATCATCAAATTAAAAGCCACAGCTGGCCCATGGTAGCTGACTCAAGTTCACGGCACTTGTGCTGAGGGGCCGTTTAACTGCATCAGCTCCTGTGGGAGATGCAAGACTCTGCCTCTGAGTCTGTCAGAAGATTTCCTTCCTGGAGATCAAGGTAGACTGGTGCTGACTGATGCCAACAAGTGGTGTAGGGAGGGAGGAGACCAGGACTGAGCCTTCACAGTTAGTTTCCCTTTTGAAGGCACCTGAAGCCTCGGTGCCGTAGAAGTTTGTGCCACCTCCGACGTCTCCCATATGGCTGTATAGGAAGAAAGAGTAGATCTCTTGCTGCAGACACCTCTGGTGTTGATGGTACCACCAAGGCAGTGGATGTTCTGTGGCTCTCTTGTGGTGGAGAGTCCATCAGAGTCAGACTCAGCGGTACCCCTTCAATGACCGGAGTCAACAGGTTGTTGGAACCTCTCAGTGGCCTGATGCGGGTCACAGTCTATTAGCAACTCTCTGCCCTGCAAACCTCAGGGTTGGGATCATTGGTGCCAAGAACAATCTTCTGCACCAGGGATGATGGAGTAAGGCTTCTGAGCCAGGTCAGCCTTTCCTGACAAAAAGCTTAGAGGGAGGCCCACCGTATCCAGGAGGCTGAAAACCTCATTTCAAATCTGCAGTGTAGAGAACACACCTGAACCCAGATCTTTCTCCTTCCAGAGATGTGCCCTAACCACTGGACTACAGCATACTCTGGTGTGGTCTTTCCTGCTGAGGCTTGCTGTTCCATATTCTATAAATATTTAAATACTAGATGATTTACCCAACATTGCGTGGGTCCTTAACTCATTTAAAACATTGCTGTGGGGTAGGGTTGAAGCTGAGGGATTCAGTATGCAGGCTGCCATGGGGAGAGAGGACAACCCCAGCCATCTCTCACTGGAGCAGCTTGGGAGCCAGATGAAAAGCATCTTTCCAAGGTTGCTGCAGCTCCAGCGGGCACAGTTGGGGGAGCAGTTCATGTCCCCTAGCTGAAGGACAGACAGACAGACAAACAAACTCTCTGAAATATATAGCAGATATATATTTTCTCCATATCTGCCCCCTCCTGCCTCAATAGGGTTATTGCATCCCAGTCCCCATCTCTGGCCTCTTGCTTCCCCCTGCCCTCCCATGGTCATTCTTCAGTATAACTCACTCTGACCAGACCCCTACATTTCCATTTAATGAGAAACAATCAAATTCCGTGTACCTCCCATTATCCTGGCACAACCAAACCCTGACCTTGCTTTAAGTTAGGATAAGAGGACGCTGCCAATCAAATTTGGTGGCGCTAGCTCTTACCATTTAGGACGAGCTTTTGAACAAATGGACTCACAGATGGATGGACAGACACACACACACTTCTAAAATACATAGTAAGATTGATTGAGCAGATGGCTTGAACTTGGATTTTTCACATCCCGGGTGCATGCCCTAAGCTACAGTCTACTGCTTGCTGGCCCAATGAATACTTAAATACTGTATAAAATGTGGAATAGCAACTGGAGAGACTGATGCATCTCAGAATACCCTATAACTCCTAGTAACTAAAGCATTCACTTGGGAGGCTGGATCCTGTGTGAGTGCTCTAAACTATAAGGAAGCATCAGGGTCATTGGTGTTTGTGATGCCTGATCTGTTAGGCTGCTCAGAGACCACCTATCAGTTCAGGCCCTGCAGGCAAGAAATGCCTAGCTTGAGGATCCTACCCAACAACTAGGTGGCACCAGGACTTAGGTGGCTTTGTGTGTATCCACCAGCAAACATTTAGGAGACTTGACTGGTGGAAACATAAACACCTTGGCTGTGTCTAGACTGGCCAGTTTTTGCGGAAAATCAGCCGCTT
>CM057846.1:166016740-166027991 GCA_030068395.1 Apalone spinifera
TGCAAATGAGAGTGCAAGATATGCAAATGAGTGCTCCATTTGCATTTCCTCTTCTGGAAGAAGTTCATAGTGTAGCTGTAGTGTATATGTACTGTTAAAGTGTAGGTGTTAAACAGCAATACTACACAATCTTGTACTATATATAAAAAAACTATGCTAAAAATTATGTAAAATACTATTTTCAAAAGGATAAGAGATAAGTGAAACTCTGAGGACACCAAAGTATTTTGTCACAGGCCACGGGAAGTAAGAAGAAACTTGAATGGCAATTGATCCTGCCCACCCCAACACTTATACCCTTGGAATGAGGCACAAAGCTAATCTGAGCACCATGCAGACTGTACTAGCAAAAATTCAGGTATGCAGGATGCTTGCACACCTAGAGAGGAATATACATAAGGACAAGCACTTGGGAACAAAAGATTGTCTGGGATGACAAGAAGATACTATTTTATAGCAAAAATTATAGAATCTTAATTGTGGAAGATGAGCGTCTACCTTACCTTCAACGACCAGTGGGTTTCAACTTTCATTATTACTGTGAGTGAAAATTTCTTCACATGAAGGTGCAATGATAATTTTAATAATGCATCTTTACTAAAGAGAAGTTACTCTCTTTAGAGTAATGATTATTTATTGAGATGTGTCCCCCTGTGGGTGCTCCACTGTTGATATTGGGCTCGTCCCGGCGCCCCAGATTGGAGACGTTCAAGCAGTCATCAGGCGGGCTGAGCATGTGCGAGCAGAAAGTGGCACACTCAGCCCGCTTTCTCCTCTGTTTCTTCTTTGACACCCTAATGGGCTGCTATTATTGCCCAAACAAGCGGGAGCAGGGAGGGTCTGGAGCAGCCATGGGGACACACGTCTTGAAGAACAATTGTTGCTGCACGAAGTGAGTAACTTCTCTTTCTTCTTTGAGTGATGCCCCATGGGTGCGCCGCTGTTGGTGACTGTGTAGCAGTGCCCATTGAATTGGACGGTGGGCTTCGATTAATTGCTACAAATTGTGGAGAGGACTGCAGTGGCTACTGTGGTATCTGTTGTGAAGCATGGTGGAATAACATAGTGCTTCAGGAATGTAATTTGATGACCATGTCACTGCTCTGTGTATTTCCTGGAGTGAGACCCCCTTTAGGAAAGCAGCTGTTGCCATCGCCCTGGTAGAATAGGCCCTTGGAGTTGTCGGTAATGACCTGTTCTGGCGCGAGTAACGCATGATGTTATCAGCTTTGAAATGCACTGAGAAGACAGTGGTTGTCCCTTGGACCTTTCAGCCAGGTATATCAGCAATCTCTGGGATAACTGAAAGTACTGAGTCCTATCAAGATAGAAGGCAATTGCCCTTCTAACATCCAGAGTGTGTAAAGTGGTCTCTTCTTTGGAGCAGTGCAGTTTTGGATAGAAGGTGGGAAGGACTATTGGTTCATTGATATGGAATGACCCAACTTTGGGTAAAAAAGGACGGATGAGGCCGCAGAATAATCTTGTACAAAAGATTATTTTGTACAAGTATGGAGGCGAAGCCGTGCGTACTGCAAGTTCGCTAACCCGCCTTGAGGACATGATTGTGAGGAGGAACAGCATCTTCATGGTGAAGAAGGTAAGTGATGAAGTTACCATTGGTTCGAAAGGTGCTTTTGTGAGTGAGTGGAGGACCAATCCTAAGTCCCACATGGGAGGTGTGGGTGTACGCTATGGGTGAAGGTTTTGTAGACCTTTCCAGAATCTCTTAGAGATGGGATGGGACAATATGGAGAACCTATCAATGGGCGGGCTGGAAGGCTGTAATAGCTGCTATGTCCACTCGGAGTGATAAGAGTGATAAATTTTGTTGTTTCAGGTGCATAATGTATTCCAGTATCAGGTGGAGCAGCCCCCCAGAAGGTTGGATTCCACTGTGTGCACCACTGTGTAAAGCGACGCCATTTGTACAGGTAAGTCTTGCGTGTCGTTTGCCTCCTGCTGTGCAGCAGTACATTTCTCACTTGCTGGGAACACTGCAGCTACACTTCTGAGAACCAGATAGGTACCATGCTGTCAAGTGTAGCGTTCATGGTTGGGGATGAAGTATTGTGCCCTTATTCATGGAGAGAAGATCTGGGTGTTTTGGAAGCGGGCAGGGAGGTCATAGAGACAGTTGATAAAGATATGGGAACCACGTCTGTCGAGGCCACGCTGGGGCTATTAGAATCAGTTGGGCCCCATCTTCCTGTATCTTTCGGAGGACTCTGGGAATAAGGAGATAAGAGGAAAGGCGTATAGTAAATGTTTCCCCCAGAAAGGAGTATTGAATCTCTCAGGGAGCCATATCCTATGCCCACTCCCAAACAGTACTGGGGGCATTTGGAGTTCTCTCTGGTCGCGAAGAGGTCTATCTGAGGTACACCCCAATGTTGGAAGAGCTCGTGGGTGATGTGATCAAGCAGCTCCTACTCGTGCTCTTTGAGGAAGCTGTGGCTGAGGGTGTCTGCCATAATATTCTAGTCCACAGATAAGTATGCTGCCATGATGGTTATGTTGTGGCAGATACACCAATTATCATAGAACATAGAGCTGGAAGAGACCTCAGGAGGTCATCAAGTCCAGCCTCCTGCCCAAAGCAGGACCAACCCCAACTAAATCAACCCAGCCAGGTCTTTGTCAAGCTGAGACTTAAAAACCTCTAGGGATGGAGACTCCACCACCTCCCTAAGTAACCCATTCCAGTACTTCAGCACCCTCCTAGTGAAATAGTTTTTCCTAATATCCAAGCTAGACCTCCCCCCACTGTAACTTGAGCCCATTGCTCCTTGTTCTGCCATCTGTCACAACTGAAAACATCCTTTCTCCATCCTCTTTGGAACCTTCCTTCAGGAAGTTGAAGGCTGCTATCAAATCCTCCCTCACTCTTCTCTTCTGCAGACTAAATAAACCCAGGATAGGTCTTTTGTCTTCTGTAATATTGTGCATCAGCTCTGTTAGTTTCATGTAATTGTTGAAATCATGATTTGCAAGCAACACTGTATAGTTGGCTATGCGAAACTCCAGGGTTAAGGAGGAGGACAGCTTCCTCCCACGTACATCGAGGCATTTGTAGTTTTTGTCTTGTGCCTGAGCCTTGTGCTGCGGGTTTTTGGGGCAGTTAGACTGAGGGTGTGAGTACAAGAATTCCATGGTCTTTGATGTGCCAAAATACTTTCTATCGGCCCTTTTGTTGGTCAGGGGAGACATGGCTAGGGTTTGCCATACTCCATTGGGTGTCTTAAGAACAGCTTCATCTAGAAGCAGGGCAATTTTGGATTTTGCAGAGGGCTGCAGGGTCTTTAGGAACTTGTGGTGTTTTTCCTGCACCTCTGATAAGACTACTTCCTGACTAATAGCTACTCTCTTAAATAGCTCCTGAAACTGTTTAAGGACATCATTAGGTGCTGGATCATTCGGGATAACCACTTCACCAGGAGCGGAGGAGGAGTTATCATTAGGTGGTATGTCTGATTGCTGGACCATTGATTCATCCTCAATTTGCCTCTCCTCTAGGTCCATGTCCTCAGATGGGGAATGCGATGGGTCTGAACATATAGAGGTCACAGACCTCTGTGAAGGTGTAGACGGTGCAGTGGAGGTATGAAGAGGTGCCCCATAGCAATAGGGGGACCATTGGCTATGGTATCTGTCATAATACTGCCATTCTGGCTGCCAGGGAGGATATTGATAATGAGGTAAGCCATATGCCCCATAAGGTGCATATGCTCTCTCTGGGGAAGAGCATTGAGAGGAGAACCTACTCCTTGAATCCCCTTGGTAGGCACTGATTTGAGACAAGGAGGGTGAACATGGCTAGCCCCTTATCGGTAATGAGGAGCGAGAGGCCCAATTCTGGCCCTCTTGTCCTGTCTCGATGGTGCATGTGCTTTGCACATTGGGGAACAGCTGTGGGATAATGCCCTGTGAGCTGCTGCTGAGACCCCAGTACATGAGGTGGTGGCATAGGTGTGGTCACGACGCGAGGGGATGTGAGGTTAGCGTGAGGTACCGAAGAGCAGCTGGCACTAGCCCTGTCACCTCCCGGTGCCTGTGGTGGAGACTGAATGGGGAGGTTCACATTGTGTCGGGGATACTAAGTGTGCTCGAGGCACCCCGGGTGTCCTTGATACCACTGGTGCCTCTGTTACATCAGGGTCCTTAGTAGGTGCCCTTTTTGATGCCTGGGCAGGTGGTCTGACCGCCTGTTTAGAGCACGCGTTTGAGTCTGTCATAGAGAAGGCTCGAGATTTCCCCATGTCAAGGTGCCCGGTTCATCCCCTTTACCAATTGTTGGAGGGAGAGAGTGGGCTGGTGAAGGTCTAGTTTCTGACTCTGCCTTCTGAGGTAAAGGGCTGGAGGGATTGCCCTAAGGGAATTTTGCACGCAAGCCCTTATTGCCCCCTTTATAGCTATGGGGAGGGGGTCAATGGCTTTGCCCATAGACAGTGTGTGGGCTGTGAGCTCTCTTTCCTTGCAAGCCCTTGCTGTCAGGCTGCAGCAGTGGACACATTTTTGTTGTACATGTGTGTCCCCCAAACAGCGTATGCATTTGCTGTGGGCATTAGAGGCTGGCATTGGCTCCCAGCATCTTCCACATTTCTTGTCCTGAGGTAGGACTGGCATGCCTCCCCCAGACTGAGTATACCTCCCAAGTTATGTAAACCAAGCTGCCTGCTTGAAGTTTTAGTTGGTTTATTCGTTCGGTTTTTTGTTTTTTTGGTGGTTTCAGTTTGACTCAACTGCCCCGGCTTGTCTCTGTGCAGCAGTGAGAGCTGCTAGCAGCTTTTTTGTTTGTTTTTGTTTGAATAAAAAGAGGAGTCTATCTAAAGTACTCAATTGTTTCTCTTTGACTATCTAAAGTACTCGGGTTGGTTGTCAATTGCTTCTCTTTGATAAGCAGAGCATGCTGAGGAGAGGGTTGTGCTCCTTCAGTCCATCCAAAGGCCAAGACTGGAAGAAGGAACTGAGGGAAAAGCGGGCTGCATGTGCTACTTCGAAGGCAGGAATGCTGCTCTTTGCTCGCACATGCGCAGCCCACCTGATGACTGCTTGAAAGTCTCCGATCCGTGGCACCGGGACAAGCCCGACACCAACAGTGGAGCACCCACGGGGACATCAATCAAAGAAGAACTTCATAATTTCTGAATTATTAAACCATAACATGGCAACAAACAACTCTCTGATGCCCTAACTGAATGACCTATGCAGTCGAAAGTATATTTGGAACACATTTTCCCATGGGGTGAGAAGGAATATGTTATATAAGGCTTTAGACAGACAGCTGGAGAAAAATATCAATATGATTCGCCAGTGGATTTCATTAACTGCCTAAAATAAATTTGTAGAAACGTAATTGAAGCTGACACCTATTCTTGAAGGGAGTGTGAATTGAAAGCTCACTGCTACTGCACCTACTATCAGCTGAATCCTGAGATTATAAACCACTATTTGAGAAGACTCAAATTTTTATTTTGTGCTGCATGCTTCATATCCAGTGCTGAAGACAAAAATCATTTAAATTGCCCTGCCATTTGATTTAGATGATGTGCTGGTCACATACCAGACCACATACCAGTGATTTCACCTTAGCCTCTCCTCAAATCAGAGACTTAATCATTTAGGAATCTGTTGTCACCTAAGCACTTCCCCTTCTGAAAGGTACTAGGAGAAGCTGTAAGCCAGATACTCCAGTACAGTCTAGCTGCTTTGTGCTTCTATGCGCTTCCAAGGACTGATTTGGTAACTCTTATAAGACCCAGAGAAGTGCTCCCCTCCTATAGACATAAGCAAATCCACAGCAGGGAGAGAGGGAGAGAGAACATGTGCTCATGTACAAATGTGGTGGAGTTGCTCCAGGGTGAGATGTAATAATGATGGATAATAGTAAATTAGTGTTGATGGGCTAATCGTTCAGCAAAACACTGTTTCTAGTCCCTAAATGTGTTCTACCCATCTGACACAGAATCTCTGTCTGTATGGTAATGATTACTATTAACAAAGCAAGTTATTTTAAAAAATCAGAAAAGAAAATGGTCAATAGCTGATTAATGTAATACAGTCTATTCCTATGCTTAGCTATAGTGTATAGCTTAGCTATTATTAATGTAATACAGTATCTTCCTGTGCTTAGCTAAGTGCTGGGAGCAATTATCTGTCTCTGTTCTAGTGCTGAAGAAAGGACTACTATACTGTACCATACACAATAGGTAGCACAAAAGATAATATGTAACTCCTATTAGAATGTTACTTTTTCAATACAGGTGTGAAAAAGATATTACACCTCATCCATCTTGTTTCTTCAGATGGGTCATTTTAAGGGACTGCCCATTTGCTGAGTGAGAAATAGGATCCAGGAATTCACTCATGGAGCCATTTCAATAAGTCAGTATTTATTTATTTTCTAGATTTACAGCCGCTCTCCGAGTTATGAACAAGTTACGGACCAACACTTGGTCCGTAACTCGAACTGTTCGTAATTCAGACCCCATTGAGTTACATGCGACTGCACTGTCCATAAGCGCAGGTCGTGTTCGTAACTCGGGGACCACCTTTACGACCGCTCCGGGAGCTTTGGTCGTAAGTGCGAACGGTCGTAACTCGACCGTTCGCAACTCGGGGAGCGGCTGTAGTTGAAACAATTGCTAGTTGAAACAGGTCCTTGGTAATAAATGACACAGCCCAGAGCCTAAAAAAAAAAAAGATCTGAAAACAGTGCTCAGGTTGCAAACTGTTTCTAAACCTGCTGACATTCTGTGGCCTTGGTAAAAGTACTTCACTAAATATTTTGGCATTTAGCACTGTCACAGTATACAAAGACCTCCTAGAAGATGTCAGTCCAATAGCATCAATTTCTGAGCCAAATCAAGCAAAAATTCAGAACACAGACAGATTCTTGACTCAAATTTACTTTGTCAATTAATGTTTGTTGTATTTATTATACTAGAACAGATGCAGATATGTTTGAATAGTAGCTTCATTCCGTATACACAATTGCTCCTTTTTGCATCCTGAAATGCAGTGGTTGCCATTAAAAATCAACAGGAGTCACAAACATCACACAAGATTTACTGAGAATAGGGTAATAACTGCTGTACTGCACACACCATGGTTCGGCCATTGTGGGTGAAAGTTGATTATTATTTTTTAAATGGTCACTTGATTTCTGTGGGTCTCGCTGTGGCCCAGAAACCTACCCATAAAAAGCCAGTTTGAAAGCTGACATATGATATGCTCAGAAACAGGTTAAATTCCTGTAGAGATTCCTTACTGAAAACAAAAAGTAACTAATTTATTTTTAAATTAAATTCACATATAAGTATAAAAAACTAGAATTTGAATAACAGAAAAAGGAAGAGATGAAAAGACTTATCAATTTAAATAAGACAATATCATAAATCTAGATAATTAGTTAAACAATTAAAACATAATCTTTGGTGAGTTATAATCAAGTTAATACAGGATGTACAAAGACCTAGTTTCTGAGCCAATTTTGTCAAAGCTGTAAACACTCAAGGTGATGTGAAAAGAGTGATTAATGGAGTCAGCTTATAAAAATTTGGACTTGGCTCATCAATAATACCAAGAATATTGCAGACCGGAAAGCAATGTGCTAAGAAAACTTCCCATGAGACCTTGTAGAACAATAGGAAAAATGGCAAACAAATGAAAGAATTATATTAACCAGATTAATAATAGTACCAGCTGAAATTCTTCCTAAAACTTGAACATAGCCTTAATGACGACAACATTTTCATTAACAATTTAGCAAAGATTTTTTTAAAAAATGTATTGAATATAAATAGCAAAATCCAATATTTACTTTAATTCATGTCAGGTAATATGTTGGCAAAGATAAAATATAAAATCTTCTCTGAACTATGAGTTCAAAATAATTGTCCTTGTGTAATAGGATTTATAGTTGAGGAATGCCTCTCTATTCAATATTTGCACTTTCAACCCTGAACACACAGAAATTAATATAGCAATACAAAAGCCTTCCGTGTTTAATGTCAAGTGCCCCTGTCTGGTAACCATCAACAGACATGTCTATTGTATAAATCATCTTACTTCTAACAAATGCTTTTAACATACACTTGTCCATGTCCATTTAATGTTATCATTTGTCAAAAGAGAACAATTTGTGGGCTGCGGACTAGCTCCCAAATCTTGCATGTAAGTGACAACCTGGGAACAGGTCCTCTCAGAGAATGGCAGAGGCCCAGGCCACTTTGAGTTTACAGGCCCCAGCCCCCCATTGTATCTAACTTCTCAGACACAGGATCTTACTAAAACCAAAAGAATATATGAAAACGAACACTTGAGACATATATTTATTAACAATTAAGTCATTATACCAATAGCAGGTATATTAAAAAGGTAACTTTAATTGTGAGTTTCCACTGCAAGCAAAATTCTTCATTTTAGGAATGCCCTTCTGGCTTTGTGTGCAAACTCGTTTATAATTAAAGAAAAATCTAATTTATGTGCAACATCACTATTAATGTTAAGCATTGCAAGCCCATTCAAACGCTCTTGTCCCATTGTAGAGCGATGATAGTTCTTGACTTGTTTTAACACATAAAATGTGCATTCACCTGAAACCACTGATGCAGGGAGACTGACAAAAATATGTAATGCAATTGTGATATTAGGAAATACAGTTGACAGGCCAAGATCAAATATTTCTTGAAGCAGTTCTTTTGGCTTGCAGTTCAATTTAAAGTTGGTGGAATGTATATATTTCAGGAAAATGATCTCATCACAGAGCTCTTTTGCAATTTCATTGTTGTATCTTTGTTGAAACTGTTCAGCCACTGAATATAGACCTTCATCACTTAATTCTCTGAACTCTAAAGGAATCAAAAAAGGGTAAAATTTGTCACAGTGACTCAAATTGACGTGTAAGACCAGATTTGGAGTCAATAACAAAAAAACCCCATTGACTTGATAGTGCCTTTCTGCATCAGAATGAGATGTTAGGCTGTGATTGGTAGAAAACTCAGATGAAATGTCAATAACCCAGTGCTACTGATTTGGACTCAGAAAGGATTGCATTCCATTGATCACGAATCCTTTGAATATCTTTAAGATGTCGTTCAATGTTATCCTTCTCAACATCTAATGTAGCACTGTGTGCTTCAATTAAATAATTAGTTTCGTTAATCATTTTTAGGAACTTCATCCCCATGGACAACATTCAAATTTGGATGTATACTTCTGAATTGACTTAAGCTCAGTGCGAGCCTTTGCTGTCAGAGTAAAAGATCCAATCTCACTTAAAGCCTTTCTCACAGAGTCCAAATCATAGAATCATAGACTACTAGGACTGGAAGGGACCTCGAAAGGTCATCGAGTCCAGTCTCCTGCCCTCATGGCAGGACCAAGTACTGACTAGACCATCCCGGATAGACATTTATCTAACCTACTCTTAAATATCTCCAGAGATGGTGATTCCACAACCTCCCTGGGCAATATATTCCAGTGTTTGACCACACTGACAGTTAGGAACTTTTCCCTAATGTCCAACCTAAATGCTGTACAACTGGTTTAATGCCATCAATTCATATTGACCATCTCATTGTCAACGTGCTATAAAGGGAAACAGGCAGATGCTGCTTCAGAATTTCTTACTTTCGAGGACTGCTACTGAAGAGGTTGTGTAATTGATGGATTTTTCCAAAATATGTGATTGCTTCCTTGAATGAGTCAGCACAACCAATGCTGACAAGATTTAGTGTGTGGTTGCCACAACTGGAGAAAATACAGTTTGGATTTTTCTCAAGAAGGACTGCTTGTATTCCATTGTACTTCCCAGCCATATTGGACCCATTGTCATAGGCTTGGCCAATGCAAACTTCAAAATTTAATATGAAGCCTTTAAGAATTTCTAATACATGAGCGGCAATTTCTTTTCCAGTCTTTTTGGTGAAATTTCAAAATGAAAATGAATCATTCTTCAATTGAAACCTTTGAACTTCCTGCAATTTTAACATATCAAATGACCAAGGTCATCTGTTCTTTATGAAAACAGTCTTGAGTTGTATCAATACTAATTGAAAAGTACTTTGCATGTTATATCTCTTCAAGAATTGTTTGCACAAATGTTGCACACAGCTCAATAAACTCTTTTTGTATTCTGGTAGATAGACTATGGACTTACATGCATTTTCCACTGTCTTGTGATTCACGAACAAACTTAACATGGCCTGATAAAAATGGGTTGTACTTGCTAAGAAGCTCAAGTATACCAATAAAGTTTCTGTTTGTAGGGTCACCAATACATTGACTTGAACCAAACAAAGCCAATCCTCATTCAACAAGAAAAAGAATGACATTCAAAATGCGCTCAAGGAGTTTTTTCTAGTTATGTGTGTTTATTTCACTCAGGAGTAAGTTTTCAATTGAACTGTCAGCTAGTTCTACTCTACTAGCTGATTTTCTTGCAACATAGTTATCCTTCTGTGATACTGAAGTTTCACGTGAAGGTATTCGGTCTTTCAACTTCCTCCAATAATCTACCAATGCTCCAACTAGATGGATAAGACAGTTCTGATGCATTTTAAGTATTACTGTTAAAAATGAAACAGGGTACACAGTACAGAGCCCGATTTTCCGTGCTCCAGCAGAGGAAGTCTTTTGTGTAGATCTCTCCATTTGGAACAGGTTTTATCAGCAGATGAGTGGGAAAGGCATGATTTTCAGCATCTTTCAGTATATTACTTTGAATCTTAAAACAACTAAGTTTGAGAAACGATTGCATATGAGTAACGTTGTTCTTATCAAGAAGTCCAATATCAGATTCTGATGCCACAGTTGTTGCACTGTGTCCTGTGCTAGTCATGAGTTCTTGCTCTTGCTGCCCAACATCTCTAAGGTCCTCGTTTTCTGCTTGCACAGTCTCTAAATCGAGTGCAGATGCTGTATCTATCACTACTGTTGGCATTTCGGTGTCTTGATTAATGATCTCCTCATTTTGAAGCAGTGGCATTGAAATGTCATTTGTGGGTACAAAGCTTTCATCATCAGAACTGGAAATGTCACTGTCAGTATGATCACCGACTAATGGCCGACGCATCTTTTCTACAAGAAATGATGTTATTGGCTTTAAACTCTTAACTCCTGCTTTACTCTGTTGCTTCACTGTCTCTTCCCCCACTTTCAAATCTTTGCTTCACTTTTATAAAGGGGTTCTTTTAAAACACAGTCACACACAATAAATTAATTCGCTAAAGGCTATTGGATATACAAA
>CM057846.1:166031109-166074674 GCA_030068395.1 Apalone spinifera
TATAGTGCAGAGATAGTGGACATTGGAGGCCTCCCCCCAAACCTGGGAGGTCCACGATCTCCGCACTAGACCAGGCGGGTGTCTGCCTCTTGCGGCCCTGGGCAGGCTCCTGTGAGCCACCAGCCTGGTCCTGGGAAGAGGCAGAGGGCTGGGTGGCTGCGGGTGGCTGGCTCATGCCGTGCCGGGGCAGGGTCTGCTGGCTGGGTGCTGGCAGGCTTGCACCTGGCACGGGCACCGTAGCCAGACCGTGGCCCTTTAAGGGCTCCGGGGCCAGGATGGGGGCAAAAGAGTTTCCCTGGCTTGGCCCACAGTGGCCACCAGAGCAAGCTGGGAAGGGCTAGCCTCCAACTAGTTCGAATTAAGTGGCTACACAGCCCTTAATTCGAACAACTTAATTCGAACTAGGCGTTAATCCTCGTAGAATGAGGTTTACCTAGTTCGAATTAAGTGCTCCGCTAGTTTGAATTAAGTTCGAACTAGCGGTTTGTATGTGTAGCGCCTATGAAAGTTAATTCGAACTAACGGCTGTTAGTTCAAATTAACTTTGTAGTGTAGACATACCCTAACTTCCACAACAACAAGTAATCCTATAGCACCTTAAAGTGCGTCTACACATCAGGGCTTAACTCAAACTAAGCTACGCAAATTGAGCTACAATTGCATAGCTTATTTCAAAATTGGGAGTGTCTACACAGCATTGATTTAGAAATAGAGTGCTCTTCCTCCAACTTCCCTTACTCCTCGTACAATGGGAGTTACAGGAGTCAGAGTAAGAAGCCAAAACAGTATTTTGACATTATTTCAAAATAACTGCCTGCTGTGTAGACGCTGGCACTAGAGAGTTCAGGATAGGAACAGCTGAACTACTCTTGTGCATCAAGTTATGCACATGCTTAAATCCTTTGCTGAACAGGGGACTTATTCTTTGGCCCCTATCCTGAGAAAGCAATCAAGGATGCTAATTAGCACCAACTGTTCTACTGCCCTTTGTACTGAGAACTAACAAAAGGATGTCCAATTCATGTAGGCTATAGAACTGAGGGATAAATCAGGGTTGCCAAATTTCACACTTGTGACCTGGACTTTCAAATCCAAGCTAAGCCCATTTAAAAATGAGGCCAAAAACAAGCAACTCCCTAAAACCCAGTCTATATGACTTCATTTCCTGGGTGATTTTTGTGGGCCCATGGCACCCCTGAAGTCTATCCAGCTCCCATGTGCTTCCCCTGACCACCTTTTACCACTTCTTCCCCTTTACTGGGCTGGGATGGTACCAGGAGGTAAGGGGAGGTACAAAGGAGCAGAGAATACTGGGCTCTGGAGCAGATTTGTATTCGGTACAAAGGCATGTGACTTCCTTTTCCAAAACCATCCTTCTGGAACCGTCTGGAAACATCTGATTCACATCAACAAAAAACACAGAAACTTGTCCTGCTTCTGGACAAAAATGGATAGCTCATTAAGTTCATTACATGAAAACACCCCAATCGACCATGCTTTATTGCTTTGAATGCAGGATAATAATTAAAACAGCAGATCAGTTCTTTCCTTTATTAAAATCATTCAGATTTCTCAGTTTTTGCCAATACTTCCTGCTAAATAAATAAATAAATCACAAACTAAAGTCAAGTATTATTTATGGACTCCTATTTATAACAATGGCAGATGCCATAAAGCTGAATAACAAGCTAAATGAAAGGCATCCGTCTGCATTATTTGGGTGCACAGACTTGACATTTTTAAAGATAACATAATTTCAATCTCAAAATACTTTCTGTTCAGCAGGAGAACAATTATACCTGTAAATGTGAGTCCTGAGGTATATTAATTCTGTTTCAGTCACTCTGTGTGACTCTGCATGTATTCAATGGAAATGGGGCAGTCACTGAGAATTCATTTTCTCTAGAAGGAAATGTGTTAATCAAGCATTTTGATATATTTCTTGTATGGGGCTTGTCACAGGGTGTGATCTGTGACTCAGCTTGTAACCAGTCTCTTGGGAGTGACCCCTGAATGCACTGTGCCTTAAGGAACCACATAGTTCTGTGGGGGCAAGTCTGTGGCTTCGAAGAGGGTATGTTTACACTGTGATAAAAGACCAACAGCATGGCTGTGGCTTATGGAGCTTGGGCCGTGGGGCTATAAAACTGCAGTGTTGATGCTCAGGCTGGAGCCTGGGCTCTGAGAGCCTCATCCTCACATGATCTCATGGCCACAACACCAACCAATATATGAATATCTATGCTGCAAATTTGAGCGCTACAATCTGAGCCCCACAAACTTGAGTCAGCTGAGGAGGGCACTGGGATTTGATGCTTTGGGGAGAGTTATCACAGCGCAGACATACTCGCAGACTCTGACATAGGGCCTTTGGCACTAATGAACACTGTCTCACTCTGTGGCTACCTGCAGCAAATCCAGCCAGGCCAGGGTCCTGCTTGTACTGTACCCTTTCACACCGCTATGCTCAGTGAGTGTTTACAACAACACAGGCAGATGTTTCAGAACAAAGTAACCATTATTAGTCACCCAGCACAGAATCTCTTCTTAACCAGCTCAGCTCTGCTGTTGACACAGTAGGCATGGGATAGAGCTAAGTCTCTATGCATTTCCTGTCCTCCTCCACTCAACTGCTCTGAGACAGGGTGGAGTACCAGGCCCACAGTGCCAATTCACTCATATATGCCAGAAACCAAAGTCTGGGAAACCTATGGCTGGGGAGTTGTTTCCCTTTCTTATGCTCCTGATCAGGCATGCAGTCTAATCTACAATCTTGCCCTGCTTGTTTATAAAGCAACCTTCAAAATTAAAATAGCTCAGGCCCGAAGTTAAGTATGTGTTTAAGTACATGAGCAGTCCCACTGAGGGTAATGTGCTTAAAATGAGGCTTATGTTTCCCTGGTTTGTTGGCTCAGAGCCTAAATAATTAGGCAGAAAAAAAGTGTGTCTTTAAATGACGTTCAAAAGAGACACTGGGCTTGTCTACACAAACATTTAGTTCATGGTAAGGTGAAGTGGGAATTTACCACACATTAGCTGGTCATGTATTAACTGTCCAAATGGAACAAGAGAAGGTGTTTTAATAGCTCATTAGTGCACTCTGATCTGGTCCTCTCTGAACTGGGACGAGGTCACAGTCCTTTACCAAACTGTTAATAGATTCCCACCCCAGCTTGGTGTGAACGAATTGTTCATAAAGACAAGTACTCTGTCTGTGTGCAATTGAGAGGACGTGTATGTAAATGACTCATAGGATTAAGATAACTGGGGAAAAAAAAGGGCATGTATATTTTAGAAGTTCCTGTTGTCATAATGCATAAATTGCTGCTTAAAAATGAATACAAAGAACTAAACTCAGATACAAAGGGGCTAAAAGTACATCTGAGAGAAAATTTAGTGCTCATGAAAGTTGCTAGACTAACAGCATTGCAGAATGATGTCTCTCTTCAGATTAAAAATTGTTATAATTTGGACAACGGAAAGGTACGTTTCCTCTCCAATAATTAGCGTCCATTCAATATCAATATCAAAAGTGAGCATCTGCAAACACCAACCATGATGGTGATTTTTGCATATGGACACTTTTCAGTTGGGGCCTACTGCTGTTCCCATTAGTGTCAATGATAAAACACCAATGACAGTAACATTAGGCCAATGACAAGCATTTTTGAAAAATCCACCAAATGGTAGTTAAAAAGGCAAATCCAATAGACTCCTTACCCCAATTCTTTGGCAATAAGCACAAATAAGTTAGAGAACCTGTTCCTTAGTTGAGGCATAATCTGAGATGCTAATCTTAAGACTACATAGTGCACTCTCAATTACCTCACTTGACCTTTCTTTCTGAATTTTTAAGAGAAATAACACATTCAGTGCCAACATCACAAACACAAACAGCACATATACGTACAATTGCTGAATCCAAACCAACAGTGCTATTTGCTATGAGCAATCACAAGAATAGAACAAAAATATCACCAAATGCCTTTCTCTGCAGCATCTGAAAGACAATTTTACTTACACTCAGCAGGTGATGACGAAGTCTTTTGCCTGATCATGGTATGCTGCTGTGTGCAAGACTTTGGGAGCTGAATAAGGGGCATTTACTGCTGTGCTGTAGGATCTTAATTTACTTAAAATTCGGAACATAAAAGCTCTCTCTTTTTACCCATATACACTTTATTGAAGTCTCACCTGCACTTCCATTCAAGTGACTCATTGTATGTGTTCATGGATACCTTTGTAAAGGATCATGAAACACTCTGAATTTAAAGACCTGTCTCCCTTTTAATGTTTTTATTCCTTTTGATATTTTCAGGAGCAAAAGAAAAAGATATACATTATCTTATGTATATATCCTGTTATTCTAAAACCACCCATATTTTATAAGGCTCAAATCCTGATCCTGCAAGCAAAGCTCGAGAAAGAGAATCCTGCATATAATATTGGGAAGGCTTCAGGGGAACAAAATCCTTGCTCTCTGGCAGAGGTGGGCTGCATATGCTATAACACTAAGGCTATGTCTACATTATAAAGGTTTGGCGATGGAAGTGCTGTTGACAGGCAAAAGTCAACAAAACTAAACATTTGTCAAACCTGTTTTTCTGTCACCCACTGTCGACATTTCACGGCCACATTATTACCTCCCATGTCAACAGAAAGAGCAAAACAATGTGGATAAGCATCCCACAGTGCCTGGCATCACTTTCAGTCCCTATGCAATGTGCAATGTAGCACTATGCATTTTTGGAAAAATATCCCATCAGTCACCTCATTGCTTCCTAGCCCTCTGTGGGCTTCTGGCTTACGTTCACGTCACCTGAATGACAGTCCTTGCTGCAAACTCCAGCATCTGCAGTGAGAAATCATAGATCCCACAACTCACAATGTGTTTAGGGCATTGCACATTGCAGCAGAGCTACTTATGCAATTCATAGCAGAGAACGAAGATTCGGATGTGGATGACAATGTGAGTGACAGGAACAGAATTGAACTGGCATTGCATTGGGCTGTCACAGATCAGCTGTGCACAGTAGAGCATCGCTTTTGGGGTTAGAGAAATCAGCACTTAGTGGTGGGATTATATTGCCATGCAGGTGTGGGATGAAGATCAGATGACTGTGAAGCCTTTGGTTCAGTTCATTCTGCATCTTGATAAAACACATCAGCATCCCATTTTGGTCTTCCATGAGCTTTGACCAGATTCTCCTTCATCCTCTGTGATTTTTTGCTTAGTTGATGGAGTCAGTCTGCTGGTGAACATGCCAGACTTCTCAAGGCTTGGTCTGGAAAAGTAACTACTAATAATGGAGTGGCGGTACTTTTTGTGATAAAGATTGTAACATTTCACTAACATGCAGGTCTCTCAACAAAACTTGCTACTTTTCTTGTTACCCTAGGGGCAATCCTAGAGGCAAACACATATCTCTCCAGACCCTCTGACCATGGTGAGTTTTAAAGAGTGGAGGGTTGGGCATGGGTCCCCAAGAAAGTACAGTCTGGGCTTGGGCAGCAGGTGTACATGGGAACAATTCACTTACATTTGTCCATAAGCTGCCACTACTCTGGCTGACATCTCCCTGCGGAAGTGTAACAGGCAAACCCAGGTTCAGCTTCTTGATGCCAGCATGGGGTGCCCCACTCCTTATGCAGCCAAATTCTGTGATGCCTTCATTCTGGCAGCACAGTATGAAGAATGATTAGGGAGTGTCATACCACAGCAGTGAGGAAATGGCAGCCTTTGCATGGAATCTTCATGAGAAAATTAATAAGTACATCAGGCAAAGCTTCAACACCATCTCCTAGAAAGATTCTATTGATATCTCTGTGTACATCGATGTTCTGTTTGGACATAATGCAGGCCCACACAGGGCTTAATCAGCTCACAGAAATAGAGCCTCCAGTCGTCCCATGCTGTTGTCCCCCTCGGTTGCAAGAACAACTTGCCAAGTTACTGTTTACCCGTCCCTCATCCCCCTGCATTACACAGCGACTCACCACCATGCATGACTGCTGTCTCCCGCCCTGTTGCACTAGAACAACTTACCACCTCCCATGGCAGCCACCCCTCCCCTCCGGCTACACTACAACTTACCATCCCTCATGGCCGCTGCCCCCCAGCTACACTAGAACAACTTTCTGGCCCCGCATGGCCACTACCCTCCCCCCAGCTTCACTAGAACGTAATGCCCTGTATCGCAGTGCCCTCCCCTCCTTGCATGGCTGCCAAATTGACCCCCCACACCTACACAGCAACTTACCCCACACCTCTTCCCTTGCTTCATGGCCCTGCATCTCTTCCATTCTCTCATGCTCCACATACAAAGTTGCTGAGAGTCCTCACAAACTTCAGGACTTGAGAACAACACCTTGCTGCCTGGCACATTGGTTGTCACCACATTGAGTGTAACCCCCTTATCCAGTTCCTCCTCTTCATCAATAACTTCTGTCTCTGGGACAACTCCTATTTCTGACTCTGTACTATGGGGAAGTAGCTACACTGTCCTTGGATATAGATGTGGGGTCTACACTCAGGATTGCATCCGGTTCTTTATAAAAATGGCATGTTTGCCTACTTTGCCTTCTGGTATGCCCTCTGGAGTTCCTCTATCTTGGCAATACATTGCAGGGTGTCTCATTTATACCCCTTCTCACAGGACTCAAGAAACGTGACTGCACACGTCCCAGTTCACTCACAGCTGTGACTGCACCGATTCTTCACCCCACACACTGATAAACTCCAAAAGCTCTGGGGGGGCTCAAAGCAGGAGTGTGTTTTGAGCAATAGCCACCCCTGTTTTCCTGAGAAGACACCATGAGGACCACTCCACAATAAGCCAGAGATCAAGAAATGGATTTTAAAGTTCCTGGGGTTTGCAGGTGGGAGGGACACAACTGTTTAACCTATTTACATGGCTGCAGAGCCACAGAATTCAAAACACTGGCCAGAGTGGCTAATTGGGCATTGTGGAAAACATGCTGGATGTCAATAAACTTGACCAAAAACCTACTGTAGTATACACTGCATGACTGCTAACAATAAAGGTAGAGGAAGAGACAAAAGTCTCGTGCAGAGGTGGGAGCTTTTTGTCAGCAAAACTGGGTGTTTATCATGACTTTTGTCATACCAAAGACAATTCTTGTAGCCAATTCTATAATAAACTATCTAAAGATTTATTAACTAGGAAAAACAAATAAGGGGGTCACTTACAAGTTTAAAGCAAGTAATCATATATAAACACAAATGAGTTCTAATTTTAATTTTCCCAAATTTCGATAATAAGCAAATTCTCAGTGTCCTTTAGGGCTAACCCTGGCAAGCACTCGGGCTTGATTGCTTATGCTTAGTAATCCTTGTCCCTCAAAGTCCAAGCAACATAAAAGATACCATTCTTCCTTTATAGGACTTGCTGTTCCATTCCTTCTCCGCTCCCCATTCCGCCCCGGCCCATGCTTTGAGTTGCAAATTTGCTGTTGGGAAGAGTTCCCTTGCATGTCTCAATGCCAGATGAACTACTGCGGAACATCAGAGGACAAGAGACTTTGCTGATTGCTTCTCCTTTACTCTTACACCCACTGACAATATCTTCACTGTGGAAAACAATAAAGGGTATTCCAGCAGGACAGAAATAGTTAAACCATGGAGTGCAGTAAATGTCTGTGCCAAAGATGTTGGTACCAAGAGTAATAAATTGGAAAAGGGGCCAATGAGGTCAATACCAAAAGAGTTGGTACCCCACTACCAGTGTTGAGAGCTTGGGGTCAGTACAAAACTGCACCAAAGGCAGCTTATGCCTCATGTTTAGACAGTACTGAAGCATGGGATTGGTATCCTTATGGGTACCAGAGGGTCTTAGGTCAAGCCTTGAGCTACCCTAATTTAAAGCAGAAAGAGTAGGTGTTTTCCTCTTTCTTTTGCTAGGTGCCTAGGATGGAGAACTGAAACCTGAGCTCCTTAGAGGAACAGTGCTGTATCCTACTACTTTTGGCTGCAGAAGAACAGTTGATAGCAGGAGCATCCAAGGAATTCTTCAGTGAGAAGCCCTGGATATTAGAACTAAAACCTAATAAAATTACTATCCTAACATACTATGAACAACAATGCTAGGGTTCCTGATACCAACAAATTTATTGTGATGAGCACAAGTGAAAGAGACAGTGACATGACTCTCTCCATTTTTTCGCTACCATGGCAATAAGAAGAGATTAAGGGCCCATTAGCCCTACTCTGCCCTTTGAATCCTTTGGAAGGGTGATGCAGAACCACTGAGAGTGCAGGTGCGACTTCAACACAACTGTTGTTCAAAAGATTTTAATCGTAACTACCAGGAGTGAATGTGCACTGTGAATTGAATCCATGCAGACAACACTCAGAGAAGGAAAATTAGTTTCCCTAAATATGGCAAGCTGCATTTGGGTATCTGAATTATTATATTAAAAAAACTCAGTAACTTCATTCTACATTCCTGTAAGGACTGAGATGTTCTATTTGCACCATCTCTTCATCTCCTCTAATATGAATCAACTACAAAAATCCCTGTACACTGATTTGGCTGAATCTGCCTAAATTAGCACCCTGATAAACAGCATGTCTATGTGCTACCAGGGAACAGACTCACAGCAATATGCTGTAATGGCTCCAAACAATGAATACAGGATATCTATTCGATTGACTGTCCCACTAGCTGCTGTCTGCAAGCCCATTCACATTATTTACAGATGTCAATTAACATTTGCTACAACACAGATTTTGCTGTATGACAGTCTCTTGACTAAATTAGTTTCTTCTGTTAATATAATTTGTAGTGTGTGTTGTTTAAAGCAATTCATAAAATAAAAGCATCTCTTTCAGCACAATGTATTCTTATAAGCATCAGATAATGGGAACAATCATTAATTGGCATGTTTCTGGTTCCATCAAAATGTACCAGTTAGAAAGATTACACTGCACTTCCATGCTTATTGATCTGACTTTCTATGTCCCAAAGAGCACATTTCATCGACTGGGTTATCCTGATAGCAAAATATACACTCTCTCTCTCTCTTTTATTGGAGCCTCAACTGGAAAGCCCTGCAGTAAGGTTTGGAAAGGTGCAATTTCCTGAGTGACAATAAAGAACACAATTTTGGATTATACTAAACTTGGCTCTAAACACAGGGCATTGCATGTTACGGGATTTTAAGGGAGCATAGAACAGCTGATACTTGATGGTCTCCCTTCCGGCCAGACACATATCCCTCTTCACCCAACTTGCTTTGTACGCCCCTAAGAATAGTTCACATTACACATGGTCTGACTCAGCAGCTCATAGAAACTGACAATTATTGTTTGTCTGGACAATGCACCTTTATTTTTAAATAGCTTAGCAATACCCAAGTTCTAAAGGTTCGGACCATGTTTCAAAAGGCATCTAAAGATGTATAAAGATGTCTTTAATAGCACAAGTTTATCCTGTAACTCCTTCTGCCCACAGGATGAAGTCTGTCAGGTGATTGGGTATTTTGTCTAACCAAACTCACCTCTGAACCACTGGGCAAACAAGATAAGTCACTCTCAGAAAAGCTCCCCTTGAAAGCGGTGCTGACAAGAATCAGATTGGCCAACACTGACTAACCTCAGAGCTATGGCCAATCCAAGAAGTGAAATGCTAGGGAGAAGTATATTTAGGACTGCTATAAAACTGGATGGCCTCAGGTGGCTCAGGATGATCATCAGTAAGACAGATATTCGGTAGGTACTTCTCTGGGACCCATCTCAATTGTGTGTTTTGGTGTAGCACAGTGTTTTATGTAGTGCATCAATGCTATCATGCTGGGTTCTTTTTCTGTAAAGGTTTCAAATAAATAACTACTATCACTAATAATTTGTATTTATTATTTGTGTTCTGGCAGCACCCGGAATTTGCCAGGCACTGTTCTCCTCTGGAAGAACATACAATTTAAGAAGATCAGCTGATATGTTATAACACCGTACTTCAGTTCTGATAGAGCATCATAACTAATAGATCAGTATCTAGATAGAAGTACAGTAAATCTGAAATGGTTACTATAATAATACTCTGTATTTACTGTAACGGGCACAAACTGTATTAACTTTATATAGATATTGAAGGGATGCTACAGGTCTCTGCTCTATTATGGAGGTGAAATAATTATTTATTACAGCTGAGATTTTCAAAGGAGATTAATGGAGTTTCAATGGGATTTTGGTGCCAATCTTCCTTAGCCTTCCTTAGGCTTAAAATCCAGGCCTACCACAATAATATCCCTATTTAACTGGTACAAGCCCATAAGAAAAAAATCCTTTGCAAGAATGAAGGAATAAAGGCCAAAGGGCAGGTGAAAGAGAGAACATGACATGAACATGAACATCGGCTGCTGATTTATGGCGTTTGTGTTGAGACCATAAAAAGGGGATGTTGAGAACGCAGAAAACAATGAAGACAAAGTATGCTTCTAGCAAGGCTGACAGTGCTTGTGCAGACTGCAAGGGAAATGTTCAGAAGCAATGGTTAACCCTTCCCTCACAACTGATTCAGACAAATGTTCCACTGCAATGAACATTTTCGGAGCCATTTCGCAATTGTTTTTCCAATCTTTCTCTCTCTCTTTTTTGTTTTGTTTTGTTTTATTTTGTCTTGCTGTCATTCAAAACTGCCTGCTTCGTCTCTGTATTACTTTCATAAAAATATGCTACTCACTCTCTCATGCGTTTCAGCCTGGTCTCAGCCATGGTGTTGTTGATTGCTCTTGATCCCTGGGGCACTGCTGGAGCCACACTGGTAACAGTCCCAGAACCTACAAATCAATGCACAGACATTCAACCTTATTCACCTTTATCTCATCAGTAGTGCTGCAGATTCAAGGCAATAGTCAAGGGCAATTAGAAAATGGAAGATAATTCACCTTTGTCACATGGTGTTGCTGTATTAATTAAAGATTAATTAGATTATTAAATGCACACTGAGGCAACTCAGTTCAGCAGGATAAGCAGATTCACAGTTTACAATAATTGTCATTCAACCATTGTATTACATAACAAGGACGTGCACATGGGAAAAAACTGGGACAGAGAAACTATTAAACAAAAATAAATTTACTCAGTATGATTCTGTTTTGTTCACTTTGCTTGTATTTTTTTTTATAGGAACACTCCCCTTGTTTTCACAGCTCAGTTCCTCCTTTGGCTTGATCATGTAGTAAGGTTTAAATGTTGTCCTTACAATGTCGGATTTCTGCTGTCCTGGGTGAAGGGATTTCTGCAGTATTCACCATTTACCTACTGCATTGGAGTGTTGTGAGCTCCGCAGTGATTTTAGGAATAGCTAGCTGAAAGAGCCGTTGTCAGAATAAGACCAGCTACATCCCCTTTAGAAATGGCCAAGAGATAGCACTGCTCAGAATGGTGGGGAGGAGGAAGGCTGCCTGGCTGCTCTAAGAGGTTGTTATGGCAATGGGGGACATAATATCTTCTGAGGCATGATGGAAGGGTGCAGGGCTGCAGCTCTTGGTTCACCTTTAATAAAACAACCATCATCCCCACTGACAGTGCTTGACCTGTTGAAGGAGTAGGACCATTGAATCACCCCTACTTAACCTAGACACCTCCCCTGTGGGGCTGCTAGAGTGGCAGGCTGTTCAAACCTCCAAATAATGTCTCTTTCTTGCCGGGGTACATTAGAGGACCCATTTATTTCTCCTTCAGCCATGAATGACCAGCCACACTTTGACCTTAGGTATTTTATGCCTCTTGAGCTTCAACCTGTACACTCTATATAATAGAGCATGACAATGAAGCAAATTTGTCCCATACAGTCAGAATTTGCTGTGGGGCTGCTTGCTATTCTAAGATAGCAAGATCCTGGGTTTCAAATGGTCTCTTAGGCCTTGTCTATACAAACAATTAGAACACAGCAAGCTGGGAATGAATCTACACACGCCAGCCTGTTGTGGTCTAACTATTCATGGGCATCCTGCCAATGCATATTATTGTGTTTTGATCTAGGACTTGGGGATTACAGTGGATGAAAAGCTGGATATGAGTCAACAGTGTGCTCTTGTAGCCAAGAAGGCTAATGATGTATTAGGGTACATTAGGAGAAGCATTTCCAGCAGATCTACAGTAGTTATTATTACCCTTTATTCGGCACTGGTGAGGCTACATCTGGAGTATTACGTCCTGTTCTAGGCCCCCCACTACAGAAAGGATGTGGACGCATTGGTGAGGGTCCAGCAGAAGGCAACCAAAATGATTAGGGGGCTGGAGCACATGACCTACAAGGAGAGACTGAGGGATTTGGACTTATTTAGTCTGCAGAAGAGAAGAGTGAGGGGGGATTTGATAGCAGCCTTCAACTTCCTGAAAGGAAGTTCCAGAGACGAAGGAGAGAGGCTGTTTTCAATTGTGACAGATGGCAGAACAAGGAGCAATGGTCTCAAGTTACAGTGGGAGAGGTCTAGGTTGGATATTAGGAAAAACTACTTCACTAGGAAGGTGGTGAAGCATTGGAATGGGTTATCTAGGGAGGTGGTGGAATCTCCATCCCTAGAGATTTTTAAATCCCGGCTTGACAAAGTCCTGGCTGAGATGATTTAGTTGGGATTGGTCCTGCTTTGGACAGGGGGCTGGTCTCAATGACCAAATGAGGTCTCTTCCAGCCCTAGGATTCTATGATCTAGTTCTCTCTGACACTTGTCTAGACCAAAGTGCATTAATGGACTGTTAATCTGCAGGATGCACATGAATGGTTAGACTATGGTGGGTTAAAGTTGCATCCCAGCATGCCATCAACAAAATGTTAGTGTGGTCAAGTCCTCAAATTTTGAAGGGAGAAGGAAATGGCAGTCAAAGGAGTAATATTAATATTTCTTTATGTTCCGTGAAGCTGAGAAGTTTTATATAACTATTATGCAATGGCAACCAAAAATAATGGGGGGAGTCAAATAATTACACAAACACGCCTGCTTTAACATCCAGTCCTTCTTTGCTTAAACTTTAGTTCCAGTCCTGCCAATAGGGTGGCGCCCCGGACCCTTTAAATTTCTGCTGTGTGGTATGCTCTGAGTGGCTTTCAGGGCGTGTGCGTGGAGGGGCTAGTCTGGCACATTCCAGTTGAAACTGAGGGCTGGCTGCCCCATTCTTGCCTCTTCAACCCAAGGCCCCCCCCCCTTTACCTAGGGGGCTGACAGACTTGCCATTAATAATTAGTGCTTTACCAATGAATGATGGGATGATGAGCATTCACACGGTTGTCTTGTTCCTCACAGTTTTTGAGATATTGGCCACTAAAATCATATTGTTATTAAAGTGAGGGGGAATAAGACAAGTGGACACAGCCAGATATGTTTCATACATGAGGTTACATGTCACAAGCCTCCAGCTTTACAAAATCTCAGCTACTCTTACTGAAAGAAAGCTAAGACAATCACTAATGAAGCTGAAATACAAACTATCAAAGGTCATTTACCAGATAGGTGAGGGTGCATTCAGTAGCCCAAGCTACTAGTGTGGTACTAAATACTACTGTGTAACCAAGGTTTTGTCTTTGTGCCTACAGTTAAGTTGGTGAGCATGACTTGTTCAGTTCTTGTCAACAATTAATATGTACTGCAGCTGCTAAAAATATAATTCTATGTAAAGGTTCGATTGCAGAGCAAAACTATGTAAATGCTCTTCTACTAATTTGGTCAAGCAGGATGCAAGTACTCTGCATATGTATGAGTAGGAAAGGAAAGCTGACCCGAATAAATTAAAGTTGTGAATTTAAAGTATATTCAATACACTGGATTGAACCCTGTGTGGACAGTCACATTAAGAATTAAAGTGACCTTAAATCAGTTTAGAAACTGAATTAAAGTTACTTTAATTGTGAATGAGTGTGTCCTCATGAGGGATTAATGCAATTAAACGAATCTACTTTTAATTCACAGGGTTAGTTAATGCAGATTAACATCCCTAAATGTCCCTGTGTACAAAGGCCTCTTATCATTCAATTTCTTGAACTAAGGGCTTGTCTAAACTTAAAAGGCTGCATTGGGCAGCTGTGCTGCTGTAGCACTTCAGTAAAAAGGCTTCCAATGCTGATGGGAGGGCTTTGCCCATTAGTGTAGTTAATCCACCTCCTCAACAGGTGGTAAATTATATGGATGGGAAAAGCCCTCCTGTGCACCAGGAGCTTAGGTCAGTATAACTGAGACACTGAGGAGTTTAGTTATACTGTCATGAGCTGTTAGCACAGAGCAAATGGTCAGTACTTTGCAGGTGCCAAACAAAATGATGCTGATGAATTGGTAGGTGACTCTCTTCGCTCTCACACATTGGGGCTGATAGTCTTGCCGGGCCCCTGGGGAAGGCACAGGGCGGGGGGGAGGGGGTCGGATCCACACCCTCAGAATGGGGGGGCTCAGGCAGAAGGAGTGGAGCTGAGACTAGCTTCCCCCAGAGAGCCCTCAGAACTTCCTGGAGTGTGCTGTGCCTACTCCAGGCAGCCTGGAGTGCTGCCTAGAGTGTGCCACGTGGGAATCTGGAGGCAATTTAAAGGGCCCAGGGATCCAGCTGCACCCCTGCTGCAGTAGCAGTGGCCAGGAGCCCAGGCTCTTTTGAATCACAAGGCCTTGGGGCAGTTGTCCTCTCTGCCCCATCCCCCATCTGTGGGCCTGCTCTCAGTCTGTATTGTACTGATGCCCTAAAAACTATGTCCTGACCACCTCTGACTTATAAAGAAGATGCAAATGGCATTTTTCTTAAAACAAAGTAGAATTAAGCCTGGCATCCTGCTAAATTCTAGCTAATAGTAATATTGCAGGATAGATCACTGTGGTAAGAACCTGGTATATTCTCCTTATAGTAGTGCCGTTGTATATTTATTGCTCAAATACTTTTGCTACTTCTGCTCCACCATTTAATTATTAATGACATCCTTCTTGACTTTCTGGGAACTCAAGCTAAATAAACCATTCTTACTTTGCCTTTTCTTCACAATGGCAAGTGGCCAAACAAAATTTGGTCTCAAAACACAAACTAATATCTTTCCCTCCATTAAACATTATCTTATGGGTATTATAGAGCTGATGCAAAGGCATTAGGCTGGAGTATCCTGGGAAGTGGCTGTTATAATAAAATATGGGGGGTTTCAGTTAAGGTTTTAGCACTGCTAGCACATCCTTACAGTCCTTTCCAAGGGTGCTTGGTAACCCTGGCCGCAAAGAAGATATTTATTTCAGCAGAAGTGGTTTCTCTATAAGCTGTCACTTGATTAATACAATATTTTGCATCTAGTTCAGAGCAGTTTATAACTCCTGAGGGCATTCTGCAAGAAAATATTAAAAATTCTTCACCAGAAAAAATGCTGTGCACAATATTTTAAAATTGTGTAATTTTTAACTGTGACATTAATGTGGAGGTTCCAGCACGACATTGGGGAGCGCAGGTCACTGGCTGCATAGAGGTAGGAGATCACTGTGTGGCTATCTCGGGGATGTGACTTTGTCATGAGGCAGTAGCCAAACCTGACACAGTGCAAGAACCAGCCAGCACCAGAAAAACCCAAGAGTCCTGCCCCTCTGTGCCAGGTGCACCAGGTGTGGGAGGGAAGGCTCAACAAGGCAGGATCCAAGTGTGGAGGGCTCAGTGTGGGGAGATCCAGGTATGGGTTGAGAGGGTTCTGTGTGGGGCAATCTGGGTGAGTGGGCTCAGTGGGAGATACAGGTGCAGGGAGGATCTGGATGCACAGGGGCTCGTTGGGGTTGCAGCACACTCAGGGGAGGGATTAGAACAAGATGGGGCGGAGGTGGAGAGGGCATGGGAAGAGGTGGGATGGAGGTGGAGTAGGAGCAGGAAGGGGCAGGGCTAAGGTTTTGGGAGAAGAGATGGAATAGGGGCAGGACCCAGGGTCAAGTACCCCCTTGGCATATTGGAAAATTGGTGCCTGTGAACACAGACCAGAGAAGTTTACACATGGATTCCTACATCCAGCCCAATAATCTGTGATTGAGCCTAGAGCATATCATGTAGAAAGACAGCCAAGCTTAACAACTCACATCTTTCAGTAAGTTGTCCCACTGGCTAATTACTCTCACTGAAAAAATTGCATCTTATTTTCAGTTAGAATTTTTCTAGTTTCAACTTCCAGCCACTAATCTTATCATACTATTATCTGCTAGACTGAAGAGCTCTTCAATATCAAATATCTTTGCCTTATGCAGCTATTAATACAAAGTGATCAAATTACCTCTAGCCTTCTCCTTCTATAAAATAAACAGATTGAATCCCTTAAATCTTTCATTTCCAAATGTTAATTCATTCTTATGGCTTTCTTTTCAGACCTATCCAATTCTGTAGCTTTTTTTTTGTTTTAAAACAGCATGGACAGAGGATTCCATCTCTGTCCTCTTGGACCCAAAGCATACCCTCTATGCAGCTGTACAGGAAATCCAGAATGAATACTGGAATATAGCTGAATTGTTAGTATGTTCATGTTCAGTGAAAACCCTTTAAGTGAAATCCTGATCCCAGCAAAATCAGACTTTAAAGGGTCAGAATTCCATTCTTTGAAACTAAAAACTGAATTTTTACACCAAAAGAACTATTCACAGCCACTAAGATACTGAAAAACAGATTGCATGCTTAATGTATCATCAGCAACATTGCCTCTATTGACTTGAGAAGGCATATACTAGTTAGATCTCCTATACTAGTTAGATCTCCTCTAAGACCTATGTGAAACTGCACATTTTTGCTTCATGATGGTTTCAAAAAAGAAAAGTCCTGGAGATTCTGACCAGTACAAAATCTGCATCAGCTCCCAGTATTTCTGTACAGTTCATAGAAATTGAGAATAGCTCTTTTAGCTCTTTAATTTCACATGGGTCTTGTTAATTTAATGAAATTCATGCCAAATCTGTAAATGCATGCTATGTGCAAGTTACTTTATGACTATGTGAATTGGGCATTCTACTATGCGAAAGTAATACGGCATCTGGAGCCACATTCAAAAGAACAGAATTCACAGAATAAAAATGGTGGTGAAAAATGTAGAGGCCAGGGATCCTACATCTAATTATTATGTTAGTGACTCACACTAAAAGATAAAAATATTTACTCTGATATGAATACTTCCCAGCATATTTCTGGACACTCTTTACAAGTATTATACTTTGCATCTAGTCAGAGTATCAGAGATCTTACGGAAGTAAATATTGATTTTTCGCATCCCATTTTCTCACATCAGTGAAATGCTTTATTTATGTGTTGCAATACGTAATACAGAAACTGTAAAATAAGGAATGATACGTCATACAAAAATTGCCAGAGAAAATTTTATATTTTGGTTTAAAAAACTTCTTGAAATAATTCAACTTATTCCCAGGATAAATCCTAAATGAAAAGAATGACAAAAAACTCAAGTGATATGTTAGGTTCTCATTTCAAATTACTAGAGCTACCCACAAATTTTTGTTTATTGCCCATGACTTGTCTGTGACTTTTACTAAATATACTCATAACTAAACCATAGCCTTACTAATTGACTTCTGCTTATAAGAATTCTTTTCCTTGGTTCCAAATCTGGATGTTTCTGGTTTTCACAATCTAGGTTAAGAAGAAATATCTTATTTAAGTGACTCTTTTAATTAGCATGTATATCATAGAATGCAAAATGTAGTAAGTTTACTCTCTGCAGCTTTGTAGCATTATATTTGAAAGACTTAAGAGAAAAGCTTATGCTAGACAAAAGCAGACTAAGTGCAATTGCTCAGGGCCCTATAAAACTCAATGTGGCCCTCTATTCACTTTTTTAGTATGTGTTGAGGAGGGACCCCTATGGAATAGCACTGCCTCTGCTTATGAGAATACATTTTAGAGACCCTTATTGGACCCTGAGCAAATAATGACAAAATAGCCATTAACATTTCTCTTTCATTATCATCCCTTATATTTGTTTAAAATAGATCACACATATCTAGTTATTAACACAACTTGGAGAACAGTTTTAACTTTCAACACAGAACTTGTCAGACATATTTCAAAACTTAAAGTTCATTACTTACATCTATCAGGAGCAGAAATAAAAATCTGTCCTGTATTCTACGGGTAGTGACTGTGCCAATGTCAACCTAATATTCTTCCCTCATTTAAACTTTACTTTTAACTTCTGAACATAACCTAAGAAATTGAAAATTCATAACTAGTATTTGAAAAAGAGACTTTAAGGCTAAAATCTTGCAAACTTAGGAATCTATTGTTATTACATATCTACCAAGAGCGAGACACTGTATATTAAAGCAAATATTGTTTTCTTTCCAATCCTGGTTGAATTAAAAAAGACAACTGTAATTGCCTTCTCTGTCATTATAATATGTGTTAATACCTATAGAATTCTAGTAAGAATATTATAAAAATTAATCCTTTTCATGTTATATCTTAAAACAAATTACTACATTTTGTCTTAATTTTTGGCTGGACATAACCCTGCTTATTTTATTTTTAATGACTATTAGCATTAGACTGAACAGCCAAACTGTACCTTTCCTCTGAAGATTATGAAGTTCTTTATAAGGATAAGTCTTACTATCCCAATTTTACAGATCCAGAAAGTGACACACAAAAATATAGTGAGTTGCCCAAGGTCTCATTTCAAGCTAGTGGCAGAGCAGGGAATAGAACACTAGTCTCTGGACTCCAAGATGTGGATTTTATTCCCTTGACCACACTGAGATCACTGCTCAGGAAGAAGGAATAGAAGAAAATATCCAATCATGTGTCATATCGTGAAACTCAGAAACACTGTAATCTGAAACATGGTTTTTTTTCCTTATTCTTGTAGGCACAAATACACGAATGCAATATATTTCATCTGGGCAATGTGACACAGTATTACTCCTTTGTGGCCTCTTTCTCATATCTTGTGATAAATTATTAATTAACTGTAGCAGACTCAGAGCTGGTCCACTCAAAAATAAATATCCTTAAAGAAGCAACATTTTTTCTCTAGTCTAGGAAAATGACAGCTATAAGGATACTTCAACCGGACATTATAATGCATAACTACTTTCATTATCAAAGGGATAGCCATGTTAGTCTGTATTTGTAAAAACAACGAGAAGCCCTATGGCACCTTAAAGACTAAAAAAATTATTTGGACATGCACATCTGATGAAGTGGATTTTTGCCCATGAAAGATTATGCCCAAATAAATAAGAACATAAGAACAGCCATACTGGGTCAGACCAAAGGTCTATGTAGCCCAGTATCCTGTCTTCTGACAGTGGCCAATGCCAGATGTCCCAGAGGGAGTGAACAGAACAGGTAATCATCACATGATTCCTCTCCTGTCATCCATTTCCAGCCTCTGACAAACAGAGGCTAGGGACACCATTCCTACCCATTCTGGCTAATAAGTATTGATGGACCTAACCTCCATGAATTCATCTAGTTCTTTTTTTTTTTTTTTTGCACCCTGTTAAAGACCTGGTCTTCACAACGTCCTCTGGCAAAGAGTTCCACAGGTTGACTGTGCGCTGTGTGAAGAAATACTTCCTTTTGTTTGTTTTAAACCTGCCACCTATTAATTTCATTTGGTGACCCCTACTTCTTATTTTATGGAAACAAGTAAGTAATTTTTCCGTATTTACTTCTCAATACCTGTCATGATTTTATAGATCTCTATCATATTGCCCTTTAGTCTCCTCTTTTCTAAGGTGAAAAGCCACAGTCTTTTTAACCTCTCTTCTTATAGCACCAGCTCCAAACCCTTAATAATTTTTGTTGCCCTTTTCTGAACCTTTTCCAATGCCAAGATATCTTTTTTTAGATGAGGCAACGACATCTATATGCCGTATTCAAGATGTAGGCATACCATGGATGTATGCAGAGGCAATAAGATATTCTCTGTCTTATTCTCTATCCCTTTTTAAATAATTTCTAAATCTGTTATTATTTAAGGTGCCACAGGACACCTCGAACGTTCACTATGTGACTGAACTCCACGGGAACTCTCCTTTTGGGTTACGTGAGAACAATCTGCTTCTGTATGTATGACAGGTTTCTTTTTTTTTTTTTTTCCTCTGGAGGAGGAAGTCTTCTGAAATCTAGTTTTCAAAATCTTTTCCAACAGACATCACAAGCATATGCTTCAGTTTACCACTATCCAGTGCTATATAATAATGCTTTATGTCTATTTCTCACACCATGATAGCAAAACAATATCATCTTGACATGACTGCATTGGATGCTTTATGGAGTTGATGAACTCCTGTGGAACTCCTTGCCAGAGGAGGCTGTGAAGGCTAGGACTATAACAGAGTTTAAAAAGAAGCTAGATAATTTCATGGAGGTTAGGTCCATAAAAGGCTATTAGCCAGGGGATAGAAATGGTGTCCCTGGCCTCTGTTTGTCAGAGGCTGGAGAAGGATGGCAGGAGACAAATCGCTTGATCATTGTCTTTGGTCCACCCTCTCTGGGGCACCTGGTGCTGGCCACTGTCGGCAGACAGGCTACTGGGCTAGATGGACCTTTGGTCTGAGCCAGTACGGCCGTTCTTATATTCTTAAAGCAATTAAGGCCACTTTTATAAAATCTCCTTCAAGCAGTTGGACTGAAAAGGGAGTGAGCAGAATGAAGACCATAAAGACTGCCTAAGACTTTAGTAAATATTACAGTTAGTTCTGAAGAAAAGACATCATCTCACCTACAGAGCTGTTATTCAGGACATTCTCCAAATGCCTGACCATTGCCTCGACATCAGTGTCCTGGTCACGGAAAAGTGAGAAAGAGCATTAGAATTGGAAGAAATATGAATGTTAAGCATTCTACATCAAGAGTCTGACGCTGCAAACACTTACTATCCAAGAGTTTCCTATGCTGAGTAATCCTACTCATGTCAACATTGGAACCTCACATTCAGAACAAATACACACAACTGAACCCAATAAGCAAGACCATTTTCTACTTTTTTCCTCTCCCAAATGTCAAGTTTTGGGTGACATTATAGACAAGGATTTTCTGACATTAGATGCCTTAAAGAACTGCATACATGTAGAACAAATGTGTAGGATGTTTTATAGAATTTGAGCTGTTATTTAGTATCTCATGCAATCTCAGCAAAAACATCAGCACTTAACATTTATTAGTCTTGAAATATCTGAAGCAGCATCATGTTAAGCATGGAAAAATGAGAGCACCTTCAGATTTCAAAATTTCCAAGGCCTGTGGCAGATGCCATAAAGAATGAATACCTCACATTTTACCTGCCTGCATCTCGGAAAATATAATAATTACTAATTGGGGACTTTTTACTTTAAGAGAAAATATTATAGACGTTTTGGAATTTGAAGCACTAGCTTTACAGACCAGAGTTTTCTGCAGTTACGGCTTTGATTGCTCTAAGAATTATTCAGGCACTTTGGTGAACGCAAGCTGAAGTCCTGAGTGTAAAGTACATAGCAGGACATGTCTCAGTGAGAAATTAACATATTCTGCTGAAGTCTAAAGTTAAATTCGAAGTGCAATTTTCAAGACAGGTTACAGTATGCTATTTAAAAGTGAGGTATTTCTGTGCTACTTAAAGCTACAGGATGAAACCCAGTCCCCATTAAAAGCAGTAGCAAAACTCTGATACATCCAGGATTTCATCCATATTTTAAAACTGTATATCCATTATTCTAAAACTTAAATTTAAATCAGTGTCCCACGTAAGTAATAAACTACAGTATGGTGCAAAACAAACTATACTGGCTATAAGGAATTAGATTCATACTTTAAGGCTGGCGTGCTATTTTAAGTTTCTATACCTTATTACTGAATTGTCCATTTTAGGCTCCTGTAATTGGGGGAAATAGCTGTTGTATACAAATTGCTATTTGTACTCTAATAGGTGGAAACATCTCAAATACTAGCACAGTATGAATCTGGAGTCCGCTAGCTTGCCATGCTTTAACTTACTGCATGGACCTCCCCCTCTCCCCTCGAAAACAAAATTCCATAGCACGCTTTAAGGTATGGAACTTGTTGTGTGCGATAGCAGCATATACACAGTGAGTTGGTGTGCAACATGATTCCCACTATGGCTTGCTGCACGCTCACTCGCCATGTAGGCAAGGCCTTACTTAATAAAAAAAAAAAAGGGAGATGAGAAGGGTGGAGCGGGATACAATTTCTGCTCTGCTGTGAGGTTTCAGATGTTTACAGAAAAGCGGGCTGATCAAGCCTTTGACAAGTCTGCCAGCACCCACAGTCTACCAAGTCTGGTATACTGACATTTTGAAACATACTGCATTAGTTTTTATATGCAGAATAACAAAGTCAAGTTTGTTCCAGTATCTCAAAGAGATATGTTGAGTCTAGTTCTCACTGAGATTCAGCAGCACAATTCTGAGAACATCCATGTAGCTATGCTGATTTACAGCAGCTAAAGCTCTGGCTCCAGAGTAAGAGGAGACATCTAATGGAAACCTCTCAGTTTGTACCTGAATTCTGACAGAACAGCTGCTCCTATGGTGCCAGGCCACAATATACTTAAGATGAAGGCAATATATTAAGTGTTGCTCCATTCCTGGGACAGGTAGGAAGCATTACTTCATTGGGGCAGAACCTCCTTTGGGTAAGAAATGAAGCGTTACGGAGAAAAGAGCTTTTTGCATGTCAATTGAGGATATATTGTTTTGTAAGACAAAAATAAATTATCTCAGCAGAAATTTTATGTTTTGTGGAAAGTTTTAGTGTTGTATAATTGATAATTTTGCTTTGTCCACCATTCCCTTCTATGGCTATGTCTATACAGCAACATTATTTCAAAATAACTAGCATTATTTTGAAATAACATAGTCTGTGTCTACACAGTCGGCAGTTATTTCAACATAATGTCGAAACACTGTCAAACTGGAGGACTTCTTACTCCGACTCCTGTAACCCTCATTTTATGAGGAGTAAGGGAAATTGGAGGAAGAGTGCTCTATTTTGAAATAAGTGCTGTGTAGACATCACCAATAGACGTAGCTCAATTAGCGCAGCTTATTTCAAGTTAAACCCTGATGTGAAGATATGCCGTTTGTGTCCTGACTGTACTGAGACAAAATGATTTTTTTAAATTTTAAATTTTGCTAAAGGTGGGTTAAAGAATATAACTGATATACTAAACCACCAACATAGCATCCTGTGTGTACAGCAGTCTAATGGAGTAACAAACACAAACAAAAAAACATTGCTAACAAAAGTTAATGTGGAAAAAGGTGTGTTTCAGTAGAGACCAGACCATGCATCCCACTCTGCCCCTCAGCACAAAAAAAGATGCTCTCTTTATAAAAAGCCTACATAATCAGAACCCTCCAACTGTTCAGGGCTGGAAACGAACAGGTAACGGGTATCCAGACAGTTCCCCGCAACTATGTATTCCTTTCTTGTTCAGGATGGATGCAGACATATAGGAAGAGGAGAAAAGGAGGAAAGGTCAGGAGGAGAAAAGTGACATGTTTAAACTGCCTCAGCCCTCAAAGCACTAATTTTGCTCCTGGTCCCTGAGCTCTGAGAGCTGTGGTTGTGCCATTTATCTTTTATCCTTGTGTAGACATACCCTTAGGAGCTATGCCTTCATTGCAAAAATGGTGTGTTTTTAAACTCCTGGTGAATAAAAGTCACTGTAGTTTTTACCTTGATGAAGCTAGTCAAGGCCAAACTTAGTTAGCTGTGTGCAGGGGAGAGGAACATGATTGACTTCAATTAGCTACATTGAGGTAAAACTACTTGTGTCTTGTCTCCACTCAGATTTTACATCAAGATAGATACCTCAATATAAAGAATACACCTATTTTGCTTGGAAGGCAAAGTCCTACATGAGGAGAGTTAAGGTGCTTTGCAAAATAGACAACACTAGCCTATATTAAGATATGCCTTAGGAACCTAATGGAATACTTCTTGAATGCATACCAGTCTGCCAGCACCCGTAGTATATCAAGTCTGGTTTCTTGACATATTAAAGCATACTGTATGCATTGTAACAAACACAAGTTCATTACTGTATCTCAGAGAGGTTGTGTCCAACTTTCACTGCTGTAATTCAGCATAACTCTGATGAAGCCAACAGCTATACTAATTTATACCAGCTGATTCTTGAGCAGACATTCAAAACAGGAAGCTAATGTACTGAATTAATTAGACTTGCCTTACCAAATCATTAAAGACAAGTCCTATATTAGCATTAGCATCAAGTGCAAGCATAAAAATCAAGATTATAAATTGAAATCGAGTGTGTCCATTATCACCTCAGCTAAATTAAAACCAACATGAAACTTTCATTGAACAACAACATTTTTTGCTGATGATTTTTAAAGAAAGTTTTACAATTCCCATGTTATTTGTCCTTGTTACCTCTCATGCAATTAGAAAATCAGTGTTCCTTAAGCAAATATATGTATAAAACCATCAGGGAGCCAGAAGCCTGGAAAAGTAATTGTCAGATTCATTAAAGATTAACATTTCCCTCTTCCTTGCACAAAACCTGGCTTTGGGCAGAAGAATTAGCAGAGGTTTGGGACATTGAATCTATTCCAAAATCAAGGTGCTCGGTATACCCTACTCCCTAAGGTGAAATGGAGTTATGCCCCATGCATGTATTCAAGGATTCATTGATCATGCCATTACCCCATGAAGTACTATGCAACTACTCCTACTATGAAGGAAAACTTCTTACAGAATGAAGTCTTTGCAGAGGTTCATGGATAACACACTATAGTGCATTTATAAACACACATTCAAACACTTCACTGGTGATTGTATTTTTTCAGTTATTTCAAGGAAGGAAAGGTATGAATGCTATATCGAAAGGGCTTCATTCCACATTAAGGGTCCAATCTCACTCTGAGGGAGGTCAATTGGAATTTTACCATTAAAATCAACAGGAGCAGAAGAAGTCCTTGAAACTTACTAGCAAGGCAGATTCTACCAAAAAGATTTCAGTACTCATATTGGATATGACCCAAAGTCCAATAAAACCAACAGAAAGGGTCCTATTAACCTCACCAGACTTTGGATCAGGCCCTGTCCCCAATTCTTTACTTGTGAAATTGAATTTTTTTAAATTTTGGCTTCGCCCCCCCCTGGAAAATGGGAGATTGTTTTAATTAATAATATTCCAAAACAGGGTCAGTCTTTGCCACAAAAAGGATGCTAATATAGGGAGAAACCTATAAAGAGAGTCACTTGAGAAAGGCAGTGCTAAAAAAATGAACATTACTTGGTCTGCTCTCTTCTCATTATGCACACACGTCTTTCTATAATGTTAACAGAACCTGTGCATGTGTGCTGTAGGGGAAAACAAATAGGCATATGTAGATGAGGGATCAGATTCAGACAAGAAATGTCATTTAAACATTCCTCCCAATCCCCAATACTAGCTTTTGTTGTCATTGCACTGTGAATCACCAAGAAATGATTAAATGTCACTCTGTCTAAATCTGACTGCCAATACCTAATTCACTCTGCATTATTAAGAACTCTATTTATATCTGCTGTCTTTGGATAATTCTAAGGAGCAGTCTTCATGTAAAAAAACACTACTGATTGACACTTTCTGATAGAACTCTCTGACATGGTGGATGAAAGTCAAATGAAAACTAAAAGCATAATGCTAACAGGAAAAATACAATATGGGTTGATGAAAGTGAGCAATACCGTATTTTTGGGAGCACATTATGATGGATTTTTCAAGAATCTGAGTGGTTTATGCACCATTGCTAGATTCAGTCTATGTAGCTCCAGCAGATTACTGACCCTGAACAATCACATCAAAAGCATTCCCTGACATATTCTGCTGATTTTTGATTGACTAATTAAAACTTTGTAAGATCACTAGCTATAACAGAATATCTATACTGCTTCTGAATGTTCATACATCTTTAGTAAAACACATGTGGAAAAATACTTCATATTTTTGAGGAGACATACCTATATGATCCGTGCTTTTTTCAGAGTCTTGAGACTATTTTGATTTTCAGTAAGCTTTAAAACATTAACTCTCTCCAGAGCAAAACACAATTGTAACCCTATCATATTATTTTGTGTTTAATCTGTACAGTTCCTTGTTTTATGTTTAATATCTGGATATTTCCAGATCAGATATGAGACTGTTTTGGCATAAACTTTTAAGCCTGAGTTTAACTGATGGCATAGATTCCCTAATACAGTGTTAGAAAGGCAGTAGTTAGAAATACTTCCTGTAAAGGGTCCTCAGTCAGCGGGGTGGGGCACCGCTGACTCCCTAGAGTCTGTGAGGCACGCCTTGGCCTAGCTGTTGGCTGAGCAACAGCCCCCTACGGCCCAGCCTGGGGTCAGGGCACCAGACAGTAGGAGGAACACCAATAGTTCAAGGGTTACAGTCATTTAAAGCTCCAGCTGGGTTCCAGCTGGCCAAGGTCTGGTCTCCTCACTCTCAGAGAGCCGACAAGTGCAGGGGGTGTGGCCCCACAGGGGGGAACCTGCCACCCAAAGGTAGGGGTGGCAGGGGGGGGATGCAGGCCCACCCACTCCACTGCGTCCCAGCCAAGGGCCCTGATAGTGGTGGCCTTGCAGCCAATAGGTCGGCAGGGATCTGGGCTGTTACACACCAAGTAGGTTGAGGATCAGTGGAGGTCCAGGCTGCAACTCACTGCCCATCTGACCTCTATCTCCTCAGCCACCCCGAGGTTGGCTATCCCTGGTCCGCTTCCCAATTCCCCCTGCAGGCCTACCAGATTCTGGCACTGCCCTAGGGGGTCCACGGGTGATGGAGGGGCTGGCAGGGTGTCCATGGACTCCGGCTCCTGCAGGGGCCCAGGTGGGCTGGCCTAGTCGTCAGTGCCCAGCAAAGGTCCCAGAGGGTTCGGCGTGGGTTCAAGCGGCGGCCAGTGTCTTAGCAGCCCGGGCCAGGGCTCCTGGTTGTCCAACCCAGTCCTCCAGCTGGGGGCAGCATGGCTGAGCCCTTCGCTGCGGGAGCCAGGGCCAGGTTTCTGCTCAGGTCGGCTGCCTGGCTCTGACTGAGCCTGTAGCTCTTATAGCCCTAGACCCACCCTCTGGCTTCCTGTGGGCAGGGCTAGGTGTGGCTGGATCTGCCCCCCAAGGGGTTTTAGAGGGTGCTTCCTCTTCCGAGTCAGCGGGTGGCCATGTTGCTGTTCTGGGATCATTACACTTCCCTACACAAAATAGCAAGCAATCTTATCTGTGCCTTATCTAGGGCAATCAACTTTTTCAAACTCTGGCTCCCAGCTTGTTAGGGCAAGCAGCTAGATGTTTGCAAGATGCTTTGTCTACCTGCGCCTCTGCAGGTACGGGTGATCACAGCGACAGTATACCGCGTATTGCCATTCCTGGCCAATGGCAGCTGTGGGAAGCAGTGTGAACTTCTTGCAGCTGCTTTCTGCAGCTTCCATTGGCTGGTCAACAGATCTGATCAACAGATGTGATTGCCCGTACCTGCAGATGCGCAAGTAAACAATGCATCTTGCGACTTGCCCTTACAAGCCAGGATCCAGAATCTGAAAAACTCCTCATCTAGTTAGAAGTTATTTATAATTTGTTTAGCAGTTGCAGTATGTTTGGTTTCATTAACATGTAAAAAGTCTCAGTCCCATCAAGTGCTTGCAACTGAAATCAGAAGCAGTACAATTCAAACACATACAGTACTTAACTTAGGTTGAAGGTCTAGGGTAAAATTTTCAAACGCTCCTAACTCAGGAAGCTGAACCCCACTTTAAAATGTAACAAACATTTAGGAGCTTGCAGCCCATTATCTTTCAGTGAGACTTGGGCTCCTAAGTGCTCATGTCATGTTTTGAAACTTTTACTCTCAGGTTTGCTAAGTCACTAAGACACCTTTGGAAATGTTACCCCTAATGTTGAAGTGATGAAGGAATCTTTCACTCTCTTCCTCATACCCACCCCCAAAAATGATTTCAAGAAGCACCAAAAATCCACAGTTCTCCAAGTCAGTAGGAATTAAAACTGCTCAACTGCTCAGGATTAGACACTTTGGTATTTTACTATTTGCTACTTGAATTGGAAAAATTAGCATTTGTACATATATTATTAATACGAAGAATCATGTATACCTGTTGAATTGTTTTAGAGACAGTCTGTAATACTTCTATATTATCCTTTTCCTCCTCATCCTGCCCCTCTTCTTCACTTGTTTCCGAACAAGAATCAAACACATCATTATAATATTCTTCTGCAATTTGTGGATCTTCAGGGATCTCTGGAATAAAGTAAGAGTTTGTAGTAGATAAATGTATTTAAATCTGAATTCGAGTCTTGTTTTAAATCCTGTTCACTGATTGTGAATCAATGCAAATTAAACAATAAATTCTAGTCTACACAACTCCACAAATTTTTGTGTCCTGAAATATGTCTGCCATGTCTAGCCTAGCATTTACAGTCCTTTAAAGGACTGTCTACATGATGTGACAAAGCACTTTAGAAGGGAGCAATCTATAAAGCATTCTAACTGCCCCATGTCAATCCTGTTGGCATGCTCTGAGTCTAAAAGGACTTAGGTTAATGCAAAGCAGATATCTTTTACAGCATACTGGCAGGGTTTACATGGGGCAGTTAGAGCACTTACAAATAACACCCAGAACACTTTGTCATGCCATGTTAATAAGCCCTTAGTGAACTTGAATTAATTGGCAATTAGCTGAAGCTAAAACAGGTCCAGAAATGGTAATCTAGACAAATCTGAAAGGAATGCAGAAATAGGAACAGAATTTAGCTATGGCACAATGTCAACCCTTTGATAATTTTGAGATCTCAGCAGTTCAGTATCTGCCGAGGGATGTTAAAAGTGGGATAAATTATGGCTCAGGGGATGTGAAAGAAGATCAGTTTTCTATTACAATAAGAGCAGATTGTTTTGAATCATAATTAATAGTACCAGGACTCATTTATGAGCTTTCCTTTTAAATAATGAACAAAATTCCTTAAAAATCCTCAGCTCATTCCAAGAATAATGTTATAAATTAACTAATTCAAGTGAATTCATGTGTGTGAAAATGTATATAATATAAATGATCTTAATAAAATTATCAAGAACCCCTTATTCTAAGGAAGAGTAGTTAATATGCGCTCCAACCAGACAAAACAACATAACTTCAATCATTTTCCTTTTTACCATAAAATGAGTACGTTTCTCTCCCCCCCCTTTTTTTTTAAAAAAAGAACAGAGTTCACTGTTTATTTAAAAAGACCATTTTGGAGCAGTTCGATGCATAATCTACTATATATTTGAGAGAGTTTGTGAGTGATTATGTCTGTCCCTTTCTCTGTTTGTTCAAGAACCCCACCTAAACAGTAAGAGCTAGGACCACCAAATTTGATAGGCAGTCTCCTCTTATCCTAACTTAAAGCAAGGTCAGGGCTTGGTTGTGCCAGTACAATGGATATACCTGGAATGTGATTGTTTTTCATAACATGGAAAAGGAGGGGGTTGCTAGCAGAGACAGTTATACCATGTTATGACCACAAGCGAGCAGCAAAGGGCCAGAGATGGGAACAGAGACAGTTATAACCCCTCTGGGACAGCAGGAGACAGGGGGGAGGGGAGGTAATCTTCCCACTCATTCCTCAGGCAGTGAAGCCCTCATTGCAGCCAGCCCTAGGGACCTGCCGCGTGGCCAGCGCAGCCCCCACCAGGTTATGCACTCCCCATACCCTTTGCCCTGAACCTCCTTACCCCCCCAATACTGAATCCTGTTCCGCTCCCCCCCACACACACCCAGACCTCCTGGTGTGAGCCTCTCCTCACCCTCCAACTCTTGATTCCAGCACTTCTCCCCACCCCTTTGCCTTGATCCTCTCTTTACCCCGCACCTCTGACTCCAGCACCCTCCCACACAATCCCGTCCTGAGACCCTCCTCACCCACACCCCCTGACTCCTTTATCCCTCTATACCTACAGCCCCCTGCCCTGAGCCCCCTACATGCCTAAATCCCTACCCTGACTCCTGCAGCCCTCACACTCTCAGCCCTGGACAGACTGGAGCAACACTGGGTAAATATTCTAGTTGACTTATTTTGTTGATACGGTTATTTATTCTCAGAGGTCTACACACTAAAAAATTAAACACCACTTCAACAATCTTTAGAAACTGGGGACAATTTTAAAAAAAGAACTCAAATGAAATTATGGCAATGAAGCATGTTGCTATTGTACTGCCTGCATAAATGTTGTAAGACTGAAAGACCCAAGTGGAGCTGCGTCAGCATTTTGGATGCAAATCAAATATATAATACAAGAAGATATTTGTGAAAATATACACTAGGGGTAGAACACAGCATTAGAGATATTTTAGCTGGAAAGCTTCCTTCAGCTTGCTCATCAGACAAAATATAGTTTTAAATGTTATACTCCTTTTTATGACCTTTAAGAAGCTTTTTCCAAATCAAAATGACAACCCTTTAATGGCCTTTAACATATTTTCACGTCATTTCCATCCAAATGGAACAATTTAAAAGTATGTTCTACTAAACATTTATCATTTTTAATTAATTGTGGTTAAAATTTACTTTATGTCATTGTAGTAACACTTAAAGTAACTCTGTTTATATTCCTACAAAAAGTTGTTTACTTAGAAGAGATTAAATTTTGACCAAGAAATATAGACCTCGTAGAAATCAACATAGCCACATTGAAGTGAACAGGGTTATAGTAATTAACAATTAAGCATCTTGGCTCTTTCTAGCGTCAAATATCAATTTATTGTTATGACAATGAGTGAGAGTAGGATACCACAGTATTTCTTCTAAAATATTGTATGCCACAAAATAGGCCTTCTGAGGAGCAGCTGTGATATACAGGTTGAACCTCTCTAGTCTGGCACACTCAGGATCTGACTGTTGGTGAACCAGAGAATTTGCCAAACCACAGAAAGTCAAGCATTACCAATGCTTCAAAGAGCCCAGAAAGCAGTGGAAAACATTTAGGAGTAAATTAGAGTTAAATAACAGCACAGAATACTGAGAGCCAGGACTGGTGGCTGTAAATAAACTTTATGGAACTATGGGAAACTTGGCCACATCTGTGATAAGTGGACATTCAGCTAAAGTAAAATCATGCTGGACCACAGATATTGCAGGATCAGAGAGTACCAGACTAGAGAAGTTCAACCTGTTCTATGATAATAATTCAGTGGGGGTAGCCTAATAGTAAAGGAAGGGACTAGAAATTAGCTTTCCTGGATCATATTTCTCAGCTATAGCTTTAAATTGCTGTTTGGCTAGAAGTGATGCATTTGAGTGTTCTAATTCTAGATTGTGTTTCTCTAGGGCAAGTCACTTCACATCCCTGTGTCTCAACTTCCTCATCTGAGAAATGGCACTACTGCTATCTATCTATGTTGTTCCCATTAAGGCCCCCATTTCAACAAATCACTGTTCTAAGTTAAACATTTTTAAACACTTTGTTAAATAAGGATGATGCCACGAATCGAGACCTAAAATAAAATCAGCATCTACCCAATTATCACCCTGTTTGAGATGTTACAGTCTTTTCCTATCTTTATTGAGGGCTCTCCGATGCTGTGATAGAATAAACTGAGTTTTAATAGCAACCACAGTGTCTCATGGAGATATTGAGAAACATAATGTTTGTCGATGTTTTAACATAATGTTTGTCGATGTTTAAGAGAGAGTGGTTCTGAATAATTAATAATACCTTAAATTTCTGTTTATTGCTACTGTACTAATGGTGGATCCAAGTGTTAAAAAAGGGGAAAAAAGGCAACTCGAAAACATTTGGAGTCTTGCAATGAATGCTGTAATTTTAACAAATTAAACCATACATTGCAATACATTTTCAAGAAGATAAAATTTGCAGAAAACAAAAAAAATGCAAAATGTGTATAATTTTGTTTGACAAATTACTAAGAGCCTTGTTTAGGAACTAGAATCCCCTTGTGACAACAACAGTTTCCTTCAGTGAGGTAAAAATACTTCTGGATTAATAGATTTAATTTTCTCTTACCCTGAAGTCAGACTTATATTATATTGCATTCTAAGGTTCCCATGCATTTAGGAGACAATGGGTGAGTTCATTTATATATATAAAGAATCTATGATTTCTGTGCCTTACCATAGAACGTAACTTAGAGGCACATCTGTAATGAACAGTAAAAAAGGAATTTAATCATCTTGTCAGCAGGATTTTTTAAAGAGCCTCTATGAACATAATACAAGTAGGTAGAGCAAGGGACAGTATGTCAGAAGACCTGTTGTGTGTTCTTCTCCAAGGTACTTTCTCACTGTGTGACCTTAAGTTAGTCACTTAGGCATAGTTTCTCAAGAGTATTTTGGCACCTAACTTGTTGAAATCAATGAGAATTAGGCATCTAAATACCACTAAGGAGTAGGGCCTTAACCTTTTGGTGCCTCAATTTACTCATCTTTACAAGGTACATTGATATCCTTAGCTGAAAGCTGTTAGGGTACATCTACACTACAGAGAAAGATCAAAGCTACAGTTATCTATCTTCCAGGGTTCGAATTAGCAGTCTATTTAAGACCGCTAATTCAAAGTGAGAGGGGCACTCTAGTCGATGCCGGTAACCCTGCATTCACGAGGAGTAAGGGTAGTCGAAGGAAGAGTGTTCTTCCTTCGACATCCTGCAGTGTAAACAGCGCCAAAAGCAGAATTAAGCTACTTTGACTTCAGCTACGCAATTAATGTAGCTGAAGTTGTATATGTGTCTTAATTCGACTTTGTCCCATAGTATAGACATACCCTTAGAGATGATCAAAAACATAGCTGTGATCAAAGGAAAACAACCCATGCAGCATCCCAGATAATTTGAAAAATATTACATACATTCACCCATTCATTACAAAACATGATACTTTTTTCATGTCTATGATGAAAACAAGCTTCTTGGGGAAATTAAATGACATTTAGGACAAAATTCCCAAAACATGGCCTTTTTTATGAGCATGTTACTTAGTGCATACAAGCTTTGCTCTTTGGGGGTGCTACATAGGGGGGGGGACACATTTCAAATACTATCACTTGTGCACTTACAGGTAGAACTTATGCAAGTAAACTCATCTGTATTCTCTTTGGGTCCTGGGACATGTAAATTCTACATGACTGTGCACAGTGATAAGGCACAAAATGTGTGCTCACACTAACAAAGAATAGCATGAGGCATCTTTGAAAATATGGCCCTTAAAAGTATCACATCATATGCCCCTGATTGCCTCATAATGCCTCTGAAACACAGGAACAATCTTGAATATTCCTCAAATGTGTTCTGATCTTAAACTGGAAACGAGTCATGCAGCACTGGAAGTGATTCTCTCCCCTTTGCAGCCCCTATATGCAGGACCCTACCAAATTCATGACCATGAAAAATGTGTGACTGACTGAAAACTGGCTTCCCCTCGTGAAAGGTGGTCTTTAGTAGGGTTTTACCGTATACCATGCAGAATTCATGGGGAAGACCAATGTTTCTCAAATTGGGGGTCCTGCCTGAACCAAAAGGAAGTTGCAGGAGGTTCACAAGGTTATTTTAAGGAGGGGGTCTCAGTACTGCCACCCTTATTTCTGCACCAACTTCAGTGGTGGGTGGACAGAGTGCGACAGCTGTTGGCTGGGCACCTAGCACTAAATGCAGTGCTTCATCATCAGCAACACAGAAACATGGATGGCAAATGCCACCCTTATGTCTGCACTGCTGCCTTCAGAGCTGAGCAGCTGCAGAGTGGTGCTGCTGAGGGCCCACCTTTGGAGGCAGCAATGCAGAATTAAGGGTGGCAATGCTGTACCATCCTTACTTCTGTGCTGCCACTGGCAATGGCTCTGCCTTAACAGCTGGGCTCCTGGCCATCAACCACCGCTCTCCAGTTGCCCAGCACTAAAGGCAGTGCCACCACTACCAAGAGTACAGAAGTGAGGGTAGAAGTTCTGCACGCCCTCCAACCCACCACAATAATCTGGCAATACCTCTCCCCCCAACTTCATTTTGGTTCAGGATCCCTACCTTTACAGAACTAAGTTTCTCATTTATATAGCTGAAATAATTAAATTTACCATTTTTAAAATCCTATGACTGTAACATTGATCAAAATGGACCATGAATTTGGTAGGGCCCTACTTATATGCCACGATACCATTGTTACTGCATAGGAGCCATAAACAGCCCCCATGGAAGCAGAAAAGGATTTCCCTGGGACAGATGCTGCATAACCCCATGCTATCCCTCTATTGCAAGTCTTAGTGCCACGGGCATATTGGATTTTAGAGCCAGAGTCTCCATAGCACCCACCACTATGGTGGTTCTAGGTTGCTCCAGACTACAAAGCAGCTCACAAACAGCAGCAGAAAGGCTGCCATCCATTACAGGAATTCACTGAAAACTATTTTGTCCCCTTAGAGCAGGTCAGAATCTGGCAAAAAATTACTTTTGCCCTCCACTCCTTCTGGACAGCACAGCATAAAATCCCAACCTAACTGTCCAACTTGGAGAATGTGACAATTCAGAGGAGGGTGTCACTTACCACTGGTTTTTAAGGCATTAATTAACATGACGAGGAAAAGTTGCAAAGGTGCAGCAATTCATCCAGTCGGTGGCTAGGCTGAGGAAATGTTAGGGCTGATATAAAAGCAGAGTATTATGCCTGTTAGAAAAAATGGTGCTGGTATGGGGATCACTCTTAGCATTGACAAGGTATTTTCTGCCATAATTAGCCGTGAAATTATGGGCAGTGAGCCTATCCCAGGAGGCTTTCCTGTCAGTATTCAATATCCCTTTCAGCTCTGAAGCTGAGAACTTCTTAGGCAATTTAAATTTGTGATATAATGTACTCCTCCTGATCCTTTGCCTTAAAGAAAATATTTTCATTATTTGTAAATAAGCAAATTAAATAGTGTAGACAATGACCCAAAATATATATTACTCAATCATCACAAGCATGAGAAATGTACAAGATGTTCAGCTCAGGTAAGCATATTTGAATAGGTTATGTTAGAGAGAAAGACAGAGAGATAGAGACAGAGAGAGAGAATAACCACCTGTAAACATAGTATTGGTAGTTCCCCTTCCCCCCATGGAAAGTTAAGATCATTATGCAGTATTGGATGTATCATGGTTTCATTCTACGGATATCACTGCTACATCATGCCCATCCCCACATATGTAATACATATATGGCTGGTAATAGGGTAAAGCCTAGTTATGCAAAAAAAATGTTGATCCCCAGTGTTTAAAATTGGTATATAACAGAATTTTTTAATCCAACATCTGGATTTCACAAGTATGGATGTCTCTAGAAAGCTCTGTGAAATCAGAGTTTATGTTTTGCTCCATAAACCAACTATCTACAATTATCTCTATATATTTAGTTCATACAATTATCTGTTTGAGCACATACATGCATATTTTTTCCAAGCGACTACAGTACTTATTTTTTATTTATTTAGTTGCTCTTACTTCTATACTGCAAAAATGCCTGTGCAGTGACACTCAGAACCCAGGTCTACAGACTCAGGCTTGTCCTACAGCATTAGAAACAGCATTGTAGACATTTCTCCTTGAACTCTAAAACCCAAAGAGGTAGATGGGTCTCAAAGCCCAAGCAGGTACATCTACATTGTTATTTTGGGCACTGTAGGGTGAGTCCCACAAACCTGAGTCTGTAGAGAGCAGCTTGCTGTTGCGGTGATGGTGGTTGCTTTTTTTAATTTTGCAGTGCAGACAAACTACTAGGGGCCATTGAGAGATCCATGCATACATGAAGTTCCTATGGACTTCAAGTGATAAAGATACCTTATCAGGCTACAGAACAGCATTCTACAGGGAAGTGGTGGAAGCCGCAATGCTTTACATTTTTAATGCTAGCATGGAAAAACACACTAGAACACACTAAAAATATGCAGTACAGACAAAGAAAGGTGGGTGTATTGGCAAGAAAATGAACGAGAGGCTCCAATGGGTCTTTTCCCTCTTCCTTCTGTGATTCTGAGAACAAAAACAATACAAATCACAAAGAGAATTCTACAATAACTGAAGAACAACTAATACAACAAAAGTAACAATAAATAAATAAAAACCAGGTGTTCTGTATTTTGGTGGGCAGGATTAACAGCAGGAAAGAGTCTTCTGTCATCTACAGCATTGTTTTGTGCTGATTTACCTTCTATGCCAGGGGTGGGCAATAATTTTGGAAGCGGGGCCACTTCACAAATTTTGGAAGTGGTCACGGGCTGACCCAGAAGAGGTGGTGCCTCGGGCTGAAAACTACCCTGCTGGGTACAGTGACCTTATTTTCGGAACCAGCTGCAGCCAGTAAGAATGGTTTAATTTAAATTATGAAAAAGATTAAGTGTTTAACTTTCTCATGTTAGTTTATCAAACTTCAAAGTTTATCAAACTTTTAAATCAAGTAAAATATGTCCAACACAAAATGTTTCAATGTTTTCTTTATTTATGGGAAGGTTGGGGAACCCTTTTTGGGTCTGGGGACACTGACCCACAAAAAAATCAGTTGGGGACCACACAAGTGAGAAGCAAAAAAACTCCTCCAAAACCGCCCAACGCTCACTGATGTGGCCCCAATGGAGACACCTCACACCTTTGGTGACCCAACCTCATGGGGTGAGGGAAAGGGAAGGGAGAAACTGAGGTTCATGGCTTCCCACAGATCAGATTTACTGTTCTGGAGTTAGTGGATTTTATGGAACCTCTTTAGGCTCTGGGGTAGGGACAAAAATGAAGGGTACAATGCACGAGACAGGGCTGCCAGCAAGTAGGATAGGGATGGGGTGCAGGATCTGGGAGGGAGTTGGGGTGCAGAAGCAGGCTGGGAGTAGGGTGTCTGGACAGGTGGAAGGAGCAGGAACAAGGGAGGGGTGAGTATGTGGCCAGGAGAGAGGGTGCAAGAACAAGGGAGGGTGTCAGAGCAAGCTGGGTTTGATGGGTCTTGGGAGGAAGGGAAGTGACGGGATTGGGGTGGGGGGGTCTGGACATGAGGGGAAACCTCACCTGGCTTCATGCTCCCTTGCAGCAACAGTGCAGACATGATGTTCCGGCTGCCCTAGAGGGAGGCCCCGTTGCCACGGTCACGTGATCCGGGGCTGGCCCTGAGGTGCCATGGCCACCCCCAGAAGCACCGCAGCCACAGGCCATCCCCAGAGGCGCTGCAGCCATGCAGCTTGGAGCTGGCTCTGGAGGCACCACAGCCACGTGGTCCCAGGGTGCTCCGGAGGCACTGCAGTCTAGAGCCAGCCCTGGAGGTGCTGCTACCGCGGCCAGGCAGCCAAAGTGCTGGCCCAGAGGTGCCACTACCCGGCCAGGGGCCAGCCTTGGAGGCATTGTTACCGCAGCCACTAGGGCCGCCCCCAGAGGCGCCGTGGAAGCAGTGCTTCCAGGGCTAGCTCCAGACCACGTGACCACAGAAGTGGACCCTCCAGGGCTGTCCCTGTTGAGGAGCCTCAACCCCAGTGCTGCCTCCTCTCCAGTGGCAGCATGGGGAGTAGAGAGGCAGGGCTGAGCTCCTTCCCCCATGGCAAGGCCTGTAATTAGGGGGCGGAGCCTATAATTGCCTCATGGACCAGATCAAAGGCCAAGGTCAGCTGGATCCAGCCTGCTGAGAAGCTTTTGCTGACCCCTGTTCTATGCAATGCCTCTTAAGTTAATGAAGTTACGTGGAGCACAAGTCAGAATGAAATTTAGTCCCCTACATAAGATTGTGCTCTAAGATAAGTCAGATTTTTAGAGTTCACTTAGGATTCACAATTATGGCTATTTTAAGCATTTTGTTCAACATTTTTTTCAGTAAAAAATAGCTTTTTAAAATCAATATAGAAACCTCTGGAAGAAATGTCCATGTTCAACATGTCTTTATTCAACAAAAACCAGAACATTTCTGCTGAATCTAATTTTTATTTAGGACTATTTTTTTTAATTCTATTCATAGTGGGCACTGAAATGGGAGAAAAAGTGAAGTAGCAGTGGGATGGAGGTGTGTGGCACTGCCATTCAAGATCAGCTCAAAGATTCTATAGCCTCATAATTTCCTATAGTAGTCTTAAATATTTAGAACTGCTTGTGAGGATGGAGGGAAGGCAGAATAGTATAAGGATGAAAACAACACAGGACACTCAGTAACAGTCTTTGGAAATCATTTCCTTTATGCACCAGAGCCAATTATTTCAAAGGTTGCCCTATAACATGCATAGTGTCCAGCAGAAACACAGCAGCAACACAGCAAGAGCTGTACATCTCATTAAAGGAAAACTGACCATAAAACTATATTAAAAGCTATACTTAGTCCTGGGGTTATTTTCAACTTTTTTATCAGTCAGACAATAGTTTTAAATAATACCTTTGTATTCCTATTGTAAATAGCAGAGACTACCTGCTACTATCAGTCTCAGTTTGATGACAGTGAGTGTGAAGGAGGAAGTCTTTATGTATCAAATAACTAGCTATTTTGGGAAGGCAGTTACCCTCCTCCTCTTCAGATTCCATTCAAATGTGCCATTTTCAAGCAGTAAATTAGAGATATTTCCAAGACTAAGGTCTATTGGAACAGTAGCTTTCAGAGAGAATAGTCAGTTTTGGACCTGGTGCAGACAGCTATATTACCCAAGAAAGTTTTGATGTAAATATTAACATGTTAATTTAGTTTAGCTGTAAACAGGAATGTAAATTACACGCTGGATGTACGATGATCAGAAAATTACTAATTGAAGAATATCTCAGGGAATAACAGAAAAGGCCCACACTTACAAATTAAGAGCAGCCATACAGGGTCAGGCCAAAGGCCCATCTAGCCCAGTAACTTGTCTTTTGACAATGACTAATGCCATTCAGATGCTTCAGAGATAATGAACAGAACTGGACAATTTCAGTGGAGTTTGATCCCGAATCATCTTGGCTAATAGCCATTGATGGACTTATCCTTTTTCAATTTATCTCTTTCTGAACCCAGTTATTGGCCTTCATAACATCCTCTGATGATGAGTTTCACAAGCTGACTAGGCATTGTATAAAGTAGTACATCCTTTTGTTTGTTTTCAACCTGCTGCCTATTTATTTCATTGGGAGATCCATAACTCTTCTGTTATAGGAAGTTAACACTTCCATATTTATTTTCTCTAGGTCAGTTACGATTTTATACACCTCTATAATATCCCCACCTCGTAGCTGTCTCTTTTCCAAACTGAAAAGTCCCAGTCCTGTCAATTTTTCTTCACATGGGAGCTTTTCCATATCCCTAATCTTTTTTTTTTTTCCCTTCTCTGAACTTTTTCCAATTCTAATATCCCTTTTTTAAGATGGGGCAACCAGACCTGCATGCATTCTTCAAAGTGTGGGCATACCATGGTTTTAAATAAGGGCACTGTGATATTTTCTGCCGTATTATTTATTCCTTTCCTAATGATTCCCAATATTCTGTTCACTTTTTTTGATGCTGCTACACCTTGAGTGAATGTTTTCAGAGAACAATCCACAAGGTCTCCAAGATCTCTAACAGCCTTTATTAGATCCCATCATTTTGTACGTATAGTTGTATCACAAGGCACTTATGAACATTGAATTTTATCTGCCATTTTGTTGACCAGGCATCCAACTGTCAGGAATTCCTTTGTAGTTCTTTGCCATCTGCTGACGACTTAACTGTCTTGAGAAATTTTGTATTGTCTGCAAATTTTGTCACCTCACTGTTTACTCCTTTTTCCAGACCATTTATAAATACATTAAACAGCACTGATCCCAGTACAGATCCTTGGGGGACACCACTATTTATCTCTTATTTTGAAAACTCTCCACTTATTCCTATATTTTCTTTCCTTTCTTTTAACTTTAAATTATTCAGGTCAAATTCAGTGATGAAAAATGGTGTAAGTTTAGTACACAGGAGATGCAATGGGTTTGTGTAGAAAAATAAACAGCTAAGCTAAAACAGTTGCTTTTCTTGCTGTTAGTTCCTGAAATCCCACATGTGTAGGTATTTATACTGTAACTATTTCTCATATGCAGGGCTCGACAAATAATGTAATCTACTCGCCCGTGGCGAGTAGATTACGACCCGGAAGAGCCGGCGCAGAGCGATCTGCACATGCACAGAACGGGGCGAAACCCAAAGTGGTGGAAGTTACCACTTACATTTGTTTTTTGTACAACTTTCACTTTATTTAGTTACTGAGTCCAATTGTTTACATCACCATCAAATTTGACACAGCTACTCTGAAGCAATGTTCCCACTATTTTTGGCCATTTATATGCAGAATAAATGTTATGTGCTCCAAGGCATATGTGGATGTGCACCATCAGCAGAAACTCAAGGAGCTTCTAATAGAGGAGGTATTGGAGACTTTAGCAATCATCTTTGAAAAATCATGGAAGACAGGAGAGATTTCAGAAGACTGGAAAAGGGCAAATATAATGCCCATCTATAAAAGGGAAATAAGAACAACCCAGGAAACTACAGACCCCTAAGTTTAACTTCTGGGCCAGGAAAGATAATGGAGAAAGTAATTAAGGAATTCATCTGCAAACACCTGGAAGAAAATAAGGTGATAGGTAACAGCCAGCATGGATTTGTAAAGAACAAATCATGTCAAACCAAGCTGATAGCTTTCTTTGATAGAATAATGAGTCTTGTGGATAAGGGAGAAGCCATGGACGTGGTATACCTAGACTTTAGTAAGGCATTTGATACAGTCTCACATCATCTTCTTATCAATAAACTAGGCAAATACAACTTAGACAGGGCTATTATAAGGTGGGTGCATAACTGGCTGGATAACTGTTCTCAGAGAGTAGTTATTAATGGCTTACAATCATGATGGAAGGATAGAACAAATGGAGTTCTGTAGGGGTCTGTTTTGGGACCGGTTCTGTTCAATATCTTCATCAACGATTTAGATATTGGCATAGGAGAGTACGCTTATTAAGTTTGTAGATGATACCAAGCTGGGAGGGGTTGCAACTGCTTTGGAGGATAGGGTCCTAATTCAAAATGATCTGGACAAACTGCACAAATGGTCTAAGATAAATAGAAATTGTTACTCACCTTGTGCAGTAACATCTGTTCTTCGAGATGTGTGTCCCCATGGGTGCTCCACTACAGGTGTCGGGCTCGTCCCGGCGCCGCAATCCGGAAAGTTTTCTCCAGCAGTAGCCCCCTCCGGAGGACCGCGCATGCGCCGAGGCGTCCCGTGGCGTTCGCGTCTTTTTTGAGTCGCGCAGTCCGACGCGCCATTCCTCCTAGCCGGAACGTCTGAAACAGAGAAAGAAAGAACTCCGAAGCAGGAGGAGGGCGGGTCGTGTAGCACCCACGGGGACACACATCTTGAAGAACAGATGTTACTGCACAAGGTGAGTAACAATTTCTTCTTCTTTGAGTGATGTCCCCGTGGGTGCTCCACTACAGGTGAGTATGAAGCAGTCAGCCAAACAGCTGATCGTGCTTTGGAATTATTTGCGCACAGAAGAGAGAACTGCTTGAGCGACTGCCATGTCTGCAGCTCTAAGACGGTCAAGAGCATAATGCCGAGCAAACGTGGATGACGACGACCAGGTTGCTGAGCGGCATATGTCAAGTAGCGGGACATTCTTCAGGAATGCTGTGGAAGTAGCCATGTTCCTGGTTGAGTGTGCTGTTGGTGGACAGGATAGAGGCCTGCCCCTAAGGGTGTAGCAGCAAGTGATGCAGTTAACGATATGCGACGATATACGTTGTGATGATAGTTGATGACCTTTAGAATGGCTCACCACTGATAATAGTAATCGACTTGTTGGACTGTTGGAGGTTTCTGAGGAGGGCATGCTGCTTCTGTGGCGGTTCAGAGGTACGTAGATTTTGTGAATAAGCCACCCGTTTAAAAAGTTCGTGGAATTGTTTGTAATCATCCACGAGAGAGGGTTCTTCATTAAATACCACGTCGTCTGGGGAGGAGGAAGAGACATCTGTTAGAGAAGCTGTGGGTTGTTGCTCTGCGACAGGTGACTGTGTGACATCTCCGTGCAGGGCAGAAATTGTTGATGCATCACCAGTAGGCGTTGGTGGGCGTTGAGGCAGCGGAATAGAGCCCTGGGTTATTGGTCGTGGTGAGTATAATTGCTGCCGTTCTGGAGACGAGGGCGGTGAAGTCCTTGTGAAGGAGCGTGAACGGTCAGGATTGGGCGAGATGTACCGACGGTGATGAGAGTCATGGTGTGAATATTGCGGGGAGTATGAAGCAGTGCTCCTGTGATGATAGTAACGGGAGCGAGGAGGAGATCCCGGAGATCGTGAGCAATGGGAATGGTGACATGGAGATCTCGAGTAGTATGTGCGGTGGTAATGTGGCGGTGTAATAGATCGCGTTGGAGATCTACAGTAACGGTGTGTGGGAGAGTGGCCGTAATGGTAGTGCCGTCGTCTTTGGCAAGGTGATAGCGATTGCTCAGGTGAAAAAGCTGCCCTGTCAGGACTGGGGGAAGGCGTACGGGGATGGTGAATCTTCCTTTGCGCCCTGGTCGGTATTCCCGCGGATGGGGGAACCATGGGGATTGGACTTCCAGGAATTGAGATGACCGAGGCAGAGTCAGAAAGTGCCTCCATGAGGCGTGGTGACCTAAGTGCGGAGGATGGGGATGCTGGAGCCGTATCCTTCCCTGAACCATGTGGTTGCGGGCAGTCGGTGCGGGCAGTTGCAGGCGTGCTGTGTATGTGATGCGGAGCTGCGTCCCCAGGTCTTGTGGGTGCCGAGTGCTTTCTCGGTGCTGTCTGCGCTGATTGCACTCTTGGTGCCGGCTTCGTCTTCGGTGCTGGCTTCGTCTTCGGTGCCGGATTGGCTCTCAGTGCCGGCTCCACCCCAGGCGTCTGCTGAGGCCCCATATGAGGCAGTGGTGCCGGATGCGTCGGTGCCGAGGACCACACCGTATGTGGCTGCGGTGCTGCGCGGACACTCGGTGCTGCAGATGACGGTGCCGATTCCGGACGGCCTGACGGTACCGAGAGTACTGAAAGCGCGGGGCTAGGCGCCAATGTACTACGGACTTTGGTTGGCTTGTCCGCTCCCTGTCTGGGAGGGAAGCTCGATGAGCTCCGTGCCTCTCCTGCACTTAGACTCCTGGGCAGAGCAGAGCTTTTTCCGTCCCTGGGCTTCCATGGGACTGAAGCGTCCCATTCTTCTATCGACGGGGACTGAAGCGCCTTATTGAAGAGTAACATCTTCAGGCGCATTTCTCGGTCCCGTCTCGCCCGCGCGGTTAACTTCAAACAGTGACTGCATTTCTGGGGGACGTGGCCCTCTCCCAGGCAGCGAATACAGCGGGAGTGGCCATCGGAGACCGGCATGGCGTCGCCGCACGAAGCACATTTCTTAAAGCTGGGAGAGCCGGGCATGTTTAGTGCGGCGGTCTTCCAGGGGGAAGAAAGAACTTGAGGGTTGGACGGAGCAGCCCTTAGTAACTATAATGGCAAAGAGAATTTTTTTTTTTTAAAACAACTAACTACTAACTAACTAACTATTGATAACTGCGTAACACTATGTAGAAAGGGGCTAACTGGGAAGGAACAGAAGAATTAATTATACGATTTCTCCTCAGGAGAGGAGCGTGTTCCA
>CM057846.1:166074774-166093517 GCA_030068395.1 Apalone spinifera
AGAACATGACCTATGAAGGAAGACTGAAATAATTAGGCTTGTTTAGTTTGGAAATGAGAAGACTGAGAGGGGACATGATAGTGGTTTTCAGGAATGTAAAAGAGTGTCACAAGGAGGAGGGAGAAAAATTGTTCTCCTTGGCTTCTGAGGATAGGACAAGAAGCAATGAATTTAAAATGCAGCAAGAGAAGTTTAGGTTGGACATTAGGAAAAACTTCCTAACTGTCAGGGTGGTTAAACACTGGAGTAAGTTGCCTAGGGAGGTTATGGAATCTCCATCTCTGGAGATAATTAAGAGCAGGTTAGACAGACATCTATCAAGCATGGTATAGATGGTATTGGGTCCTGCCATGAAGGCAGGGGACTGGACTCGATGACCACTCGAGGTCCCTTCCAGTTTTAGTGTTCTATGATTCTTTGATTCTATGAAACAGATGCTGTCTGTTGCTGCCAGCTGTGGGCACTCTGCTAGTCAGCTGGATGACATTTGAACCTCTCCTGGGTGGCCTCCAAGCACTCTGCTTACAGGGAACATTGCTCTGAAGTAGTTTCAATCTGCAAAATGAGTGTTAAATCTGACATTGAGGAGTTCCGTATTTAGTTTCCAGTAATAGCTTCTTGAGCAAAAGTGCTATTTTTTTCATTTGTTTTTCATGGCATGGTTTTTCATTTGTGTGTCTGTATTCTAGTTCATCTCACTAAAAGGCTATGAAAAGTTATACTGCTATGTAAGTATTTAACAATACATGCATCTGTGACAAACAAGCAAGCTCAGAAAGTAGCAAAGGGACATGAGATCATCACAAAAATGTCCCGGCCTTAAATAACACCCAAGATATGCACCATTTTTCAGAGCTTATCTACCAGATAAAGGGATGCACTCACACATCACATGTTTGTTTCCCCAACAGACTTTTATCATGACTGGATGAATCTCATTTTCCTCTCATTCACACTGAAGTTCCTTAACAGAAGACCTGAGAGTTATATCACTTTCAAAGTTGCTTAAGGCCAGGTCTACACTGACTGAGAAAAAAATGCAAGATATGCAACTCCAGCTACGTGGATTGCGTAGCTGGAGTCAATGTCCCTTGCATCTATCTTCTGGGATGGCCCCACAGTGGGAGGTCAATGGCAGAAACTCTCCTGTTGACTTCCCCTACTCCTCAGGATAGCAAGGAGTACCTTGTTCAATGCAGGTATTCTCAGCATTTGATTTTGTGAGTCTTTACTAGACCTGGTAAATAGAGCCCCAGAAGATCAATTGCCAGAGCGTTGATCCTCCAGTAAGTGGAGATGTGGCCTAAGAAAGAGAAGACTCAGGCCTTACACACAGAATAACAGAATGGATTATATTTCTGCCTTACCATAGATGCTATTATAGCCTCATTATTATAAAATTGGCACACAGTCCTGAAGAAGCTATGTAAACACTATACAATTCTGTAAAAAATTGCTCCAAAATGTGTATATTTGTGAAAAATATTATATATTAATCTGAGTATGTGTCTTATTAATTTCATTCTGTGTTGGTTAGTATTTACTAACTGTATGTATTTAGATTTATCAGTGAATGCACCTGAACATTCATCCAACAAAAGAGTTAAGGGACTCTCAGGGTTGATTTAAAAAACACCCAGTCAGAACATGGGCAGTTAAGTGGCTAATCAAGGTTAAATAAAGATAGATGTAGGCTCTACTTATGAATGCTAAGATATTAAAAAAGCAATAAAAAAGACATCAGAAAATAATGGCAACTGTTTAGGAACATATTTTGCTGTCCCCATGCTTTCAAAATGTTTGAAATGTTGAAATTAATGAAGACTAAAGCTTACACTTATTCCACTCTTAAAATGTTCATTGCATTAGTGTTGAAGATGCATCTCTCAGAAGAATATTTTGAGAGAAGATGAGAAGTTACACCAAAGCATTTATCAAATGATTTGCATCTCATTTGGGTCATTGGAATGATGAAATACTGCTGTTCCTACAGTCTCTGCAGACTTGATATTTAATGATTGATTTACATGAATAAGGTGCTCTCAATACAATTACCCACATCTAATTATCCAGAAAAAGATAGTTTTATGCATAAATTGAGTATTTAATATACACTGTAGACAGTAAGCACAGCCACATCTTTTAAGTAAAGTTGCATGGTTTTTATAACAATTACAATATTATCATCCCAGTGCTGAAACCAGTGTAGGGTATCTCATGTTTCCTTTACAAGAGGGTTGCAGAAACCCGGCTTAGCCCCTGTGCAAGTTAAGATTTTTTGTATGAAAAGGGAATTATCTGGGGTATAGCAATGTTCAGGCCACAACCCATCCTGCCCTTATGGCTGGAGCTCCTGCAGTGGGGTGGCACAGAGTAGAAATTGTCATGTAACCTTAACTATGGAATCACAAGGACATGTCTATACTGTAGTCTTTATGGCTATGAGGATACTGTGCTAATTACACTGAAGTGTGCTTAACAATTAGTTATAAATGTCAGGGTGTGTATTCTGCATCATTATTTCAAGATAACTAGCATTATTTTGAAATAACAATGCGAGCGTCTACACAGCCATTCCGTTATTTCAAAATAATTTCAAAATATCGGATGGCTTATTCCAAAATCTGTAAACCTCATTCTAGGAGGAATAACGCCTATTCCAAAATAGTTATTTTGAAATAAGGCACGTGTAGATACTCCACAGCTGCTATTTTGAAATAGCCCCCTCATCAGGACCATTCTAAGTTATTCCTCCACAGTGCCTCTTAGGGCTCTAAATCGAGATAGCACATTAGGGTTGCCTGCCTTGGACTAATTTTGAGGCTTCTCTGCAGCGTAAACGTGCTATTTTGAAATAAGCTATTTCAGAATAACTATTCTGGAATAGCTTATTTTGAAATAAGCGTGCAGCGTAGATGTACCCTCCAGAGTAAAAAAGCAAAATGTGACATTTTCTAAAGGCCTTTGATCTCTGTGGCTATCTCTGACCTCATATCTTAGGTAATTACTTTTGATGTGCAGTTCCCTAATATACATGCATGTATGAAGCCATAACACAAATGGTGTATGCCCATAGTAGGGACTCTTTAAAAATGTGGCCTAAAATGTTTAAGACTTTGCTCCTCTCTTTCAGTTAGGTGCAACGTATTTAAAATTATCCAAAAAGTCTTACAAAAAATGAGAGTGAAAAATGTAACCATTAACTCTACATTTTCTTTGTATGTGTGAGAGTTTCTTATTTAGATTCAGTTGAAACTTTATCCAATTGAAATTCCAAGTGATACATCCAAAACTTACAATTAGCAATGGAAATATACATATAATGTATGCAATTATTGTAATGTATTTTGTACTTTGGAATTATAATGAAATCAGGGGGTTTGCCAAATGTAATATATTGCAACATATTTATTAAATTAACGAATTTAAAATATTATAATCAGTGGAGTATACAAAAAAGGGGAATAGATTATAAAACAGAGACTAGGGGAATGGAGCTGATGAATGGATAAAGGTGAGTGATGAAAATTTCATAACTGAAAAGTGATTAGCACAAAAGAAAACAGCTAATGCCAAGCTCCACAATAGATTCTTCTGAGAGCTTATGATGAGAATAAAGGATAGATTCTGCACTTAAAGTATATTTTATGCTGAATATAGGGCAGGGAGGGCAATAATCTCTGATGGGGGCCACTCCAAGAATGTGGTAAGTGGGCAGGGGCCACACTCTTCTATTATATTAATGCAAGAGGTGTGAGGTCTGGGATGGAGGTTGGATGCAGATGGGAGCTTAGGGTAAAGGACTGAAGTTCAGGAGGGGGTGTGGCTTCTAGGAGGGAGTTTGGATGAAGGAGGTAGTTGTGACTAGAGGCAGCAGACTGGGGTGCAAGAGGAGGTGCAGGGTTCAGGAAGGGATACGTATGAAGGAAACAATTCTAACCCGGAGGAGGAATGTAGAAGGGGATGCAAGGTCTAGGATGGGGCTGTGATCTAGAATCCAACCTTTCAAGATTAATGAGATGCTGCTCTGTCTCCCTTTCTCACGGCAAGGGAATGTTGGAAACCTACATACCCTGGAGCCTTGGGTGCTAGATCTGTCAAAATTGAGGACTTGCATTCTTAGATCATTACACCACCACACCATTCAGGTACACTCCTTTCTGTGATAGCACAGGACCTGTCTAGTTGGGATGACCTGGTGAGATTTTTCCATTCAGCTGGTGCTCTAAACATGGGGTTGGAAACTAGGACTTGGCAGGGTGCAGGCAGACCTTTTAACAATATTTGGAAGAAAAATCTTCTGCCAGAAGAGTCATGATGCACCAGCCAATTAATGCTGAATCAGTAGAAAGTGCAGTGAATGGAACACATTTAGTTGCATGATCTCTAAGTATCATGGGTCAGTTTCTTGGATCACTGGACCTGAAGATCAGAGGAATCCATCAATAGTTTCAACAAGATCTGGTATGCCCTTGGGCTGTAGAAGATGTGTAAGGCTCATGCTACCTCAACATTAATAAACTTTTAATAATTTTTGTTGCTCTTCTCTGTACTTCCTCCAATTTGTCCACATCCTTTCTGAAATACAGCACCCAGAACCGGACACCATACTGAAGTTGACGCCCAATAAGCATAAAGTAGAGCTGAATAACTATTTCTTGTGTCTTGCTTACAATGCTCCTACTAATACATCCCAGAATGATGTTTGCTTTTTGCAACAGTGTACACTGTTGAGTCATATTTAGCTTGTGACGCATCATAATTCCTAGATCCCTTTCTGCAGCATTCCTTCGTAGACAGTCACTTCCCATTTTGTATGTGTGCAACTGACTAGTCCTTCCCAAGTGGAGTACTTTGCATTTTTCCTTACTGAAATTCAGCCTATTTTCTTCTGAATATTTATCTAATTTGTCCTGAACATTTTGAATTTTAATCTTATCCTCTAAAGCACTTGCAACCACTCTCAGCTTGGTATCGCCTGCAAACTTTATAATTGTGTTTGCTATGGCATTATCTACAATATTAATGAAAATATGCCCAGAACTGGATCTAGACTTCATCTCTGCAGGACTCCACTTGATATGTCCTTCCTACTGGACTGGGAGCCACTGATATAGCTCTCTGGGAATGGTTTTCTAGCCATTTTATAGTCACTCAATCTAGGCTGTATTTCCCTAGTTTGTTCATGAGAAGGTAATGTGATACAGTATCAAAAGCCTTACTAAAGTAAAAATATATTACATCTACCACTTTTCTCTATCCACAAGGCTTGTTGTGCTACCAAAGAAAGCTATTCTGTTAGTTTGACATGATTTGCTCTTGACATATACATGCTGTTGCTTGTCACCATGTTATCTTCTAAGAAATTGCTTATTGATTTGCTCCATTTTTTTTTTAATACTGAAGTTAAAATGACTGGTCTGTAATTTCCCAGGTTATCTTTACTTCTCTTTTTATGGATTGATATTATAGTTGCCCTTTTCCAGTCATCTGGAATCTCATCAGTCTTTCATGACTTTTCAAAGATAATTGCTAAAGGCACAAATATCTTCTCAGTCAGCTGCTTGAGTATTCTAGGATGCATTTCATCAGGCTTTGGTGACTTGAAAATATCTAACTTGTCTAAGTAATTCCTAACTTGTTCTTTCCATATTTTAGCCTCTGATCCTAGCTCACTGCATGGCATTCGTTAAGTCAAATGTCCAATTGCTACTGGAGTTTTTGGTTAAAACTGAAATAAAAAAGTCATTTAGTGTGTCTGCCATTTCCACATTTTCTGTTAGTGTTTTAGCTTTCTCATTTAGAAACATGCCTTCCCTGTCTTTGGTCTTCCCCTTTCATCTAATATATTTGTAAAATGTTTTCTTGGTACCCTTTATGTTTTTAGCTAGTTTAATCTGACTGTGCGCTTTGGCCTTTCTAATCTTGCCCATATATACTTGTGTTATTTTTTTATATTCATCTTTTGTAATTTGACAATCCAGTCCTATGCTTCCTTATCACTGTTTCAGTAGTACAGTCTCAATGTAGGTCATCAAATATAACAGAGAACGCTTACAAAAAAAGTATCCCAGTTTGTCAAACCTGGACAAATTTTGTTCTTCTACCCCACTGTAAATTTGGAATAATTATTAGCTGGTGAACTATTCTGGCTTTCCATTACTGTGGTAAAGAAAAGGGCTCAATCTCAAATCTGGGATTTACTTATACAGGTTGAACCTCTCTTAACCAAAGGACCATAGATGTTCCAGGACCAGAGAGTCCTGGTGGAGGGCTGGTGGCTGGGAGCCCTGCAGCAGGGCTAGAGCCCAGTAGCAGGGCTGCCCTGCCCTATGGAAGCAAAACCAGGAGCCCAGCAGTAGGGCTGCCGCGCAGTGCCAAAAGTACAACGAGGTATGTGGGAGGCAGCGGGGCTGAAGCCCAGCAGTGAAACTGCCTGGCGAGACAGGGACGCAGTGGGGCTGCTTGGCAGTACAACTAGGAGCCTGGCAGCCCCGCTACTGCCAAGCGGCTCAGCTGCCTGGCAGGGCTGGGAGTCAGTGCAGCTGCCCCGCAGGGCCAGGAGCCTGACCACAGGGTTGCCTCTGGGTGGGCCCAGCAGCACAGCAAAAAGCCACTTAGCAGAGCTGCTTGGTGGGGCTGGGAGGCAGCGGGGCTGCCGTGTGAGGCTGAAGTCCAAGTGGGGCTTATCGCCCAGCGGTGCAACTGGACAGGGGGGCTTCCCCGTGGGAACGAAGCCTGGCAGTGTGGCTGTGTGTGCTGGCGGTGGGGCTGTCACGGTGGGGCTAGGAGCCCTGTGTGCGGAGGGGCCAGTGGCAGGGGGAAACTGGCTGGGAGGCTGACAGCAAGGTCATGGCTGGGGGGTTGGACTGGTGACAGGGGTGCGCCCAGAAATGACCTTCTCTGGTCTGGCAAAATCCCTCATCCGAGACTGGTCAGGTCTTGAGGGTGCCAGATTAAGGAAGTCCAACCTGTATGTGTGTCCTTTCAATCCCAGGTTAGGTATTTACCCTATTCAGAGTCTTCATATTGTTTTTCCTATTTAGAAATATACCATGGGTGGCTTATGGGTTCATAAATACTTTTTTTTTTTTAATAATAAGTTTGTCGTCCCACTCTTGCTTATGGTGACCTTTCAGCTTTGAAATTGTTTTGAATGTAAAGTGGCACTTTGAGTCAAAAATACGAGTACATAGCTTTAAATTTTCATTGCTCTATCCATTTTTGTCACTTAGATGAATCACTTTGTTGTAAAGATAAAATGATAAAATGGATACAGTTTGGCGAGCCCAGAAATTAAACATGGTATTGTGTGGTAACAGCAGAGAAGCACCATAAAAGTCTCATTTGAGGACTATAATGAAAGTGTGTTTGTAATATACTCTACCTTGTTTTCTATTCATATTAAAATCCAATTCTACTCCTATTTATGCTAATATAAATCAGGATTAACCCTACTGAAGTCAATGTGATGTTACCAGTGTAAATCTTATGTGACAAGAGAATTAGGTCGTTAGCAGAGTAAATATTATTCTTCTGTGTATCAAAACTTCCATAGCAGTCTGATATGATCATTGACGACTTATTAGGTATTGCCTTAAAAAGTCATCATATAGATTTGTCATCACATGAGAACATACATCTTCTATCCACAGTAACTGAACAATAAAATATTAAAGGCCAGATCCTCCACTAGTGTAAATTAGCAGAGCTACATTGATTTACATCATATTACACAGAGGTAAATTTAGTGCAGAATGTGGCCTTCAGTATCCAAGTCCTTACTCAGAATCCAATTAGGCAGGAAAATGGGCACCAGCTATTCCAATGAAATTATCTTTTTACTATTCAAATGAGTAAGAAATAATATATTATTACCTTACATTATATTTCAGTAGCTTTCAAATAGAAGAATGAGAGCAGAAGCTACATTTTATTTCTGATCTACCTGCCTTCCTATGTGGGCCAATTTCACACCAGTGGCAGTTATATACGCTTATACAAGTGAGACTGACTATGTTTCAAGGACACTTGTACTCTTATTTTATACCAGCTTTTTCCCTCCACAAGATAAATTCTCACCCTACTCCATACGCAGCTGTATATGTTCATTTCACTCCAGATGCAGATTGCAGATATATTTCACTGGTGGGAACAGCCAAATGGATAAAGTGAGTTTCACTCTTGTTTTGTGAAATTTGCATTTCTCCACACATAAACTGGCTTCTACTTACCAGCTGTATTATATAGTCAGTTTTGTTTTTATTCTGATATACTGCAATTTAAAGGGAAAGTATATAAAATCACAAGAAATCTAATCATACCCAGAAAACATCACACTACCATAATTCATATGATACAAATAGGATACATATGATGCTTTGTAAAATGAAAGACATCGAAGACAGAACAAAAAAATAGTAAAAGCTAATCAAAACTTCAGAAGACAAAGGCTTTTCAAAAACATATCAGCCAAAACTGCTTCCTTATAATCATGCGAGGATGGAGAGTGGGGAGCCTTTGTAACACATATCTACATGTTATATACCTGTGACAATAGAGAACATGCATACAGGATTACCCAGTACACATTTGTCCCCATAATTTACAAAATGAATGATTTAATACAGAGGGAATAAAAAAGTAATATATGATATGGGCTAGAAAACTGTAAGACTGTTTGGATGAGAAGCGGAAAAATAATCAAATGCAAGGGAAATTTAGGTAGTAGCTACAATGTAATTATGTGAGTTGAAATTTGTCCAGTATATGAAATCTATAGAAAAATTAGTAAAAGGGTGATTTCCATTTAAAACATAAAAGTAGTAGATGAGGACTACATCTGGTTGCAGGCTAAAGGGTTCCTCGGTAGCTCTGGTGAACCTTATAAAGTCATTAGATGGGAGGAAATAAAGCTTAAAAAATAAGTTTAGAGTAGACTCTTCCAAGTCCAGTGTTCCCTGTGGATGCAAATTTGGCAGACTATTTCTGACTAGCAATTTTATCTATAATTTAAACAGAAGCAAATAATAAATATTCAATTTCTTTGCATTTAAACTAACAGTGATTAAGCAAAGAACAAAGCATATGTACACAATTCCAATGCAGAACAGCATGTGAGTAGGGAGGAAATCCCAATGTAAGATTTTGTTTCACGTTTTCATGCCTCCTTCTTTTAAGCAAAGAAACTAGAGATAGAGAAATCCAGGAAGATTATCTCACAACGAAAAATAAGATCAGAACATCAACATTTCTCCCTGAACACTAAATTTAACTATACATGATACTTCTGTCCAATAATGTCCAATTATTCAGGTTAAGTGGGCACCAAACTTGGAAGATATTATCAACACTAAAAGAATCAGCTCAGAAGAAAGCTAAGCTTTATGGAAACAATTTCAATAGTAAAGAAAAGTTGTTTTATAAATCATTAATTATAGTTTCATAAATCATAAAACCTTTGTACATATTCAGCAAATTCTTCCTCTTTTGAGTGCATAAGTATGCTGCTGATCTACATTGACCTGGCTATGACTGGCTGAATTGGTGTAACTACTGCATTGTTAGAACGACAATGATTAATAACAATATTTCTTTCAAGAAAATATACCAAAACAAATTATTTAGCCCTCTGGTGAGTGAAGATGCATGAATTTTAGATACAAAACATACTTATGGGAATTTAAAAAACCTCTTTGGATGGTTTTGTTAATTTCCATTGGCTGTAGGCATTCTCACTGAGCCCCTATCACAGTAAGCGCTACGTTTCACACACTGAAAATATTTACATATAATTGGTCAAAAAGACCAAATTCTCTGCTCCAGCATGGGTACAAAGAAGCACCTACATATTGGGGCTGTACTAGTCTACAATCTGCAGACTCAGTGGAATACAAATGCATCTATCCATAGACCAACCAACTCACAAGTGCCAAGATCTGCTATGATTCCTTATGCCCACATCAGAATGAGTTCTCCTAAGTCAGCAGGTTAATGATTCAGGAAAAGAGAGACCTGCCCACTCCTTATTGACTTTCCACTGAACCTGACACCACCAGTGCAGGCACCTTTCAAAAGTTTCCCATTTCTGACAGCAAACTAACTTGCAAAGGCACAGGAACAGAGATGCAAAATCCAGCAGGTAGTTGAAATAAATTCAGTACATTACACACAGTGAGGGTTCTCTTGTTACAGGGTAAATATGCATATTATTGCTTCCCAGAAGCCAGATCTTTTTAGCTTGTATTCCCATTTTGTAGAAACTTGCATATGTCAGCAGTGTCAAATTCTGCCTCCCAGGCACAGGAGCAAAGAAGTTGGCTCATTACAAGAAAATCAACAATCTTTGATTCACCTCATTTGTTGCTTTTACTGCCCATCAGGTTAAGACTAAATTCCTTTCTGCTAAAGTTTAACCAATATATTTGTATATGATTTTCAAAGTGTTTTCTATAAACTAGAGCCCATATTTTTCTCTGTTTAGTTGTCTTCTTCATTTTCTGCTGAATAAAGAGGGTAGTGCAGAATACATTCACCAAGTCTCCAAAGCAGATACAGAAAAATGACAGAACGTCAAGGCATACTGGCAGTCACAAATCGCTCTAGCTTAACAGTAGAATCTAAACACTTGGGTTCAGGAATCATGTTCTGAATCAGCTGAAATCCCATGAATCTCAGATGTTTCTGCGGCAGTCCTGGACCATATGTGAAAGGAATAAATTTCCATAATTCATCTGTATGGTATAGTAAGGAGTGAAATGTTGAAGAACCAATTTAAATCTACTCTTATTTTCAAATAATATTAAAATTACCATCTGCATCCTTTTATATAGTGGTGGCACTAGACATAACCATACTCAGCAATTGCTTAGGGCCCCTAAAAGCTCAAGGGAACACTAATTTAGCATTACCCCAAATACCTGTCCTATTATTTAACATGCATTTTTTAAACAAGCCAATTAATATGTGTGGTGTTGAGAAATTTGTTGATCTGTGGCGATAACGTATTTTTAAGGAGTAGATGAAAGATATGGGAGATCACAAAAATATTCTTGCTCAGGGCCTCTACTGACTTCTATAGCCAATGTAAGAAGCTGATTAGTTCTTCATAGTCCTGGAGAACTGTCATTTTACAACAATTCACTATCTGTATGTAACCTGATTTTGAAAAGTAGTGTGATATAGAGTCAACTTGACAACGGTATGTGTTAGAAATTTTAAGAAGTATGGGTTTCTCTGTATCTAGCTCTACCTGCTGCAAGTTTGCAGGCTATGTTTTGTTAGTCTATAAAGTGCTACCAAACCATTTGTTGTTTTTTTACGTTTATCCTGTACAGACTAACTTGGCTACCTTCTGAAGCTTCTGTAGTATTTTAGTTATCTATATAAGACCCCATTCATCGTCTGAAAAAGGGAACAGTTTGGAAATTGTCAATTATTTGGAATTGAAGGTAATTTCTGTGCCTCATATGCATACTGGTGATTATGAAGTGAAAATTATTCTGACAGGCATATGCACAGGTAGACTAGTTCTCTTCATGAAAGTTCTATTCATGGTGAAAGCAATTAAAACTGGTGTGGATTTCTCTAGCAAGCTGAAGTCTCATTTCATGCTTGAACTGGTGATCACCAATTATTCTGTGCTTGTTCATCATTTTAATTAACATAAATGCCTTAGGGTTTTTTTCAACTTGTAATAGATATACCTAATAGTTCAAAATTTGATTGAGTCTCCATGCCTCTTAGAGATGAGGTACTAATTAAACTAAATCTTCCAACTCTTATTGGATAATCTCTTCTAGTAGAATACAAGTATTTCATAGTCATCTTGATAAACTTTCAATTAAAGCATAAGAACCTCAAAATGTCATTGTATAGACTTGTTCCAAGTTTTCTTATTTTTGTGCTTTATAGCATATTGACACAAACATAAATATTATTGGGGAACTTCAGCTTTAGCAGAAAATTATAACTTGAAAATTAACAATAGTTTTGTGCAATTGGCTGTGGCCAAACTTATGAATGATGGGGGTACAAAGTTAGGCCATATTCCTATGCTCTCAATCAATCCTTGTCATAAGTGCCCTTCAGATTTATTTAGAATAGATTAACTCAAAAAATAAACATAGACTTCCTCCCTGCTCACATGCTGTTCTACATCTGCTTTTCCTCTGGTACACTCCCACTCTCAGCCTCATTTTTATTGCTCCTTCTTTGTCTCCTAGGTGCAACTGTCTCTCTCCCTTGGACATACTTTCTAGCAGCTGTGTTCTCTCCCACACAGAATGTCTCTCTTGATACTATGAAAGAGCAAGCCAACTATGTTAGGCATAATTGCACCTATACTGAAAATTAAAAGCCATTTTCTATTTTTAAAGCATTTTTAATGTTTTCAATTTAGTTTATATCTAAATAAAAAGTTAATATTTTAAACCAGAGCAACCAATGGAAAGTAGTCTCAATAGTTTTAAATAATAATGCACTTAATGCATATATACATGTATAAATCTATTATATATTTTGAAGAGCTTGTTTTTTTGTGGATTTGTTTGTGCAAAATGAAGTCATACTTCCTAAACAGATACAGAGGCCAAATTTAGACTAAACAATCCTGCCACTTAAATTAACTGAATGCACTACTTTTTACACCAGAATATGCTGGGTGAAAGGTTTCAATAATTATTTTTGGTTTTCATCAGAAAAAAGTCATGACTATTATGATTAGAGATCATACAAATATTTGCTAACAAAATTAAAAACGAGTCACCTATTCAACTGTCATTTTAGCACAAAGAAAAATTTTACTACTACAAATCACAAAATAATTTGAATTAGTTACAGAAAGAGTAATGGAAGCTTTACGAGTTTCTGATTCAAATTTACTTGTATGGTAATTATTCAATAAAATGTATAATGTCTGAAGTTGAAATCCTACAAATGTAAAACGATTCTTTTACTTCCCTTTTGCAAGCACATTAAAAAAATTATATTACATATATTTAATTTCTTGAACTTTCCTATACATGTAATCTACACAAAATTATTTTGCCCAGTCAACGAAGGGCCTCACCTGCTAGTATTATATAAATTTAGAGATAACTAACAAACATGCTGTTTTGACAGGCTGTAATTCACAGTTAATATGTCACTTATTAACCATATTGGGCAGACTTTGTGAAGTTAGTACATCACAGAAGTTATTTATAATTTAATTAAAATCTTTGAACTGTTCAGGTATAGCCCTAGTGCATAAATTATTTACACAAACATTTCATATACATGATCCTTTTTTATTTTTACACTTTATGAGTCTGATCCAAAGCTCACTGACTTAGGGTGGTCAGGTGTCCAGTATTGACCCGGACAGTCTGGTATTTCCGCCTTCTGTCCAGTAAAAAAATTCAGAAAATACCGGACACCTAAAATGTCTGGTATTTTCTGATCTTCTTCCCTGCCAGGAGGCGAATACTGGACACCTGGAAACCCTATGACACACTCAGCAAGCAATCCGCCCACCCCCGGTTCCACAGGGGCTTGTCTTGTGGCTGGAAAGAAAAACAAAATGGCCACCGGCAAAAAAGCCTCTTCTTAAAGGGGCCACATGCTGATTATTTATTTATTTATTTATTTTGCTTAATAATTGCTGTCGAGGTCCTTTTTTTTGTTCAACAACTTTGGTCTCCCCCTTTTCCCCCCCAACAGAATTCTTTTCCCTGGGTTTTTTTTGGAGGGGGAGGGGGGATGTTCGGTATTTTTGGCTAAACCATCTGACAACCCTACTGACTTCAAAAATCACATTTCTTCAATTTGACATGGAGTTTGGCTGTTTTAGTCCTGTTCCCAGTGGACAGGTACCCACATTACAAAATCTACCACTACTACTTGCCCCACTTGGAAGTCTCAGCACAAAGGACAATCATTGAACAAGCATGAAGGCCAAGCTACTTTAGTCTTAGGAACAATTCCTTACAGATCGATCATGGTTAAAACACATGGGCTAGAAACTTGAACTGTCATTACTTTGGCTATAATATGCCTATTCTGTGAATAAATGGAAGCCTTCAGCCACCAGGATTTTTGACCTTTCACCAGTACAACAGGCACACAGAAAAATAGAGGATCTGCTGTCTAAGCATTAAGGAGCAAAGTGAGCTACCATTCTAAAAAGTTAAAAAAACAGAATGTGCATGCTGTCAGAAAAGGCGATATTATACCAAAGGGGAGTACATTTACTCTATGTAAAACTTTTTGTGCCAGATATGCATGCCTGAGTTGCTCATCCATCCACAAGCAAGGCAAATGTTGTATAGACTTTCATAACCCCAAGATGGTGACTAAGCATTTTAGAACAATACAGACAAGTATTGTTAAACCTTAAAAGGTTTTCATCTGCTTTTCACACTGATGCAATTTTTGCATACAGTATAATCACATCATACATTCCAAATGCTCATGTCCAAATGCAATTTTTGCATACAGTATAATCACATCATACATTCCAAATGAATCCTACAGTTCATTTGCAGCTAGGAAAATGGCTTCTGAGCATAATGTTGTCTGGACAGCAGTCACCTGAAGGTGTGAACATGGAAGCTGTCTGTTTCTTAACCCAGCCCCCTCATTTGGAAGCACTGTTCACCACTCCTGGATACTCCCAGTTCCCACAGGCTCAAGAAACATAAAATCCTTGTGTTTTTACACTGCAGTCCCATATTCAGCATCTATCTTTCTTTCTCTGATAGATTTTTAACTCCTTAGCAACCCTGATTAATTTTTTATTGCAATTTCTCTGTAATAAGTTAGCCAAAGGAGAAAGAAATGAAACCTTGCCCTGTTGCCATGAGGTTTCAAATAGAAAGTGGATTAACTTGCCATACAGTTTCAAACTCTTACCGTGCTCCACAGGTTCAGACATACAGAGCCTGCCTGGTGTCTCATTTTCACTTGGTTCTTTATGTCCTATGGATATGTAGTCCATTTCAGTGATTGGTTGAGACTGAATCAGATGTTTTGAAGTATGCTCATCAGATTCCTTAGTTGAAGCAAGATTAATAAATATAAACAGTTAGAAACCTCAGCACGACCACAATATGACAGATACCCTGATCTATACATCTGCTGGATATGTTTTAAGGCGACTTTTTAATCATTTTTAAAAAACTGATCACTAGCTATTGTTATTTCTTGAAGACAGATTAAACATCACTATTTCACTAGAAACAGTAGCAAACAGAAATTTATTGGCATGGCAGAGAGAAGCTATTAAGCACTAAACAAGTTCATAGCCATAATTCTAGAATGTGCGGATTGACTTTTTCAACTGATCTTTGCTGCATCTGTGATGAGCTGCAGAGCAGGTGTTAAACTGACCTACTTTCTCTTGCAGATAGCTTCAGGCCAAATAAAAGCTTGCATGGGGAGACACTCTGAGACTTCCTTCTTACTAAAGGCTGGATGGAAAGTTCAAAGTAATCTTCTTAGCTAAATAAATAAAAGGATGCAGTAGCCCTACCAAAGTATGGTATGTTGGAGATTACAGTCTTACCGCTATCTTGAAAATGAATTTATTTTGAACTATGACTTCATGTGGGGGGGTAGGGAGAGGGGAGCAGATTGCCTCTAAAATTTCGGTGCATATATTTGGTTTTAAGAATTATTTTAAAAAAAGAAAATGATGCTATGGGACTGATAAAAACATTGGTTGAAGTGTACCTAAGTTACTGAAGGAATTTTTTCTCAATACAGAACCAAATGAGTTTTCTAGATTTCAATACACAACTGAACACCACACTTGCAGGCAGGATTTGGCCCACAGTACTATAGAAGTGTCAGAAACTGAAATGTTTTGTAGTTTGAGTGTGTGTTTAAAACACCCTAAGGGTGAGTTCACACTTACATGAAGCACATCTATACTCAATTGCTGAAAATTACGGGACCTCAGTTCTTGCATTCTTTTGAGGTTTTCTTGATATTTTTCTTCCGCTAGCTCTCTATAAATAAAGAGTACATTTATTCAATATTATGTATCACAAATACAATGAAGACACTTCTACGATAAGGTACTACTGCTTGTTACAGATAAATGGAAAAGTACATTATATAATAAGAGTACATGCTCAGGGGTGCATAGTGGGCCACTATTTATGCAAAAGGTCTTGAGTGGATATATATAGGATGAGATTTGAATTTTTAATTACAGAATTTATAAAATGTACTTTGCCCATTTTGTATAAAATAGTCATGAGGCACCAGATTGTTGGTTCCATACATGGTGCTGGTCAACTCAGAAGAATTTAAATATTTTGCCTTGATTCCACCAAGTTCTTTAGGGAAGTTTTCATGCCAAGAAGAGAGAGGCAGAGTTTTCATATTCTGACTGCTGTAGCAGATATTGCCGAGAGGAGACTATATTATGCATATGCTATCTCAGCAAATCTTGTAGGCTTCATGGCTATGCTCACTTCTCATTCAATTTTGGCGGTGCAATAGCAGACTGAAAGTAGCCCATTTGAAATGGAACTGTATCTTTGTAGTACTTCTGCTTAATGTCACTGATTCCTTTGTACTATAACTAGAGTATGCTCAGCTAGCCCAGTGGGGAACCTAGGCCAGCATTTTAACTTCATGTTTATGAATGGGTTTTGAAGATGATTATCTTCTTTATGCTACAGAAGAGCTAAAATAAATGTATCTGCTCAAACATGAATTAGAAAACTGCCACTCTATACTATTTCCTAATCCCATTCTACAAATACTCAAAATTCTGTAATCTATATTTTATGATTTTTCCCATATATTTGCAAATTGGCCTCTCAAAATTAAGAATATGATCAAAGACTTTAAGCAACATCCACAAGTCATAATAGAGATGGTGAAATTCCAATTGTGATTAGACACTGACTGAGCCCAGGGAGAACAATTTCTATTGGTAAGAGAATCAATGTCCATGTAACATAATCAACATCATCATTTCCAAACCCAGTTGTCATTTTAACCACTCCTTTGCACTAATTTTGATAAATGTCAAATAGACACAACAAATGCTGATTCAGAAGTTTTACAAATTGGGACTTAAATCATCAGCTATTTTACTTGCTAGCAGTCTTTGTTGTAATTGGATGTCATTACTAAAGGAAGACACATGCTTGCTTTGGCATGACAAGACTAAAGTGCTGATCCCAATAGTCATAAACAATAAACCATTTCAGTGTACATTTATATAAATAACAAAATAAGCATTAGTTAATCTAGACTGGACTTAGAGAGACTATTTTGATGAAAGTATTAACATGAATTCAAGAAGGTGATGAATCTATGATTTTTTTTTTTCATGTTTCTCTCATGAAGAGTATGGACTCTCTTCAAAGACTCTCTATTATGACCCCTTTTGGTCCCAGGAAAATCTTTCTAAGTAGAATTTTTATAACATGTTCATCACCACTGAATCTACTCCCTTATTAAGCCCATTGCCAAATAGCATTTGTTTTAGAACTATAAATTTTCTGCCCTTCTACAGAAATCTCAGAGGTCAAAATAACTGACACTTTCCTCAAAACCTGGACTGACCGTCAAAGACAGGAGGCTTAGAGTAAAGGCCTCAAGGAGTCACTTTAAAAAATTCATCTTCTATATATATAAATCCAAAAATTTCTTTAGTAAGAAATGCAGTGTCTATAGTACAATTTTAAACTAATGCTCTGACTTTCCCCCGCTACTTCAGCAATTATTCTTATCTAATTACAGTACTGTAAAATCCCCATTCATCCATCAGTAACTGAAGAGTCTGCATAGTGTCTCTAAGTCAACTGTTTTCATTCTTGCTTTCCTGGTAAACTGCATAGTTGAAGGAATGCCGGGTGAAAATGCAGTGTTAAGTTATCTTACTTAAGTTTCTTTGCTTTGTCATCTGCAGCATTTAACTTTCGCAGCCTCATTCTCTCTCGTGGAGTCATTTTCTGCACCTCAGAAAGTTCCCGCAGAGTTTGCAAATGGACTTTTTTCTGCCTAAAAATAAAAGCATGCAAGCCTCTATTTATATTAAAATGTAAAAAGCAATATTTAAAAAGATATCATTACGAGGCTGAAAGATTATGGCATTTTGAGTGTAATGAGAAAAACATAGGCAATGTAACTGACTAAATAGAGGTTTCTTTACTTATAGTGGTACTGTATCAAATTTATTTTCATTATCAGAGTATAAAAAATGCAGACGTATACATTCAGTACATTTTGCCTGAACCTTTTAAAGTATTTTATAAGATGATAAAACATAAGAATGGCCATGCTGGGTCACACCAAAGGTCCATCTAGCCCAGTGTCATGTCTTCCTACAGTGGCCAATGCCAGGTACCCCAAAGGGAGTGAACAGAACAAGGAATCATCAAGTAATCCCTCTCTTGTCACTTATTCCCAGCCTCTGACAGAGGCTAGGGACACCATTACTACCCATCCTGGCTGATAGCCATTGACGGACCTAACCTCCATGAATTTATCTATTTCTTTCTTGAACCCTATTAAAGTCCTGGTCTTTACAACCTCCTCTGGCAAGGAGTTCCACAGGTTGACCATGCACTATGTAAAGAAAAACTTCCTTTTGTTTGTTTTAAACCTACTACGTATAAATTTGGTAATCCCTAGTTCTTATTTTATGGGAACAAGTAAGTAAATTTTCCTTATTCATTTTTTCCACACCAATCATTTCATTCTCAGTACAGTAAAACTCCATTGGTCCGGCATCTGATGGT
>CM057846.1:166117265-166133239 GCA_030068395.1 Apalone spinifera
CAGCCAGGGCTTTGTCAAGCCAAGACTTAAGCACCTCTAGGGATGGAGATTCCATTACCACCCTAGGTAACCCATTCCAGTGCTTCACCACCCGCCTAGTGAAATAGTTTTTCCTAATATCCAACCTAGACGTCCCCACACTGTAATTTGAGACCGCTGCTCTTTGTTCTGCCATCTGTCACTACTGTGAACAGCCTTTCTCCATCCTCTTTGGAATGTCCCTTCAGAAAGTTGAAAGCTGCTGTCAAATCCCCCCTCACCAGAGCCACATAAGATCTTAACCCTGTTGATTTTATCAGGGCCAGGAGTTCATCCTCATAGTGAAATACAAGAGAAAATCCACCTCTCAGGATTCTGAGGTCAAGTATTTAATTTTTCTAGGGTTTCATACGATCTCTAAAAAAAATATTGGTTTGAGAGTGTATTCACATCTCAAGTTTGAGTTCTGGGCACAAAGAAAAACGGTATGTAATTCGCACAAAACCATAACATTTTTGCCTCATTTCTGGTTGAATTCACGTAAAACAACTAAATTTCCATCCAAAATGATAACTCCTCTCCCCAGTGCTCAAAAGTTGGCCCAAATTTTACCCATAACTGAAGAAAACCTTGCCTGAGTTTTAGGACTGAATCTAACCATGACCAGGAAGTTGCACAAAGCTTTCATGTTTGCCTATTGTTCTGGACTTCCAAGACAACTATATGTGAAAAGTTACACATCTTGAAAAAATATAATATACAAATTGTAGATAACAAATGTATTTCATTTGCAAAATATGCCAAGAACACATCACAAAAAAGATTGCTCACTTTGAAAGTCAATATATTTGCCATAAGTTTTATATAAAAGAGTACCTCCCATAGTTTAATCCACATATTCCTGCTAAAATGTCATTATAATTATAATTCCACGGCCATTCTTGCCATTTTAAAACTAACAGCAGAAATTCAATTCCCTAATAAACCCAGATTTGATCTAGATATAGTCTGTCATTAATAACCAACTTCAAATTATCTATTTTTGGTCAAGATCGTAGAACAGGTAATGGCTTCTCAGTTATATTGCCACGAGGTAGAAAAAACGGTTTCACTAAAGAGCAATCTCTATGCTCTAACCTAATGAAATCTAGATTGGAATTTTGCAGAGTTTTTAATGATTACAGTAGAATAATGCCAGCAGCTGGAGTGTTTTAATTTTGCTTGAGCCAAGTGTTTCTAGAATTGATTAGAAGCCCCTTCTTGTTTATAGTATTATATAGGCATTGCTGGAAATGTTTTAAACTGGAATCCAACTTGCTTAATAGATGTTAGTTTTTGTTTATATTTTTCTCCTTTGCTGTAAAAACGGAGTTCATTTTTATTTTTGGATAACACTATTTTTCAGCCAGCAGTGGGATAATATTTCTATTTTGTCCTGCTACTGTGCTCTTCTAGAGCATTCTTCTACTTGCCTTTTTTAAATTTGAAAAAAAAAAAAAATAGAACAGAGCCTTAAGGATGAGTACTCATAAAACAAAGCTTTAAATAAAAAAAATATCCCCAAAGAAAGAGATTCTAAGGAGTAGGGTAAGTTCTGCAGTACTAAGAAACCCAACTAAGTTTTTTCCCTACAGGCTGAATCTAAGCAACAGAGCTTTCAAATTTGCATATCTTGCTTTGCATGTGTCCTGAAATGGAACTTCTCTCCAAGCCTGCCAAAATACAATCTTACAATCACATAAACCTGATTCTTTCACAACAGCTGTGCTTAGTGCTTCATTGTCAAAAGAAAGGAAAATCTGGGTGGGATTTCTAAGATCTTTAGTTCACATTAAATAGAAACCAAAGACTATCTAAACATCAAATTTGGGTAGAAGATATGAGAGATATGCTGTCATGGGAAGATGCTAGCAAGCTGATAGGCTCACTAATGTAGAAACCTACCATCATTTTTGGACAGAATGTAGGATGAATCTGTAACATTACTGTATATTTATAGAATATAGTATGAGGCAGATCTATGAGCTGAAATCACTGCCCCTAGGAAAATGAGCTTCCTTCAAAAAACGTAAGCTTCTCGTTTACTGAGTGGTTCAAAAGGAGCTTTCATCAGCTTTTGTCAGAACCACAATAATGGGCTTTGGCCCACAAATAACCTGATGATAAGTGTCTGCAGAGAAATACTGGTCTGCCTTCAATTAATAATTCGTGAAAGGTCAAAACAGCTGTTGAACTTGCATGGAATCAGTTTTCTACCCAGTCTCACATAAATAAAGGTGATACTGGGTTTTAGAATAAAGGTCTCCCTGCCAGCCACAGCCACCTCAATCATCAGACTTCTTTTGTGGGGGCCAGGATTTATAGTAAGTGGTTTCCTATGGTAAACTGTACTTTTTTTTTCTTGATTGCCTGAAGAAGGGGGGAGAGAGGTGTGAAGTGTCTTCACCAATTTATCAATATAGAATGCAAGGGCAGAGCAAGCTCATTCAAAAATACAGCAGTCATGCTTGCCAGTTGGTGTCACATTCGTACTTTTTAAAACTCTTGATCTGTCATTGTTGGCAATGAGAACAATGTCATCTCACATCACAAGGTAGATTAAAAGGAAAATATATCTGAACTGAACTAAGCATCGAGACACTTCAGCATGGATCTAAAAAGAAACATTTATGAGCATCAGAAACAAAATACAATGTAAAACCTCCAAGACTCAAAGACTATGTCTACAAAGCAACATAATTCTAGTAATTTTGAAATAACATAGTCCGAATCTACACAGCTGGCAGTTATTTTGACATAATGTCGAAATAATGTCAAACTGGAGGACTTCTTACTCTGACTCCTGTAACCCTCATTTTATGAGGAGTAAGGGAAGTAAGAGGAAGAGTGCTCTATTTCGAAATAAGTGCTGTGTAGACAGCACCAAAACTCGAAATAAGCTACACAATTGACATAGCTCAATGTGCATAGCTTATTTTGAATTAAGCCCTGCTGTGTAGATGTACCCAAATTGTTTTAAGGTCTTTACGTAAAACCTTGATGCATCAAAGCTCTGAAAAAGAATTGTAAATCAATTGTTGTTGGAATCTTATCATAGAATCATAGAATACTAGGACTGGAAGGGACCTCGAGAGGTCATCGAGTCCAGGCCCCTGCCCTCATGGCAGGACCCAGTACTGTCTAGACCAGAGGTTCTTAACCAGTGAGGTGCGCCTCCCCAGGGGAGGTGTGAAGGGGATACAGGGGAGGTGTGAGGTACCTCCCAGAAAATGTATCGCAATTGCCTTCTCACTGGATAAAATTCTTAAGTTTAAATTTCTTCATAATTAATATTATGAATTAAAATTATAAACATTAATTTCTTAACTTCTAGAGATAGGCACACTACAATAGCAGTGCGAATCAATCAGGCCTACGTGACGACACACTACAATAACAGTACATGAGCACTGCCAACTTTCATCTTCAAATATTACATAAATTTGTTAGGAAAAGGTTCAAAGTAAAAAGCTCATATTATTCATTTAGGCATTGTAACGGGGTTCATTCACCCCACAGCGCCACTAGCCGTCGGACTTGGGAATTAGCTCGGATGGCTGCATCCAGCGTCCAGCTGGTTTGCCAGGTCCCAGGGTTCAGGCAGGCCTCAGGGTTCAAGCTGGGCCTTCAGCTCAGGCCAGTCCTCCAAATTGCCAGGCACCAGTAGAGCCTTGGGTTCCTCTAGGTCAGAGGGTAGCCTTGGTGGCCCAGGCAGGGAAGCCTTCGCTGGCCTGAGGGAAGGCGGTTGTGGGAGGTCCGAGCCAGGTCTCAGCCTTTTCAGCCAGGAGCTCTGGGCCGGCCTATGTCTCCCTCAGAGGCTGGGCCCCAACTGAGCTCCCTGGCAGAGTTCTTATAGCCCTAGCAACACCCCTTAGCTTCCTGTCAGGTGAGAGGGTGGGGCTAGGCTGTGCACAAAATGGCTCCCAGGGGGTGTGAACATGAAGTTCACTTTCAGGGGAGGTGTGAAGGTAAAAAGGTTAAGAACCCCTGGGCTAGACCATCCCTGACAGACATTTATCTAACCTACTCATAAATATCTCCAGAGATGGAGATTCCACAATCACCTAGGCAATTTATTCCAGTGTCTGACCACCCTGACAGTTAGGAACTTTTTCCTAATGTCCAACCTAAACCTCCCTTGCTGCAGTTTAAGCCCATTGCTTCTTGTTCTATCCTCAGAGGCCAAGAAGAACAAGTTTTCTCCCTCCTCCTTGTGACACTCTTTTAGATACCTGAAAACTGCTATCATGTCCCCCCTCAATCTTCTCTTTTCCAAACTAAACAAGCCCAGTTCTTTCAGTCTTCCTTCATAGGTCATGTTCTCTAGACATGCTTTATATATGAGCAATCATTCTTGTTGCTCATATATAAAGCACTGAAAAAATGTTAATTCAAAATATAAATTGCAGGAACCAAATTAATATTTCAGTGGCATGCTAAGAAGGGTTCCCAAACAAACGGAATAATAAGTAGAATCTAAGGTTAATACCAACGCTAGCATTTTAGGGCTATCTAGCCTGAAGTGCGTAAGGATGAACAAATGCATAAAAATAAAGAGCTGTGTTATTAAAAGGCTAACTGAAGAGTTGAGGAACCTAACAGAAGAAATTCAAAACCTATCAGAGATCAAATAGAATTGGAGCATTGATGGTTGAGAAGATTTGATCTCAGCTTTCTTGATTAGCCAGGAGTTGATTGGAAGACATTTCTGGCATTTGATGGTGCATGTGTATCTACAGTACCCCTATCTCAGGCAATCAAAAGGTTTTGAGTTATACAAGTTCTGTCCTCTCTTGCACTGGGAGCACGAGACCCAAAAGTGAGAACCTTGTGTAGAAGACAGCCTTTTAAAACGATATCTGAAAAATACCATGAAATATTAAAAATATAGGCTGTGTCTACACAGGCCCCCTTTTCCGGAAAAGGGATGCAGATGAGAGAAGTCGGAATTGCAAATGCAGCGGGGATTTGCATTTTCCCCGCTTCATTTGCATTAACATGGCTGCCGCTTTTTTCCGTCTTTGAGCTTTGACGGAAAAAAGCGCCAGTCTAGACAGGGCTCTTGTGGAAAAGAAAGCCTTTTCCGCAAGATCTCTTATTCCCTTTAGTGTAGACACAGCCATAAGGTTTAGAAAAAGGTACTACTTGTGATAGTTCTGTTTTGTGTGGTTTGGTTCTTTACATTAAGGAAGAATAAGCAAACCGATAATATATTACTTTACTGAACCAAGTTCTGCTCTCATTTAGTCCTCAACAACCCCAATAATATCACTGAGATTGCATAGATGTAACTATAAATAGAATTTGTCCAACTTTCTTCACATTTACTGTATAAAAAGCTGGACTCATAAAACTGCTCATACTGCAAGAAAATAAAATACTCCTTATGGCAAGTCAGCAACAACAAGTATAAGTACGGCTTGAAAAGGATTTCCCTGCATGCTAAATGACTTGCTCCCCCATCTTTTGAAATCCCGCTCAATATTTTTTATTGAATGGAATGACACTTTCATAGTGTTGGACCCATATTAACACTAGAGAATCAGACATAAAATCTATTTCAGTTAATTTACAGGAAGCATGAGACAACATTCCTGACTCATCCCCTGACACACCATTATTCCCCAATGATATATTGTAGTATTCAGCGTAAGTGTTACTGGTGTTTAAAGTTTAGCTATCTGCTTTCAATATTTTGAACTGCCCTAAGGTACCACCAATATATATGAGGAGAAGGACTGGAGCAAAAGATGGTGGAAATCTTCAGAGATCCCAATAATAAAGTAATAAAATTGCAATCCAGTGTTCAAACTCTTTGTACAGAGAATTTCCTGATTTGGAATATTAAAAGAAAAAAGGAACACTCAGATATACTTTCCCACAAAAAACAAGTCCCTTTTTAAAAGAAATATTACAATATTTGGGAAGGTAATGAGATATTTTAGAAAGTAGGTCACTTACAAAAATGGTTAGAATAGTACGAAAATTATAAACTATTAACTAAGACAGATAACTGTGAAGGCGTGCTTATCTAGCTCATGTCAAGTTTGTGCCACTGACTCTGTTTCCCCATTATGCCTGAGTTTCCCTCCTCTTCTGGTTTTACTTGGGCTGGTAAGGTGATTTGGCCAAAGCTACAGTCCTACCATTCCAGGGCAAATAAAAGTCCACAAACCAAACCCAAAACCATTTTCCTTTGTCTGCAGGGATTCCTACAAATCCATTAGTCAAAGTCCTTCATCACTTGGACTCAGGTATCTCAAGTTTGTCTTTTGCCCTTTATCCCAGGGGCTCACAAGGCTCTTCAATCTTGGTCACTGGGTTTTTTTCAATCACTTCTAAGTGGCACAATAGTTTTGCCCAGGCTCTGCCACCACTCTGGGATCTGACCCTGGCACCCCATGCTGGAAAGCATCAGCCTGTCCTCACACTCCAAATGTCTATTTCATGGATCCCAGGACCACTTCTCACTGTCTTAGGATCTTCTTGGTTCCCTTGCAAGGGGAACCTTTCCTAGATCCCAGTCACTGGAAAGCCTAATATCAAGCTGCTGCTCTCCTCTTATTTATCCCACCAATGAATGGAACCTGTCTTTTAACTTGTCTCCCATTTCCCAGCAGGCCTTGCTCCTGCTCCCTAATCACCTGACCCTTCTTTACCATGTCACCTGGCCTGACAGAAAATACAGGTACAGTCACTGTCTGCACCTGATTTTTCCCTTAAAGGCTCAGCTCATCCTATGACAACATGAGGAACAAAGCTCCACATAGCAAAATAGCTAGGAACTGAAATACATGCCTTGGAATAGTTCTAATGGAGCAGTGCACGTATTCTAACCAGCTGGCCCTGGCTCCTTTTGTATGCAAATGAATTTGTTAAAGAAAAAAAGAGAGCCATAATACAAGTAAATAGATGATGACCTAGAAAACTAAAGCATTTTAATTGATTTATTCATTACAAAGAAATGAATACTCCAGCTCAAACAGCATGTTGCCCACTTACCAAATGTCAGATTTTGTGTCATAACCTTGATGTTTCAATGCCTCTGGACTCATGTAGTAAGGTGTCCCAGTAAATGTAGTTGCCAGATCACATGATCCCATCAAGAGACGAGAAACTCCGAAGTCCCCTTAAAATAAAATTGTATAAATACTAGTTAGGTAAGAAAATCTAGACTAAAAATCAAACCAAGAACTCTAAGCTTTAATATAACATTTTATAATTTAAAATTATTTTAAAAATTTGGTGCCAGATCCTCAGCTGATGGGGACTGTCATAACTCTGTTGAAATAAGTGAAACTGAGGCACTTAACAGCAAAGATCTACCTCTTGAAACACATACATTGGGGTAACTAAATGGCTCAGAATATTGGCAATGGGATACAGAACTTTTCACTTCTACAGTGTTAATTCAAAGGCAAGCTAATAGTAAACAGAAGTGGGGTTTTTTTCCCATTTTATGGCTGTCTGGTCTAGTTTAAATTGATGTGACAGAGTCAGTACGTTCTCCCAGGGATTAATGTCCATCCATCTCACAGAAAGCAGCACTAATAACAGGCAACCTTGGTTTTACTCTCAGCAGAGATGCTAAGGATTGAAAGGGACTGGAGAATGAACTATCTCCCCTGTTGAGGTGACTCCTACAGTTCAAGGCCAAAGCATATTGTTCAAGCAGTGTGAAGAATTTTACACTGCTGATGCCTATGTATGCTGTCCCTTTTAAGTAGAGGATTTTGACACCTAGTCACCATGGTGATGGGTGCAGTAGAAAATCGGAGGTTAATTTAGATCAGATTGCCACAATATCAATTTGGAACCTTTCATAACCATGGTAGTTATATAAAAGAATGTTTAGAAGTATTTAAAAAATTACTAACCAATTTAATTAGCAATGTGGCTCTGATTGACACAAACATACTAATTAGAAGAGTCAGTACACCGATCCCCTTTACATGGAAGAATAAAACAGATGCAGTGCATGAACATATTCACTTATAAACCAGTTCTTTCTTTTTTGTATAACAAAAATTTTAATCAGAAAAGATTTTGAAAAGGGCATTATCTTGTTTTAAAAAACTGCACATTATTAACATTAACAAGACAACTGCATATTGCAAAAATAAGAGTTCAGATTTTTCTCAGTTCTCATGTCATGACTTGGCAATATATTCCTAAAATATTTCGTTTGAAAGGAAAAGGAAGCCATTTATATAAAGAACAGTAAATCTAGAGTGGATTTGGGAATGGGATTAAAACCACCAATAATCATTAGAAAAGACTGGAGATTAAATTATATGCACATTTTAACTATCTAGATCAGTGTTTCTGAAAGCGTACCACGGAAACACTTTCAGAAACACTTTAACTGGCCGCCCCGGTTTGTTTATGCACCAGGGCTGTGGCCACAGAGCCTCGCGGCTCCCATTGGCTCCGTTTTGTCCTTTGCAGCCAAGGGGAGCGACGGGAAGCGGTGGCCTGGCCCACGCCGCTTCCTGCAGCTCCCTTTGGCTGCAAAGGACAAAACGGAGCAAATGAGAGCCGCGAGGCTCCGTGGCCGTGGCGCCAGTACATAAACAAACCAGGGCGGCCAGTTAGTGTTTCCAAAAGGATTTCTGCGGTACACTTTCAGAAACACTGATCTATAGTGATTGCTCATAAAGAGACATAAAAATGATTTTACAAGAAAAACTTGAAATGATTTTTAAAGCATGGAGAAACATCAATTGGTCATGAAACACCTATAAAAAAGATATACATAGTTTCTCAAGTCTTGATCAAGTTCAAAGTAAAGTAATGTTGTGACAGACTGCTGGTAAGCCAGAGCTCTGCCACAGTAGCCTGGTTAAGGGGAAACAGCTGAGCAAGCCCAGGCCGGCAGGGCTATCAGAAGCAGCTGTGGGGCTCACAGCAGTAGGGCTATATAAGGCAGAGGAAGGAAGCCAGAGGGGAACTAGGAGTAAGAAGCCAGGGCGTGGTTCAGTGTGCTCCTAGGTGGAGAGAGAGGAGCTGTCTGTCTGGACTGTAAATGTTGTAAATAGAAGGTGGTTGGAACCTACAATAAAGGCATGGGTGTTTGCATCAGAAGGCTTGTGATTGATTTGTGGACCAGCCGGTGTACCACCCCAAGGGGCCTGAGCCGCTATAAATGCCTTAAAATATCCTTTTCCCCTCAACTGTTTGTGCACTGAAAGTTGAAATACCCAAGTTAAAAAGCCATAGACTAAACTAAATTTTACCATACTTTTAGAAATATACTACAAAAATGATATAGTGTTTTAGATGCCCCTAAATACCATACAGGTAGTCCCCCACTTACGAACAAGTTACGTACCAAACACTTGGTCGTAACTCGATCTGTTCGTAAGTTGGACCCCATTAATTTCAATGGGACCACACTGTTCGTAAGTGCGGATCGCGTTCGTAACTCGGGGCCACGCTTAGTGGAAGGTTGGTCGTAAGGACGAACGGTCGTAAATCGATGCATTCATACCTCCGGGACTACCTGTACCATTGAATTTAAATCTACATCTTTTTAACATTTTTGTTGGAATTTTCTAAAGTACTAAAAATCATCTAAGAAAGTAAGTAATCTTACCAATTTTAAGAAGGTTATTTTTCAAAAAAATATTCTTGGCTTTTAAATCCCTGTGAAGTATTCGCCTGAAACACAAAGGAGGGATTCAATTTCATCAGATTTGGAGAAATTATAGTCAAACACAGTAACCCAGCCACTTATTTCAATAGTACTACACTAGTAAAGGACAGCCTGACAGACTAGAGACCCAGGGTACGTCTAGACTACATGCCTCTGCCGACAGAAGCGTGTAAATTAGACTAGCTGACATAGTCAATGAAGCGGGGATTTAAATACCCCCCCCGCTTCATTAAAATAAAAATGGCCACCACACTGTGCCAGCTCAGCTGATTGTTGGCACAATGCGACAGTCAAGATGTGGATAGGTCAGCAAGGAAAGCCTTTGCCGACTGATCCTGTAAACCTCATTTCACGAGGAATAAGGGATCGGTCAGCAAAGGCTTTCCTTGTCAACCGATCTGCGTCTTGACTGCCGCATTGTGCTGACGATCAGCTGTGCCAGCACAGCGCAGTGGCCATTTTTATTTTAATGAAATGGGGGATATTTAAATCCCAGCTTCATTGACTGTCGGCTAGTCTAATTTACACGCCTCTGTCGGCAGAGGCATGTAGTCTAGACATACCTGCAGTCCTGAACTCACAGTACACTGGCCCATCCCTGCACTTTAGTTCATTGCCTTCAGTGGGGCTCCTTCTGGTGCAAAAATGCAGTTATTTACAGGATAAGGAACTAGGTAAGTAGCATAAAACACATGAATTCTGATATTGTCATTTCCATTTGAGACAAGCACTCATGTCCTTTGATGTAAGGAATTAGGTGAGCTGCAGAGGCAAGATATTCAGCTTTTGAGGGAAGGGAACAAAATCTGTTGATCTTTTTACCCATCTGGTTGCTCTGAAAGGAGTTATGTTTTGTCATCTGCCAGAAGGATAATCATCATCATAAGATACTTCAGAATAGAGGAATTAAAAAGTGGGAGATTGTCACAGATCTGAGAACCCACTCTCAAGGGGAAAAAGTGTTATCTTGAAAAAACAAAATATATCTATATTCTCTCTCTCTCTAACCAGTTTTAACCAAGCTGTTCCTCAAGGATTAACATGGCACCATAAACCATGAGTAGTGCTGTGTGTAACCATATTTTCTCAACTTTTTGAAATTTTGACCCATAACATCCTTATCTTCCTCCCCTCCAGAGTAAAATAATAATAATAATAATAATAATAATAATAAAGCACCATCATCTATATTATATTAAAAAAAGGCTCAAGGAATATTTGTTAATATTACCCCCATAAGACTCCCTCATATCCCATCATCCCACCTGGGTCTTACCTTACTTTTTAAAATCACTGATTCCTGGAGCATATGCAACAGTGTTCTTTCAACTGATAATCTGCCCATGAATAGAGTTAACAATAATCTACAACACCTACTATTACTGGTACTGCATTGAGACCAATTCTTCAACCATTTACAAGAGATAAAGAGAGCACTAGGGGCTTTAGGATCTTTAGGGGGTAAGCAATAAAATCAAATATGGTAGCTGACTACAGTAGTTGTTCCACTGTCTTCAAATATTGCTCCATTTTTCCTGGAATTCTTAAAGTTTTCTGTACAGAAATACTGTTGTGATTTCTAAAATGTTTTGTATATTAAAACAATAACTTCTGATGCATCATTTAATTTAGTCCATCTCATAGGAAAGTAATTAATACGTAACAGAAAGCATTATTGTAGATTTATAAACTGCAGATTGAAAAATGAGTCTTTATGCTTAGTGAAATGTGTTTAAAAAAATTAATATTTCAACTACTTCTTCCAGTTCTTGTCCTCAAGGATAATAGTGAAACAATTTGTTTCTATACTGCATTAAGAGATGAGAATGAAATATCAATGGATTATGCAATGGGTATTTACCAAAGTTTCTAAATAAGCAGATGAAATAAACTTATAATAGCAACTTTTTAAAGCAACACACATGCATTTGTCAAGCATTAAATTAGCAAGGAACATTAAGCTATTTAAAGTGATATGAATCATTATTTCACATATGCATCCATCCTCATTTTCATATAAAATGTCTCACTTTTTGAGATTTTATCACATTACTAGACATCACAAAGAAACTGAAGTAAATAACAGGACACTGATTTCTGGTCAGGATTTGGATTCCAAAGCGTGGGTTTTAAATGAGATTAAATTTAGTTAAAGATATTATAAATGTATCCATATCTCTGTACAACAGAAGTACACTTGATCCTTACTTGACCTATAAAAGTACCAGTTATCAAGGTGCAGTAGACAGAAACAATCTATGTTCATATAAGATATGGAAGAACTTTTTTCAACATGCTTCACTCATGCTGAATAAGGGTTCCTCTGCCATATGCTGCCAACTGAAACAGAATGAAGTTTACTGCTGTGAAAATATTATGGCACTAATTTGAACAGTGTGTGACAAAATTACTTGTAGAAATAAGTGGCTTCTGGTAAACTTGACTCTTCTGCAGTAGAAGGCAGAAATAGCAGAAAAGCAATCTAGGCAGTGTCTTGTGTGCTGTGAGATAGTAGTTTTGCACTACTAAAGCTACTATACCAAAATCACTTGATTTTGAAATTGCTCTAGTGGAAATTACCAAGATTAAGGATCACATAGTAGTTATCTTTTCTCAAAAGAAGCCTCAACAATAGTGTGATTGCCTTGATGGTGTTAAGAGCAGTCTTGCGTGTGGACATACAAAGTGTTCCAACTGCTAGACCAAATAGTGGCTAGCATGCTAACTTTCTCTAATCTAAGTACTGCAGTCCATTATTCTCTCTTCTATTATGCTAATGATAGATAAGATGTGCATCCATTTATTCTAGACAATTTAGCTGTCAAGTTCAAATCCAAAAAACCCCTCCAGTTATGTACAATACATAGTAGGTGGTGTGGTCACCATGAGATAATTATACCCTTTAAGATTTATGATGCACAAGAAAAGACAAAAATTTCTAATCTTTCTGAGCTGCACTGTCATTGCAAAAATCTTTCAAGATAGCAAAAACATCTTATTTTGAAAACAGAATTTTCAAATACTGAACAAGTAATTTCAGCTAAGCTGTAAGCACATGCTCAGCTATGTAGATAGATGTATGCAATTTAACTGCTCCAGAACAAAAAGTTCTCATTCATACAAAGATTTTGTTTGTGAAATGGAATGAATTGATTATGAATATTCTTGTTTGTTGTATCATGCAAGCAAGGTAGTAACAAACTTCAACAGGCCTTTACTTACCAAAGGTGAAACCTCTTTACAAAGCTGCTGCTGCTCCCCTATGTAGCTCTCATTCAGCCTGGCCCATCTCCTCCTCCCTTCCTGTTTCCTGTGCTTCCAGATTCCCAACAGCCAGTGCTCCCAGTTCTAATAATTACAAGCAGCATCTAAAACATCACATTCTCTCGTCTCTTAAGAAGCTCTCCCAATTATAAAATAAACAATGTTGTTCTAACCACAGCAACAAATATGGAACAAGACACTATACTGTTGGCAGAAATATTACACTAAAAACACTGTAAATACTACATAACAGTCTCTAGTCCAGACAGGTGGTCATCTAGGTCTGACAGACCGTCTCTCAAACCCCGGTTCCAGTGCAATGTCTTGTTATGTTGGTGCTATGGTAAAGTCATACAAAGCAGGCTGGGTGTTGGCATCATTTCCTCTTGGTGCATAGGCAGGTGCAAGATAAGAAGCATTCCATACCTGCCCATCAGAAAGTTAATAGGTCCTTTCTTCTCTATGATTTTAAGAGGGGATGTGAATTTATGGTCCCCTTTGCGTAAAATTCCAGGTTTTCTTACTCTAACGAAGGAACCACACTCAAACTTTGGTTCCTTAGCACCCTGCCGTTTGTCTGTGAAAGCCTTATACTTTGCTTTCTTCTGTTCAATTGTTTTTCTCACAGTATCCTCATTTGGTGCATCAGGTCTTGCTATAACAATCCAGCAATGTTCAGTTTAGTATTCATCTGTTTTCCATGCAGTAACTCTGTGGGTCATCTTTGCATTGTGACATGTCGTGTAGCCCTGTAAGCTTGTAAGAAACCAATAGTGAAGGTTATCCATGAGCCCTCTTCTAGTTTAGCCATTTGCAAACTCTCTCTCAAACTTCTGTTAAACCTTTCGATTTCCCCATTGGCCTGAGGGTAATACAGGGATGATCTTCTATGTAAAATGTTTCTCTCTGATAGAAAAGTTTCAAATTCCACAGAAGTAAATTGACTACCATTATCTGAAACCAGTTCTTTGGTGTTACCTTCCCTGCTAAAAACTGTAGAGAGGAACTTAATTACTGTAGCAGAAGAAATTTGTGATGTAAACACTACCTCAGGCCATTTACTGAAATAGTCTATTAAAGTGATGGCATAACGACAGTCAATTGGAGCAGTATCAAAGGGTCCTACGATGTCAATCACAACTTTTTCCCATGCAGAATTAGGAAAAGGAACAGGCTGTAATGGTGGGGTACATGTCATTGCTGTCTTATCATGCATTTGGCAAGTGACACAGGATTTTATGATTGCTTCAGTTTGGGAGTCCATCCCTGGCCACCAATACAGATCCCGTCGTCGTTGTTTGGCTCTGACAATACCTTGATGAGTATCGTGTGCCAGGTGTATGAGTTTTGGCTGTAATTCTTCTGGCACAAGTAGCTGGTGTGTACCGCGTAGCACACAGCCATCAAGCAAAGAAAGTTCATCCCAAATTCTAAAATAAGGCAGCAAAACTGGGTCAAGGTTTTTAGGGTTACTGGTCCATCTTTGTCAGAAATTTCTGTAGCTTTTGTTGAATTGGACATGCTGAACAAACAGCTTGGAATTGCTCTCTTGTAATTGCAGTAAGAGCGCTTGTAATAAGCGCAACTACTTCATCTTCATTCTCCGGTGGACCATCTGGTAAAGATAAAGGCAGGCGAGAAAGGCAAACAGCTATCACATTTTGGTTTCCAGGCTTATATTCCAGTTCACAATTGAAAGAGAGTAGTCTTGCAAACCATCTAGCAATACGATTCCCTGCTCTTCCCAGTCCTTTTATGGTTAGCAATGTTGTCAAAGGGCTGTGGTCTATGCACAACTTGAACATGCAGCCCCCCAGGTAAGTTCTCCATTTTTTCAGTAGCCCAGACACAAGCAAGTGCTGCTTTTTCAACTGTAGAATATTTTCTCTCAGCATCACACAGTGTCCTTGAAGCAAATGCAACAGTCCTCTCTGTGTTGTCCTCATGAAGTTGTGTGAGGACAGCCCCGAGTCCATAATCAGAAGCATCAGTAGTCACAATTGTGGGCAATGCAGGACTGAATAGAGCAAGTACTGGACTATGTACAATCAAATCTTTCACAGTTTCCAAACTAGCTTGTGCATCCATTGTCCACACCAAGGTTGAACTTCTCCATAGTAATTCTCGTAAAGGTTCAATGACAGAAGCATAATTGGGAATGAATTTTGCATACCAGGAGGTTATACCCAAGAAGGAACATAAGGTTTGCAGATCTGTTGGAGGAGGAGCATTTGAAATTGCTAGGATATGATCTGGATCAGGTTTTAGTCCAGCCGGTGAAATTGCATGCCCCAGAAAATAGAGTTCTGTTTGTCTAAATTTGCATTTAGACATATTGAGCTTGAGGCCTGCTGTGCTGATGCAGTTTAGTACAGATTGCAGATTATTGTCATGTTCCTCAGAAGTATTTCCAAACACGATAATATCATCCAGATAGCCCTGAACTCCATGTTGATTCTTCAGAATCAATTACATCATTTTTTGGAAGGCACTTGGGGCAGGCACAAGACCGTATGGAACCCATTTAAAACGAAATAGTTCCTCATGTGTAATAAATGCTGTGAGATCTCTGCTATCTTCATGCAACAACCTGGTGGTACGTGCTCTGCAGATCAAGAGTAGAAAACATCTTTGCTCCATGGAATTCTGCAAATACTACTTCAATGTGAGGAAGAGGGTAGCTATCAATCACAATAGCTTTTATTTGGCTCCCTTAAGTCCACACAAAGGCGAATACTTCCATCCTTCTTCTGTGTCACTATTATAGGTGAAACCCATTCCGAGGAGTCAATCTCTTCAGTAATGTCTTTTTGAACAAGTTTTTTAAGTTCCTCTGAAACAGCTTCCCTGACAGAAAATGGTAAGCGCCGTAACTTCTCTCGTACAGGCATCACATTATGTCGCATTTTAACTTTATGCACAAACCCATAAGCATAGCCAAGTTTCTCCTCAACCTGGTCTTGGGTCCCAGCTGAAACTGGCATGTGTACTGCAAGAGTGCTTTGCTGAGGAAGATCAATTCATCCATTAACTACCC
>CM057846.1:166133339-166150664 GCA_030068395.1 Apalone spinifera
AAGAGGCACATCTTTAAAGTAATGCAAATAGATGGAATCAGGTAGTATAGATATGGCTGAACCAGTGTCCAACATTAGCTGAATAGGATTTGATTTGCCTGAAGCTGTGGCAGAAACATTTACAGTGCACTTTATCTGTTCTGGAATATGTGCAGTAGTGACTTTGTCCACACTCAGCACAATAACATCTGGTATTGTAACTGCATGCACCTGTTGATTGGACTGGCTACTGCGGCATACCTTAGCAAAATGCCCAATCTTTTTGCAGTGATTGCACTGGCTTCTTTTGCAGGACATCTTGTGTAGCTTGCAAGGTGTTGTGGGGATCCACAGAGAAAGCATGCTTTGAATTTGCTGATTCTGTGGTTTTTCATTAGTTTTCCCCTTGTGAGTGATTGTCTGCAGCAACAGTGGACTTTTCTGCAAAGGAGTCACAGCCGGGACTGGGCCTCCTGTATCCATGCTCATTATTTTGGCTTCTGCTATAGCTGACTCAATCTGGGTAGCAATGGTTATTGCTTTTTCCAGTGTAAGCTGTGGTTCTAGAAGCAAGCATTCTCTTACACGAAGCATGGTTGTTTTCTTAATGAGCTGGTCTCTAATCCTCTCATCTGCCATATTCCCAAAGTCACAAATTACAATCAGACTCCTCAGAGAAGCAACATACTGCATTATAGTCTCCCCTGGTTTCTGCTCACACTGGTGAAATCTGTAGCGATTAGCTACTACATTCACTTTTGGCACAAAAAAGTTCTTTAATGCAATGAGTGCAGTCTCATATTTATCATCTGCAAGGGGAAAGTGTAAAATATACACTGCACTTCTGCTCCAAGGCAGTGGATTAGCAGAGCACGCTTTCTTACTTCAGACATTTCTGTAGCACTGATTGCAAGCAGATAAGTCTCAAACATATGGATCCAGGCAGTAAAAGTAATTGGAGGCTCACCTGGCCTTTGCAGAAAGGGTGCAGGTGGGTTCAGAGGCAGAAGATCCATCCTCATCACCAAAATGTTGTATCATGCAAGCAAGGTAGTAACAAACTTCAACAGGCCTTTATTTACCAAAGGGGAAACCTCTTTACAACGCTGCTGCTGCTCCCCTATGTAGCTCTCATTCAGCCTGGCCCATCTCCTCCCCCCTCCTTCCTGTTTCCTGTGCTTCCAGATTCCCAACAGCCAGTGCTCCCAGTTCTAATAATTACAGGCAGCATCTAAAATACCCTACTGTTTTCCAGTTTTAGGGCCATACTGTCTAATGTGGAAGTAGGCCTCCCGAGGCCTACTTGTTGGCCAAGGAAATAACTTTAAGACATGTCAGAAGCAAGCTTCCTGAATGAATTAAGTGAGACAAAGAAACCGCAAAGCTTGCAGTTTGTGATATCAAGAATTAACAGATGTAACTATAAAAGGGTGAATTGTTCTTCCTGTTTTTCTTGTAAATCATGGCCATTACAAATGTATAAGACTAAAGTTTCTATTGTTGGGCAGAGTTCGTATCGATGGAAGGTCAAACCTCCGTCGCTCTGCGTCCTCTCCTATAGCTATAGTAATAAACCACTTCTGCCTGACCTGAACCTGCGAATCAGACTGCGTGTTTATTCCACAACACTGTGTTTGTGCTAGTAAAGGCAATAATTAAAAAAGCATGTGCTACAATTTGCTACAATTTTTCCATATTGTTAGGTAAGAAATCAGTATAATTATATAAATAGGATGGCAACTATATTTCTGAGTACTTAGAACGGATGCCTGTTATAGACTCATTAAAAAGGCCAAATATTTACATTCTTGCTATCATTTGGTTCTGATCATTTTTATGGTCCTTAATAACAACAGAATACCAGAAAGGCACAGAATGTTTTAAAATGTGCATCTATTTAAAAATACCGTATATGATTCAATAAAAGGAATACAAATAAAAATGGTCAAATTATCTGAGGAAGTGCCATTAAACAGTGATGACTCAAAGAGAAAATAAAAAAGCTATTCAAAACTCAAATTGTTGCTGCCAATGGAGAATTAAATTGTACTTCTCAGGAAGCCTAGCAATTTAATGAATTTATTTACAAAGGAAGGTTTATTTACCCGAGAGAGTGCTAAAGATTTATTTGCAGAACAAGTGGAAGATAAGAAACTCAGTAAGAAAGAAAACAGGAAAAAGGCACATGAGAGAGAACCTGAGATGAAAGTCACAAGGAAAGGCAGAACTTGATAGCTTAGGACACTGATGCTTTTGTATTCTTCACTTTATTACATAGTGTATTTAACATATACATGTTTAAGTAGGGGTCTCACACAAATCTCTTTCTCCAGGATATGGACATTTCTAATGCCTAATTCCCTAACTGGAGTTTGAAAAAGATAATTGGTAGTTTGATTAGACATTGAGGTTTTTCATTTCAATCTTATTCCCCTTCTTCTGACTGAGGCAAATATTGGGAAAGCACCATGCTGATAATCTAAGAGGCAGCACTCAAAGCAGACATCTCTATCCATCATGATCTCATTAGTACAGTCTTGTAAATGTATAGGCAAAGATACCAACCTCTGCTAAGTTATTGCCTGCAGCAAGGGGATTCTTATCCTTAAAAGACTGGCATGGGTCTAAGTCTTTGGGCATGGGAGGATGAAATATGCTGTGATTTGGAATGGTGGAACTACCTGAATAGGACATTAGAAGATTTACCTGGCATTGCTCGAGTCCTTAACTCAATTTAAATTTTGTTTTTTGGTAAATTTAATGAAAATATATGTGCTTAATAATAATTTAAATTATTATTCTGGTGTTGGGCTGGAGATAAGGAGTTCACTATGCAGGATGCCCCAGGAAGAGAAGACTACCCCAGCCTTTTCTCACTGCAGCAGCTTGGGGGGCAGGTGAGGAACACCTCCATAGCCATTGCAACTCCAATGGGCACAACTGAGAGGTGTACATGTCCCCCCAACTAGGCTAAGGTCCAGATTCATCTCCCCCTGTGCTCTCCACCTAGAGTGAGGAATGCAGCAAACTGTGCACTTTCCCGTTGCTCCCCGACAAAGGGGATCAGCTTGCAATGTTCCCATATGAATTGGGGAGGTGGGACTTTGGACCCCCTGCCTCTAACTAAAAAGTGCCTGTAGGATGGAAGGTTCGGGGCTGGGACAGTTCCAGATAGGGAAGGGGCACACACCCACATAGTCCATTTCACCTGCTTGATGATTCTGTCTCTTTTCTGTATGGTTTTATGAGACGCAATCCCACTCCAAGCACATCTCGTTTTCTTGGCACAGCCCTTACACTGCTTTACGTTACGAGAGGAGGAAGTTGTATGCCGAATATGGTGGTCCTAGCTTTTATTGTTTAAGAGGAGTTCTTGAACAAAACAGTCAGAACAGACAAACTCTCAAATATATACAAGGTTGGACTTCCCTGGTCTGGCAGCCTCAGGACCTGAGTGGTTACGGACCAGGGAAGGTCAATGTTCCCCAGCTAGCTGCCCTGCTGCCAGCTTCTCTCCCTGGAGCTCCTAATGCTGGCCTGGATGGGGCTCCAAAACCTGCTGCTTGCCTGTTGCTGGCAGGGTTTACCCGGGCTTCCAGCCAGGACCACCTGGCCGCTACTGGCCTTGCTGCTGTGAGGGGTTCCCAGGATTTCCCTGTCAGGACACCCTGCCACTGCCACTGGGGGTACCCCAGGTTTTCTCAGCCCTGGACCACCAGGCAAACAGTGGCCCCACTGCTGCTGGGATTCCCCTGCCAGGGCTTCCTGGCTACCACCTGGCCCCGCTGCCACTGAAGAGTCCCCTGCCAGGGCCAAGGCTCTCTGCCCTCCGCCTGGCCCAACTGTCACTGGGAGTTCCCCAGCCCTGCCTGGTCCTGCTGCCACTGGGGTTCCCCAGCCTACCTGCTGTTGGCCCAGCTGGGACTCCCCAATCCCTGGCTCTCCCAGATGGCTCCCATTCCAGAGCTCTTTGGTCTAGCAATATCCATGGCCCTGCCAGACCACAGATGTTGCCAGAGCAGAGAGTCCTGGATCTGGGAGGTTCAATCTATAGTAGAGTATATCCAGCTCGTCACCATGTTTTTTTCAGTGCTGTCGATGGCCACAAATAACTGATTGGAAAAAAAGAGAAAAAGGGAAGATACTGAAATTTAGACTCCTGTCTGCTCTCCTAGGGCTCAATCCTGCAAGATGCTGAGTGCTTGGGTTCTGATCCAGCAAATCACTTTAGCACATGCTTGACTTTAAGCATGCAACCAGTCCCTTCTATATCAAACTTGACCCCTGGGTAGTAAAATGTGAAAAGTGGGACCAGACAAGCCACTTAAGCAGTGTCTAGTTAATGCATTGGAAGTGGGAGGACTATTTGCACCACCAGGGTTTGTATACCAAGAATTACTGTCCATTTTGGTACTATGCTAGTGGGAAATGGCTGCATAAAACATCACGTGGTAGCTAGCTTTGTCCAAAGCAAATCTAATCCAAACAGGATTTCAACTGTCTGCACATTACTGGGAGCAATTGTGTGTAGACATGTATGGTAAAATTGATTTAGATAGGTTGCAATTGTTTTATCCTGTAGCATAAGTTTACTTGATGGAATTGCTTTGATCAATATTCTTTACTGATGCAGTAATATTGGAAATTGCTTTGTTCTGTTCTACCTTGATAGAATTGTCTGTCCTATTAGAGGTTTGTTTCTGAAATCATTGCACTGTTCTTTGTGAGAACAAAGTAGGTATGCAATGTGAGTAGATAAAAGAAAAGATGCCAGAAAATTACAAATGAAGAAGTGAAAAAGTAAGACCCCAGCAACCTTGTGCTGAGACCCTGATGGCCAGATGGAGAGTGCAGATTGACTACCATGACGTGCAAAAAGGCACCTACCCTAAATTAAGACAAGATACAAAAAAAGGAAATGGAAAGTAGCTGTAAACACAAAATGATGCTGATGGAGAACTGTGAAAACAACCAGCTTCTGATTAACAATTCAAGCATAACACAGCAAAGTCCATAGGCTTGACAGAGGGCCAATGAGTGCATTCCCCTTTGCTTGTTGATGTAAAACATCAATGCCATATTATCTATCTTGCTTAGCATGGGTTGGGCCCAACTGAGTAGAGGATGAGGGAAACTGGTTTCAACATCACTTGTTGCCCTTGTTTTTCTTGGAAAGGGGCTCTTGTTGGCTCCCCTGACTGAGATTTTGGAGCCTTAAACCACTTAGAGGTTGGGGCAGAGACATACAGCCCCAGGATTTTTAGAGTTGTGAAGGAGTCCTTTAGGCTATGGCACTTGTGACGGGCTCACACAAGCCCACATTGAGGCCAGTGCATCACCAGCCACTGTCCCCGCGGGTGGACAGAACAGCGCGGGGAGGAGGAAGGTGCAGCGGCCACTGAAGCTGGGCTACCTGTGTGCAGCCCTTGTGCGATGGGGCGGGGCATGGCCTGGAGGGTGGAACACAGGCAGACACTGGGGCATTGCAGAGGCGGGACGCCGTGACCGACCGCAGCTACGTTCAAAAAAGCCCTGACTGCTGCCGAGAGGCGGGGCGCCGGGAGTGTAGAGAGACGCCGGAGGACGCGGAGAGCGGCTCCCCTCACGGAGATGGAGGAAACCGGCAGTGGCTGTCTAGAGACTTCCCCTCAGAGGGAGAAGCAGGACACGGGCAAGAGGAGGTAGGTCTCCCAAGTGGAACACGGGGGTTCCAAGACACGGGGGGACAGGAAGCAGCCCAGGGCATGGCAGTATTGGCGCTCGTAGGCTGACGAGTTTCGGGGAAACGCCCCGTGAGCCGAGTAAGGGCAAACAGACTCTTGCTCCTTAGGGACTTGAGCTGGGACCCGGTGGAGAGGGAGGGCCTGGGTCCCTCTCCCCTCCCCCCCTCAGGAGCGACAAGGAGGACAGGCCCTGAATCGACCTGTAGTACCAAGCCGAGCATAAAAACCTTATTACTATGGCGAAGTAACTGACTCACAGGATTTCGGGCAGGATGATGGGCAGAGCAGGGGACGCGGGGCCCACCCAGACTTAGGAGAGGGGCCCCGGGTCGTACAAACTGCCACGTGCTTACTATCCGTTGACTCTGCGAACACAGCCTGCCCATAAAAAGGAAGGTCCTGCATCAACTCCTGAGCTTCAGTCGTTAGGATGGGAAGGAGCAGCCAGGAAGCTCACTGCATGGAAATACGGGCCGCCAAGTCAGCTGTGTCCAAAGCTGCCTGAAGGACCACTCTTGCCACCATCATGCTCTTTTCAAGGCTGCCTGGAATCTTCAAAGAATAATGTCTTGAACTTGACTATGGTCTGCCACATATTCTAATCGTAATGGCCAAGGAAGGGTTGGTGGTTAGCCACTCCAAACTGTGAGCTGGAAGACGAATACATTTTTCACTCAAATTCAGTCTTTTGGAGTTCTTATTCTGCAGGGGTATGTCTAGACTGGCCCCACCTATCTCTTTAGCTGATGGCTTCTACAGTGAAGGAATTAGGAAGTGGGTGGGTATAGAGGCATTCATTTCCTTTAGCTGGAAAGCGAAATTACTTACCTTGGTAAGATAACTGTCGTTCTTCGAGATGGTGTCCCCGCGAGTGCTCCACTGTTGGTGCTGGGCTTGCCCCGGCGCCGCAGAACGGACACTTTTCTAGAAAGCAGTGTTCGGCCAGACCGTGCATGCACCGCATGGCTCGCGGCGTTTGCGCTCTTTTCTGTGAGTGCACGATCCGGCCCCCACCAGTTCCTCACAGCCGCCTCGAAGACTGCAAGACACAAACAAAACAGACTCCGAAGCGGGGAGGAGGGTGGGTAGTGGAGCACCTGCGGGGACACCATCTCGGAGAACGACAGTTATCTCACCAAGGTGAGTAATTTCGCTTTCTTCTTCGATGACATCCCCGCGGGTACTCCACTGTTGGTGACTGAGTAGCAGTAAGAGCCACAAAGGAAGGAGGGAAAAACGGAGTCCCTATTTGTCCGCTGTGGAGAGCACCACCGTCACCAGTGCCCCATCAGATTCTCTACCAAGTGGCCGCTCTACATATGTTCTTTAAGGAAACCCCTTTAAGAAAGGCAGTAGACGACGCCATGGCCCTGGTAGAGTGAGCCCGGGGTTGAATGGGAAGAGGTATACGCTTTAACGCGTAAGATTGCCTTATGCAGTCAGTTACTAATTTTGAGATCCTTTGAGCAGATAAGGGCTGTCCCTTTGATCGCTCTGCCAGAGATACAAATAAACGGTCAGTATGTCTAAAGGATTTTGTTCAATTGATGTAGAATGCTAAAAACCTGTGGGCGTCGAGAGTATGGAGGGCCGCTTCTTATGGTAAGGAATGTGGTTTTGGGTAAAACACCGGTAGAATTATGGGTTCGTTGATGTGAAAGGAAGATAGTATCTTGGGAATGAATTTTGGATGGAGTCGTAATATCACTCTATCCTTGTGAAAAATGGTATACGGTGCATAGCCATTATAGCTGAGAGTTTCCCCCACTCTGCGTGCTGATGTTGTGGCAAGGAGGAATAGTGTTTTCATCGTCAGGAAACTCAAAGTTGCAGAGGCTAGTGGCTCAAATGGTGGAGCCATTAGGGCTTCAAGGACCATGTCTAGGTTCCACATGGGTGGGATTGGGTCTCATGGTGGTCTCATCTTTACTAGGCCCTTGATGAATCTTTTAGTGATAGGATGAGCAAAGACGGAGGTTCTGTCGATTGGAGATCTGAATGCTGAGAGAGAGTGCATTTGGCAGCAAACGGCCACTAACGATAGTCCTATATTTTTCAGATGGAGTGTGTAGTCCAAGATGACCGAAACAGGGACCATCTCCGGGAGTCGTTGGTTTGGGATGCACTAGGAGGCGAATCTACGCCACTTGTACAGGTAAGTGTTTCTGGCTGTTTGTCTTCTACTATGTATTAGGACTTGTTTGACCAATGCCGAGCATAAGGATTCAGATGGATTTAGCCAGCTAGGAACCACGCTGTGAGGTTGAGGGTATGGGTCTGGGGGTGCTGTAGGTGACCCTGGTTCTGAGTAAGAAGGTCCAGGAGAGTTGGTAGGTGAAACGGTGCATGTAGCGATATGCAATGGAGAAAGGGAAACCAGTGTTGGCGAGCCCAGGCTGGGGCTATCAATATAATTTTGGCTTGGTCTGCTCTCAGGTTTTGCAGTACTCTTGGGATGACTGGTATCTGGGGGAAAAGTATATAGGAGGGGTCCTTTCCAGTTGAGGAGGAAGGCATTGTCTAGGGAGCCCGGGCCAAGGCCCGCTCTGGAGCAATATTTGAGGCATTTTCTGTTGCGGTATGTGGCAAAAAGGTCCACTACAGGAGTTCCCCATTGTTGAAATATCGAGTGAAGGATTCGGTCAGAGATTTCCCTTTCGTGTTGAAGTGTCTGCTGAGGAAGTCAGCTGTGACATTTGTCTCTCCAGGTAAATAGGATGCCATAGGTGTTATGCAGTGGTGAATGCACCAATTCCAGAGCCGGATCGACTCCGCGCATAGGGAATGAGATCGAGCTCCGCCCTGGTGATTTACATAATACATGGCTGTAACGTTGTCAGTAAGGATCCTTACTATGGTATTCTGTATTTGATTGCAAAAACATCTGTGGGTGTTGAATATTGCCCTCAGTTCTAGGAGGTTTATATGAAGACGCGCTTCCTGGGGTGACCATTGGCCTTGTGCTGAGGTCGTACCCATATGGGCTCCCCAGACTAATAGGGAAGCGTCGGCTGTAATTTGGTATTTGGGCTGTTGTTGCTGGAAAGGCACCCCTGATAGAAGATGGTCGCGGCGTGTCCACCAAAGAAGTGATTGGAGGACGGCTCGTGGTAAGGAAACTGACCTGTGTCTCATGTGGTTGTACACCTGCGATTACCAGTACTGGAGGGTGCGAAAGTGCAGTCTGGCGTAGCACACCACATACGTCGTGGCGGCCATATGGCCCATGAGTCTCAGACAGGTAATGACTTGGACCATAGGACTGCCTCTGATGATCTGAATGAGGTCTTGAATGGCATGGAACCTCTGGAGCGCTAGAAAGGCCCTGGCTGTAACCAAATCCAGGTGGGCTCCTATGAATTCTAGGTCCTGAATTGAACGCAAAATGGACTTTTGCTCGTTTACAAGGAGTTCTAAGGCTTCAAAGACTTGTTTGGTGACTTGAATCATCTGGAGTAGTTCGGATGCGGACCAGCCCTTGAGAAGGCAGTCATCTAGATATGGGAAGATAATCACCCCTTTTGTTTGGAGATAGGCCGCAACCACAGCCAGGATTTTTGAGAATACCCTGGGGGTGGAGGAGAGGCCGAAGGGGAGGACCTTGTATTGGTAATGGTCTGTGTTGAGAAGCATAAGACCCTCCTGTGGGCTGGGTGGATCGAAACATGAAAGTAGGCGTCCTGAAGGTCGAGGGCCATAAACCAGTCATCGCATTCCAGTGCGGGGATTATGGCAGCAAAAGTGATCATTTTGAATTTTTGTTTTCGTAGGAACTTGTTCAAGCAACGTAGTCCAGTATTGGTCTGCAACCTCCCAACTTTTTCTGAGTGAGAAAATAGTGGGAGTAGAATCCCTTGCCCCTGAATTCTTGTGGAACAGGTTCTATCACCCATAAAGAGAGGAGGTTGTTGACCTCTTGTCGTAGTAGGATCTCATGAGAGGGTCCCTGAAAAGGGACGGGGGAGGTGGGAGGGATATATCTGAAGGGGATGGTGTAGCCTGTTTGAACAATCTCCTTTACCCATCTGTCCGAGGTGATTTTTGCCCATTGGTGGAAAAAGGGTTTCAGACGTTGGTGGAAGATATGGATGGGTTGTTGAATGGTGCTGCTCGGAGATGGTTGCGTGCCCTCGACCAGGATATCAAACCTGTTGTTTGGTATTGGGTGTGATCTTGGTACAGGTATTATTGTTGCATCATCTCTGCAGTCTTTGGCATGGACGCTGAGTATCAAAAGGTCTTTGTGGCTGATTGTGTTGCTGCCATTGGTGGTGGACATAGGGGTAATCATACCTCTGTTGGTAGGGGGTATAGCGTCATCTCCTAAATGGAGGGATGTACATCCCCAGCGTCCGCAGGATTGTACATGAGTCCTTTGAAGAGTGTAGGACTATCAGTCTTCTCCAAAAACAAATTGTCTCTGTCAAAAGGCAAATCTTCGACCTTGCTCTGTAATTCCTTCGGAACCCTTGCCGATTGTAGGTAAGAAGCTCTCTGCATTATGATGGCAGTAGCCATAGAACGAGCCACTGTGTCTGATACGTCCATGGACATTTGAAGGGACATTCTGGCTGACGCGTATCCCTCCTGAATAATGGACTTTAGAATGGGTTTCTTAGATTCCGGTAAATGATCTATCAGCAGAGTTAAACCTGAAAGTGTCAAAAATGTGGTTGGAGAGATGGGCTGTATAACTTGCAATTCTAAGCATTAGAGTTGCGGATGTGTAAACCTTCCTGCCCAGAAGGTCCAGTCTTTTCATCTCTTTGTCATTGCTAAGTTGCTTGAATTGCGGGGTCTTAGATCATTGCTGGGCTGCGTCCACCACCAGGGAGTTGGGTTGGGGGTGGGTAAAAAGGAATTCCATCCCCTTTGGAGGGACGAAATACTTCCTATCAGCCTTCTTGTTAGTTGGAGGTACTGATACTGGAGTATGCCATATCTCATCTGCAATCTCAAGGACAGCTTTCTTCAGGGGAATGCCCAGCCGAGACCTGTGTTGTGATTGGAGGTTCTTAAAGAGCTTGTGTTTGTCCTTGATCTCCTCCAATGATATCTCCTGTGTGATGGCGACCCTCTTAAACAGCTCTTGGAACTGGCGAAGATCATCTGGTGGTGAAACTTCTCCCGGGATAACCGCGTCGTTGGGTGGAGAAGAGTCTACTGGGGAGACCTCAGGTGGTTGATCTTCAGGAGGCATGTGACTGGCTTCAGAAGTAAGCTGAGGTGGTGGCGTGCTCTGGTGTGGTGGAGTAAGCGGAGCAGGAATTCGTGAGTGTCTGGACGAGCTGTAGTCATATCGAGACAGAGAACGTGAATGAGATCAGTAGTAGTAGTCTGCTATGGGGGTCACGGTAGTAGTGATCATCAGAATGGTACAGCCTTTCTAAGGGCGAACATCTTTCAGGATAATATGCTGGACAGTGTTGCCAGTGATGTAAACGTGGAGAAGCAGGAGAACTAGAGCGGTTATAAGAGGCTCTGGAGGGCACGGGGGAGAAGGAGCAGTGTTTGTAATAGCGTCTCTCCTGGACAGGGAACTCAGCCAGAAATGGAGATGGGAGGTCCTGAGATGAACATGGAGATCTGCGATGGCTCCTAGGATAAACCGGAGAGTGCTATGCCAGAGGAGACGGAGACGGTGCCAGTGAGAAAACGGGTGAGTGGGACCAGCTTCGGTGCGGCAGCGTCATCGGTGCTGGGCTGTCGGCGATGGTAGAGGACCGAGCCACGCTTCTCGGTGCCGGTCTCTCCGGTGCCGCTTCCTCGGTCAGGGATGCCTGCTGCGCCACATGTCCCAGTGCCGCCTCCTGAACCGGTGCCGCCGAGGCACTCAGCACCGGCACGATCAGGGCCAAAGATGATCTAGGCTCCGTATCCTTCGGTGCACGAACTACCATTGGTTCTAAGAGTACAAGTTTGCTGGCCACTGACTCTGAGACCATGAGGAGGTTTGTACTTCCAATGACACCATCAGAGTGGGGTCCTGGCCTGCCATCAGCGATGGCTGTTCAGGACCAAGTGGTGATCGAACAATAGCCAGTGACTAGGAATTGGCGGATTGATGACCCATCGCCGACCACTGCACCTCGAGAACAAGTGCTTAGAGTGGGAGGAATCTTTGGTATGAGAAAACAAAGACCAGCTGTGTTGGTGGATCAGTGATGTCATACTGCCAATAAATGCCTTGCACTATGTGAGTGGTACCGGGACCTGAAGCAGAACTGGGAACTGGACTGCACTCAGTGTCCAGAAGATTGCCCTGATTGGGAAAAGTGTCTCAGTGACTGCTGTTGACATCAGTTGCATTAATCAAAACAGTTGAGTGATCAGTACTAAAGAGAGGGAAATGAAGGGTTGGTGCCGCTGCTTTTGCAAGTGGGTGCAAGCCTCCACGGATTTGTGCTAGGGCATTGGCAAACTGTACTCTGATTCCCACTATCAGGGCTCCATGGCCAGCAACTGGAGAGGGCTCCTGTGCGTCTGCCTCCCTGTCACTGAGGCATGCTGGTTCTGCATTGGTGAGCACTGGAAAGATGTTCACCGAGATGGAGAATGGCGCCACTGAGATAGAGACCTGCACAGACAACCCAAAGCAGGTTTTTCCTTAGACTTTGGAACTTTTAAAGATGGTGTGGGTAGCACCAGTAGCTGCTATTACAGTGATCACATGACCTAAAGCAAAAAAACTAATTCTAAACTATGAAGGGATAACCATAACTATGAACTACAAACTATTTTACAGTAAAGAAAGGTTGTTAGGCAGAACAACTAACAACGCTAGCACAAGGCAGCAGGAAGTTTCAGCAATGTCACTGGTGGCAAGAAGGAAGCCAGTGTAAGGGGAGTGTGTGACACCCCTTATGCCACACCAAGAGGTCACCACTTCAGAGATCCTCAGTGCCGTTCCCCCATGGATAAAGCTAAGATACCGCTGACAGTGTAGGGGGGTAAAGGGAGCAACTGCCCCAGGGTGCAGTGAGTAAAAAGAGACCTGGGGGAGGTGCAATACTCTCTGGGTGGCACTGAGGGCTGTTTAGGCCCTGCCTCTTCAACCTGAGGCCTCACCCCTTACAGGGCCTAGCGAGGCTATTGATTGCACTGCACACAGTATATTAATTCAGAATGGTTGCACAGGGCTTTATATCAAAGAAAAATAGCAATTACATTTCAATTTGAATATCTGTAATTAGCAACTATAAGTCTGCTCTGTTATATCACACCTGTTTCCATATTAAAGTAAATTACTGTACCTTTCATGCATATAGTTGACTCCAAGCAACAACTGTATAAACCATTCTATTATCTGGCTTTCAGTGAATATTTTTCCAGCTTCTTTGTATTCCTGAATTTTGCAATCTAGATCTCGACCCTGAAATATAGGAGGACATTTGAATCTTTAATATGAAAGTTATAAACATTTTTTCTTATGCCAAAATATAGGACTCAGTTGCTATCCAAGACCCACAGGAATATTATTTATATGACATCTTTTAAAGCTAATGCTAATCTTTATCGTTGTAGCTTTCTAAAAATTCTGTTTACTACAATTTTTCAAAATACATGAAGTCTAAGAGGAAAATAATCTTCCAATTAGATATATCTAAAGAGCTGAGGAGTTCCATACCTTTTTGGGTTCTCACCTATGTTGAGGGACTCCAGGCAGGAGGCTTGTGGGCAGTTTCCATTCCCTTTGAATGGTCTGAGCAATGCAAAAAGAGTGAAAGTGGACACAGAATCTGGCCAAAAGTGCTGATTGCGGCCCTCAGTAATTTTGAAAGAATGCTCAGCCCTCCCCTCAAACTAAAAAGACTGGCTCCAATAACTTACAATTTGCCCTAATCTTATTTTATGTAAAAAGTCAGTACTTTAGGAAAAAACTGCTCAGGAAAAACAACCCTGAAATGTTGTTGCTGAGAAACCCTGAAGAAGTTCATTCTTCCTATTTTGTGTTTGGGAAGGTCAGTATATTAATGTTCTGGAGAGAAGGAAATAAAGCACAGGACAAGGAAGATGTCAAGCTACTTCAGACATTTAAATTTCATGAATATTGTATAACATGCATTAATAACTCTTTTGAAACAGGATTTGCTTTTTTGGTTTTTATGATTGATAACTTGAACAGGCATTCGTGCCTAGAATTTCTAATTTTCCTGAGAGAATGTGTATTTCAGGATGAACTGAAACCATACTGGAGAAAGGAAATGATGTTATTTTTAATTTGAGAAGGTAATGACTTATGTTTTACATGTCATTGTTTTATTAAAAATCATATGTAATTTGGGGGAAGTTAATCTATTATTGTTTTTAAGAACTATCTTTCACTGATGTCCAGTTTTAGGTCACAAAATAGAATAGAATTCATGTAAATCTTAAACAGACTATTTTATACTGCTGTAAAATATTTGAAATGGGACACCCATCATGGAAGTTCACAAAAACAAACCAGAATACACTCTCTTCTCTGCTATAATTGCAAATGTGGTTAGCACTAATGAAATGTGCCAGACTGGATTACGCTGTTATTCATAGAACAAACACAGCATCAGGCTGCTGTACTGAAGGGTTGCACCTCATTACTCTATCAAAAGGCTCAAGGCCACAGTACTTTGAAGGAAACAGAACAAGGAATGAAACAGTAGCTCATTTTACCATTCTAACTTAATGCTTGGTCTTTCTTCTGAACTTGCCAGCTAGGGCAGTGGTTCCCAACCACCAGTCTGTGGACCAGTGCCAGTCCGTGAGATTTTGCCTGGCAGCGGCGCTGGGGCTGAGGAGAGGGAGCAGGAGGCACCTCCCTCTTTTCTCCTCCTCCCACCGAGATAAGATGGTAACCCAGCGGGGGCTCTGCACTCCCTACCCCCCACCGCAGAGGGACATATGGTGACAAACACAGAGGTGACTGAGGAGTGTAAATCATTGAGAGTCAGTAGTCGGAGGCTCCTTAGTCACTTGTGAAAATTTTACCTTAAGTGACTTGCCAAAGGACACTCAGGAAGTTTGTGGCAAGACAGGGAAAATAACTCTATGGGAATCTTTCTGCTGACTGGAGAGGGAGCTGGACGTGCTTGGGAAGAGGAGGTGCAAAGGAGGAGGGAGCGTGCATGTCGCCAATGGCCCCTCCCCCTGCCCACATGGCAGTAGCGGCCATGTTCCCTAGAGGGGGAAGCCTTGCTCTGGGGAGTGCAGGGGTAGGTGAGGTCAAAGGGCAAAACAATGTTGGGTGAGAGTGTGGTGGGGTCATCGGGCAAGAGGGTGTTGGCATATACCATGGGGGTCAGTCACTAAAGGGTCAAAGGGGATGGGGGTTGGGGTGGTGATCAAGGGGTGTTAGGCACCGGGAAGCAAGGAATTGGGTTGGAGCAAGGTGGACAAGCAATGTTTTATTTACAGATTCATTATTTGCATTATGAATATGCAAATATACACATAAAATTCTACTACTCTGTCCAAAGATTGTGACTGGGTTTGTTGATCCACAATATAAAAAAGGTTGGGAATCACTGATCTAGGGTACCAATTACTGCCAATTGTAGTAGTAGTTTTGTGATGAGAAACTGGGCATATAAAACAGTATGCTTCCAAACACCCACCAGGTGGCAGCAAATTTTGCTCACTGTTAATTTAGGTAGGATTTAAACAGACAACCTTTAGATAAAAAGCTCTGAATCTCATTCATTACATATTACGAGCAACAAGTAGTCCTGTGGCACCTTAGAGACTAACCAATACTTGTCAATTGTATGACCTGTGTTAATGAGGCTAATTAAGTGGGCTGGATGTGTCCCATACATAGCTTTTGAGGAGGAAATGCAGATGTTAAAGGCAGGAGAAACTGGCTTTGTAATGCACCATCCAGTTAATGTCTTTGTTCAAGTCCAGGGTAACGGTGTCATATCTGCAGATGAAATCCAGTTCTGCAGACTCTCTCTGTAATTGGTTAGTGAAATTCCTTTGTAGAAGAAAGCTACTTCTAAATCTATGATTTAGTGACCAGGCAGCTTAAAACGTTCCCCTACAGGTTTACGTGTGTTACCATTTCTGATGTCCGATTTGTGTGCACGTATGCTTTGTCATAGAGACTGTCCAGTTTGGCCAATATACATGGCTGAGGGGCATTTCATATATCATATTAAAGGATGTGCAGTTTTATGATGTTGTGGTTTATGCAGTTACATCCTGTGATAGTGTCACTTGAATACATATGTGGACAGAGTTGGCAACGGGGTTTGTTGCTGGGGTAGATTCCTGGTGAATGTATCTGTGGTGTGATATGTGGCTGCTGGAAACAATTTGCTTCAGGCGGGGGTGCTATCTGTAGGCAAGGACTGGCCTGTCTCCCAAGGTCTGAGAGTGAGGGATCATTTTGGATGTGAAGTGATAGACCTTGGCTTCAGCAAAGCTTTTGATACGTTCTCCTGGCTTTTGAGACTGTATTCTTGCCAGCAAATAAGAAAGTATGGATTGAATAAATGGACTATAGGGTGGATAGAAAGCTGTCTAGATTGTTAGGTACAAGGGGTAGCAATCAATGACTTAATGTCTGGTTGGCTGTGAGTTTCAAGCAGAGTGCTCCAAAGATCCAGTTCTAGGACTGGTTTTGTTCAACATCTTTATTAATGACCTGGATGAGGAGATGGATTGCCACCTCAGTAAGTTCACATATCATACTAGGATAGGGGAGAGGTAGATAAGTTGGAGGGCAGGGATAGGGTCCAGAGTGACCTAGACAAATTGGAGGATTGGGCCAAAAGAAATCTGATGAGGGTCAATAAGGACAAGTGCAGAGTTCTGCACTTGGGATGGAAGAATCCCAAGAACTGTTACAAATTGGGGACTGATCGGCTAAGTAGTAGTTCAGCAGAAATGGATCTGGGGATTACAGTGGATGAGAAGCTGGATGTGAGTCAACAGTGTGCCCTTGTAGCCAAGAAGGCTAATCATAGGATCATAGAACACTAGAACTGGAAAGGACCTCGAGAGGTCATCGAGTCCACTTCCTTGCCCTCATGGCAGGAACCAGTACTGTCTAGACCATCTCTGATAGCTGTCTGTCTAACCTACTCTTAAATATCTCCAGTGATGGAGAGTCCACAACCTCCCTAAGCAACTTATTCCAGTGTTTGACCACTCTGACAGGAAGTTTTTCCTAATGTCAAACTGCAGCAAGGGAGATTTAGGTTGAAGCCCATTGCTTCTTGTTCTATCCTCAGAGGCCAAGATGAACACGTTTTCTCCCTCCTCCTTATGACACCCTTTTAGATACCTGAAAACTGCTATCATGTCCCCTCTCAGTCTTCTCTTTTTCAAGCTAAAGAAGCCCAATTATTTCAGTCTTCCTTCATAGGTCATGTTCTCTGGACCTTTAATAATTTTTGTTGCTCTTCTCTGGACCTTTTCCAATTTCTACACATCTTTCTTGAAATGTGGTGCCCAGAACTAGACACAATACTCCAACTGAGGCCTAATCTAAGCACAGAGTAGAGTGGAAGAATGACTTTTCATGTCTTGCTCACAACACTCCTGTTAATTCATCCCAGAATCATGTTTGCTTTTCTTTGTAACAGCGTCACACTGTTGACTCGTATTTAGCTTGTGGTCCACTATGACCTCTAGATCCCTT
>CM057846.1:166160749-166175855 GCA_030068395.1 Apalone spinifera
CAGGCAGGCGGGAATGCCGAAGAGCCCGGTGTGTCCCCGGCACTCGCACTCCTAGACGGAGCGGAGGTTCTGCCTTTGCTGGCCTTCCACGACTGTGGAGCCTCTGGACGCTGGGCCGCAGATGAGGGCTGACGTGCTGTGTTAAAAAGGAGCATCTTCAGACGCATTTCCCTGTCATGTCTGGCCCTGGCAGTTAATTTAGAGCAATGACCGCATCTCTGTCCCACTCCCAAGCAACGAATGCAGCAGGAGTGCCCGTCCGAGGCTGGCATTGCGTCACCACAGCTAACTGGGAAGGAACGAATAACTTAGATCTAAATTCTCCTCAGGTTGATGAGGAGCACGTTCCAACTCCATCTGCAGCCGTGGACGGTTAGGAGGAACTGGCGTTAGACTGCGATGCGCAGAAAGAGCGCGAACGGCGAGAGACGGCTTCTGCGCATGCACAGTCCAAGGGGAGCTACTGCTGGCTAAAACTCTCCAGATTGCGGCACCGGGATGAGCCCAACACCGGTAGTGGAGCACCCACGGGGACACTACTTGAAAAAGAACTACTTTTACAATGAGTTACAAACCAACAGAAAAGTTTGGTTCACATTTGCTTGCTGAAGCATCTGCAAGCATCTTTCATTTCAGACATTCATAATTCAGTCCAGGAATAAGATCAGCGCACACTTCTAGTTTTTTATGTTACACAAAATGTAGCTATATGCTTCCAGGTACATTTGAATTTAAGAAATCCTGTGGGTGGACTATCTGCATTTATCAATACTGACAGTGCACATTCTAATGTTCGGATTCATCCAGCTCACTACACTTATAAACACAAGCAATGGTGACCCTACCAGGACAGGAAAAGTCTCCTATACATCTGTGATATGAAGACCTGTCAGAATTCTCAACTTTGACAACTCTTGCAGATTTATCATCTCCTTTTATGATTTTTTTCTTGGGGAAAATCACACACATTAGTGAACACTAATAGGCTGTGCCCCGTGCTTGCTACACTCACTAACCCCCCTCTCTCCAGCCACTTTTGCGGCCAGAGAGAGTGAGAGACCACGATGACGTCCTTCTGTCACCCGCAGGAAAAGCTGTTTTTATATAGGGAAAGATAAAAAATAGTATAACTTCCTGTTCTCCCTGAATTTATCTAGTTCTTTCTTGAACCCTGTTAAAGTCCTGGTCTTCACAACATCCTCTGTCAAGGAGTTCCATAGATTGACTGTGCGTTGTGTGAGAAAATACTTCCTTTTGTTTGTTTTAAACCTGCTACCTATTAATTTCAGATGTTGACCACTAGTCAGGAGCGGCTTGAGGCCAGCTGCAGCAGCTGGCGCCCCAGGCAGAACGCACAATCGGCGCCCCCACCTGCAGGGCCGTCAATGGACTGACGTCATCATTGGACGCCCCGTGACATCATCATCGGGCGCCCCAGGCGGCGGCGGCCACGGCCGAGTCCGCCTATAGTCACGGGCTGCCCCTGCCCCTAGTTCTTGTGTTATGTATTCCTTATTTACTTTCTTGACGCTAGTCATGATTTTATAGATGTCTATCATATCCCTCTCCCCCCGTCTCCTTTTTAAGATGAAAAGTCCAGGTTTTAATAATCTCTCCTCATATGACAACAAACCCCTAATCATTTTTATTGCCCCTTTTCCAAACTTCTTCCAATGCTAAGATATCTTTTTTGAGATGAGGTGACCCCTTCTACATGCAGTATTCAAGATGTGGGTCTATCGTGGATTTATACAAAGGCAACAGGATATTCTCTGTATTATTCTCTATCCCTTCTTTAATCTAACATGTTTGCATTTTTTTTCAACTGCAACTGCACATTGAGTGGATGTTTTCAGAGAACTGTCCACAATGACTCCAAGATCTCTGTTGAGTGATAATAGCTAATTTAGTCCCCATCTAGGGTTGCTAGGTGTCCAGTATTCACCCGGACAGTCCGGTATTTGCAAGCTCCATCCAGTTAAAAAAAAACAGGAAATAGCGGATATGTAAAATGTCCAGTATTTCTTGTTTCCCTCGGACAGAAGCCCAGTGGGGACAATTTTCCCCTGCCGCATCTGGTGGGGGCAGGGGAGTGAGGAGCACGGCAAAGTCGTAGGGAAGGGGGGCAGGAGGGGACACATGCCGGGTGCCACACTAGGGGAGCGCCGGGCTGGGGTGGGAGCGAAGCGCACGCTGCTCTGGCCCACGTGACCAGCAGAGACCTGGGAGCTGGCCACGTAATGCCTCCCTCAACACCAGCCATGGTCAACTTGTGGTTCTTGCCCCCCAAAAGTGCGGCTTGAGAAGCCGCTCCTGCCCCCCCCCCCCATGACCTCTGCCCCCCGCCAGCTGCCCTCCAAACCCCGGCTTCCCTGTGCTTACTGGGTAGTGATGTGGGGTTTTAAAAATGGCGCCCAAGATGGTGGCCATCTTAAAAGGGCAGCTTCCTTTTTAAATTTATTTTTTTTTTATTTTTTTTTGCTCCACAATTCTGTTCTGGGGGGCTTTTTGTTGTTGTTTTTGCTTAACAACTTAGGTCTCCCCCTTTTTTTTCCTCCTAGACAAAATTTTTTCCCCGGTGTTTTCTTTTGGGGGGGACGGGGTGTTCGGTATTTTTCGTTAAATCATCTGGCATCCCTATCCCCATCATTTTGCAAGAATAGTTGGGATTACGTTGTCTAATATGCATTACTTTGCATTTATCAACATTAAAATTAATTTGCCATTTTGTTGCCCAGACACCTAGTTTTGTGAGATCCTTTAGAAACTCTTCACAGTCTGCTTTGGACTTAGCTATCTCGAAAGTTTAGTATCATCTGCAAATTTTGCCACCTCACTGCTTAACGCAGTCTCCAGATCATTCATGAATATGTTGAATAGGACTGGTCCCAGTACAAACCACTGTGAGACACTGCTAGTTACCTCTCTCCATTCTGAAAACTGAAACTGAAAACTTGCATTTAGGTTATTATCAAAATTAAAAACAAGGTGGGGGGAGTTCAGAAAAGAGCAATAAGAATAAATGAGGGGACAGAATGATTGATTGGTGAAGGAAAGTGTACAGAACTAATTATAGGCAGGTTTGGGGAGCATCACTACCAAAGGCTACCTGACACTTTCCATTGTAAAGCTTTTTCAGTTGCTTATAACTTTGGCAAACTTTAGCTGTCTGTGGTGAAAATTTAATAGGCTGGGTAATTGTCTCAAGCTGATTTTTTTTTTTTTTTAAGAAAAGTTTCATCCAAAAGAGTTGCTCTACTTTTTAACAAAGGTTAATCAAGATTAAGGAGAAATATGGTGCTCTGTCCCTGTTAAAAAATTCTGGCAACCTTCCTCCCCCTCCCTCCCACATCCCAAGAAGCTCTAGCACACCATTTTTTGGAGCATGGGGAGGCTTTTGTACCAGGGATGCACTTTTTGATGATCTGATGAAAATCCAATCCAATTTGGCCAAACTATAAGCCTTTGAAAAATCATAGTTCAGGCATGCTCTGAAGAGACTTTTCAGAGTTTAGCTGTTAAAATTTTCAGATATTCCATCATGCTCCAGTCACTTACAACTCTAAAATGTTCATACTCTTTTGACTCCTGTGGTGTCACTATAATAGAATTTCTGTTTATGAGGTTTTTTTTTTTAAACTAGGAAATTAAACACAAAAATTATATTAAAAACAACCATCTTCAGAATGCACAGTTGAATCTCAGAAATTAGGAAATGCCAGAATTAAGGTTCCTTGTGAAAAATTAAGTGGGTCCCCAGTGCTATGGATTATGACATAGCTTAAATAATATGATCATCCACTATTTTTCAATAGAACTTCTACCTCATTCACTGCACAGGATAGATCTGCTCTCAGGATGGATCAGAGTTGTGTAATGAGGGAGGCTGATGTGCCTAAGGGCCTCTTGCTCACATATTCCAGCGATCACTTCTGGGTCTGGATCTAGATCTGTTCAATATCTTCATAAATGATATAGATAACAGCATACAGAGTATGCCATTGTAAAGTTTGTAGATAATACCAAGCTAGGAGCAGTAGTAAATGCTTTTGGATGATACGATTAAAATTTAAGATGATTTGAACAAATGGTCTCAAGTAAATAGGATGACACTCAGTAAGGACAAATGCAAAGCACTCCATTTAGCAAGGAACAATCGGTTGCATACATACAAAATGGGAAATGACTGCTTAACAATGAAAGAATACTGCGGAAAGCATTAGTGGATCACAAGCTATGATATGAGTCAACTGTGTAACACTGATGCACAAAAAAGCAAACTATAATTCTGGGATGTGTTAGCAGGAGTGTTGTAAGAAAGAAACAAGTAGTAATTCTTCTGTTTTACTCCACACTGATTAGGCCTCAGCTGGAGTATTGTGTGCTCCATTTCAGGAAAGATATGGACAAATTAGGGAAAATCCAGAGAAGAGCAACAGAAATTCTTAAAGATCTAAAAAGCATAACCTCTGAGAGAAGATTGGGTTTTTTTAGTCTGGATAAAAGAACACTAAGGCCTGGTCTACACTATAGTGGGAGATCAACTTAAGATACACAACTCCAGCTACATTAATTACATAGCTCAGTCGATGTATCTTAAGTAGCAATTCCACACCATCCACACAGTGGGTGCCCGATGGGAGCAAACGCTCCCATTGACCTTCCTTACTCCTCACAAAAGGAGGAATAGCAGATGCTGGCCGAAGCTGCCTTCAGTGTTCGATTTACAGGCTAAACTGAATTCCAGAAGATCAACCTCTGGAGTGTCGATCCACCAGGAAGTACAGACACGGACTTAGGAAACATGTCAACAATAATATTTATTACTTTATATATGCCTAATTTTAAATACACACTTTTAATAGAGTATCACTAAGCACATATCAACTATAATGTTTTGCTGTTGAGTGCATTAGCCGATACCTAAAAAGTCAATAGAGAACACTGCATAAGCATGATACTCTAGCAATTTTTGTTCTGAGTACAAACTAATAAATATAAACCTGACCTAGTATTTTATTGGTATTTTGTTGCCTCAATCTTAATCTTGATCTGGCTGAAATTTAAAGAAAGTCTTGCAATGAAGTACACCTATGTCTTGGGAAGCAAAAGTCCTTTCTATAATTTTTTTATTGATCCTCTCCAGCCAACACATATTATTTCAGAAGAAGTTAGGTTTGCCTGGTTTAGTTAAAAGCAGATGTAAACCTGATGCAAAAGGGACAACAACGTGGGAAAGGAAGAAGACTCTCAGAAAACTCTATCCCTCAAAATAATTATAGAAGCTTGGCAGCTGGCCTGTACTACCAGTGCACTGCACCACAGCTTGCTTAGGACTCACAGTCAGGGGCAGATATAGGGCAGGGCGAGCGGGGCGGCCGCCCTGGGCCCCGCACTTCAAGAAGCCCCGCGCATGCGCCGTGTCAAGGGGGGGCCCCGTGCAATTGTGCTGCCCTGGGCCCCGCAAAATCCTCATCTGCCCCTGCTCACAGTGCAGTAGAGACAGCATGCTCATTGCTTGGGGAAAAGAGACTGCCTCATATTTCCCATCAGCAAACCCTTTCTGGCTCACATTGTCAGGCTTTGAGATCAGGCCAGAGCTAGCCCAAAGTTTCTTGGCTGAAAAGGTGATAATATGGGATAAGGAGGGAACTAAACAAACAAAAAAACACAAAGGTGGCATTTTAAGGTTTCCCTCAAGGATATGGGGTACACTAAGGGAATTTGTAAGCTTTAATTAACAGTGGGTTTTATCCCAGTCTATTTACAATATTTTAGAGTCCATCTGGTATCTCTTTTTATTGATGGCCTCACAAAAAATTATATAATTTGATTTATTGGATCAGATGTGATTTTTAAAGTGTAGTTTTAAAAAAGCTAGTGGATATTTCATTCCATCTACTAATTAAATGGCAGAATGAATTACTGTACTGACTGACTACATTTGTTTGCTTTCATAAAACAATACAACTCTTTTAATGTCAAGAATGGATGTATCTGATAAACTATCATGGTTGAAACTATAAGAATATATGACAAAATAATTGAAGGGTTTAATTAAACAAAATCTAAGTCACACATACAGCAGGTGTTCATTTGATTCATATAGGTACCATCCTAACATTAAATTAGATGAACTATTCAGAGCTTGCCAACCTCCAAACTAATTACAACAAATATATTACATTTCAGGATAATTCTGATTACAATACAGGGAGATGTAGCAAAACTCACATAACTTAGTCTTAGTTTACTTTAACTGAAGCAAAAAAACCTAATAATTGTATTGCATTATAACATAAGAATTTAAATATGGTGTGTCCATAATGTACTTTTTATGAATAATTTAATTAACTAATATAAAGCAATTTTAAGTTCAAATTTGTGTTCTTGAAGTTACGTTTCTATGTCTATATCTTAATGCCTGAGTAAAATTGGCCTGATTTTCAAAGGAGCTACGTATCTCTAGTACCCACTGAACTGAATGGGATCTGTGGGTACTACAGGTTGAAACTCCAAAATCTGGGATTATCTAGTCCAGCAAGTCCATGCATGTTGCTGGATCAGAGAGCCCTGGCAGTCAGGAATGTGAACCCCATCCCTGGGGAGCCCCGGTCAGGTGGGGGAGAAATGGGGCTGCTGAGGCTGGGGAGCTCTGTCCTGGGGAGCGCCAGGAGGTCAGAACCCAAGTCCAAGCCCTGCAGGCTGGAGCCCAGTGGTAGTGGGGCCAGAGTGGAGCCAATTGCAGGGAGGGGGAGCTTCCTGGGAGGCCAGTGACAGGGAATCTCCCCATATTCAGTAAATTCCCTCATTTGAGATGGATCAGGTCTCGAAGGAGCCGGACAAGGGAGGTCCAACCTGTGCAGCACTTCTGAAGAATTAGGTCATTTTTAGGGTGCCTAGATACAGATTTAGGAGCCTAAATGCAGGTGCCCAAGTTTGAAAATGTTGGCCTTTTTATTTTCTCTCTTTGCATGACCTTTGTGGCTTTATTTGAATAATGATAGAAATATTACACAATTGTTGAAAATAATAAATGATGGAGACCTCTATCTGGAGGAATAAGAAAACCAAGAATATTTGACTTAAAACTGTGACTGGGAGCAATGATTACAGTCTACAAAGTCAATAAAACATAAAAGTGGACAATAAAAATACAAAGGATGAGTGATCTAATTGGAATAAACTTTATAGAAACTAACAAGTGTACAGAATTGAGAGGAAAAGACTAATTAAAGAAATAGACTAACAAAATAAAACTCACAATCCAGCCTTCTCTCCCCAACCGTCCCCATTAAATAGAGCCTTCTTACACAAACCTACTGTGTTGTTATCTGGTTCAGGTTCTTATACTATGATCAGCTAGTATGAGTTAGCTAGGACTACCAATAATTTCAATTTTAAGTGCACAAATATTGGCCACTTTGCAGATGGTGAGACCCATTGCTATACATCAGGGATTCCAGAAAAAGAATGGGAGAAGGGATCCACAAAGCAATGACAGGGTAGTGACCTTTCAAAAACTTGGGTTCTTATCCAAACTGTGCATTTGGTCTTTCAACTAGAGATAGGAATGCAAGTATATATGAATTAAATATACAGTATGTTCTGTGAGAGATAACAGTCAAAGACAAATGCTATAAGAGCTGTTAATGAGACTAAACTAAAACTGCAATACAATGTGCAATGCTTAAATAAGCTGCACTGGACAATAACATGTGCCAATACTGTGCAAATCAGGGTAGAAATTTGACATTTTATTTGACAGTGTTCTAACATTAGAAGTTTCTAGGTCAAGAGTTATAAAATGTTATAGAAATTATGTGGAATAATAAATTAATCGCCACCTCAAAACTACATTTGCTATATGATTTCTCATCATTACATGGGAAAGTCCTTTAAAAATGGATTGCTGCTGTCCTTGACTGGTCACAGAGATTAATCCTGAGAAGGTACGAAAGTGCTTATGTTTTATGCTTAAAAGACTGAAAAATTGGCATAGCAGAAAATGCATCAGAATAGTCCTCCTCTTAACAAAAATGATGAATTCTGTATCTCATAGGAGGAATTAACTTTCTATATAAAGGAAAGTACAGATTTGCCAGTGAAAAACAAGAGATTGATTAGAAAAGGAGATGGAATAATGTTTTAGCAGTTCAGAATTTTTATTTTGACTACATGTTTAGATTGTGTGTTATAATTTGGTTACATTACTTATTAACTTCTGTTTTTTATATCTTTCATATATAGCTTTATATTCTGTTTAAGGCCCCACCAAATTCATGGCCATGAAAAATGTGTCATGGACTATAAAATCTGGTGTCCCCCTCTCTCCCCCTCTTCCCCCATGAAATCTAGTCTGTTGCATGCTTTTACCATATACTATACAGATTTCATGGGAGGAGACTGGTGTTTCTCAAATTGGTAGTCCTGTCTCAAAATGGCACTGCAGGGGGTTGCAAGATTACTTTAGAGGAGTCATGGTATTGCTGCCCTTACTTCAAAACACTGCCTTGAGGGCTGGGCAGCCAGAGAGCAGCAGCTGTTGGCTGGGTGCCCAGCTCTGAAGGCAGCACCTGCCAGCAGCAGCTTATAAAAGTAAAAGGTGGAAACATCATGCCACCCCACCCTTACTTTTGTGCTGCTGCCTTCAGAAGTTGGTGGCAGGAGAGTGGTGGCTGCTGACCAAGTGCTCAGCTCTGAAGACAGCAATGCAGAAGAAAGGGTGGTAAAACCATATCCTTACTTCTCTGCGTCTGCTGGTGTTTCCAATAGCTGCCACTCTGGCTGTCCAGCACTGAAGGAACTGCCAACAGCAGCAAAGAAGGGCAATAGTACTGCCACCCCACTACAATAACCTTGCAAACTCCCCCACAACTCCTTTTTGGGTCAATACCCCTACAATGATGACAGTGAGAAATTTCAGATTTAAATATCTGAAATAATGAAATTTATTATTTTTAAAATCCTATAACTGAAATTGACCAAAATGGACTGTGACTTTGGAAGGGCCCTAATGATGTTAAAATAAAAGTATTGGAATGCTAGGAATCTTCCACAACAACTCCAGTAAATTAGCTGTTATCTAGCCAATATAAACTGCTTCTATTTTAAATTATGATTAAAGTCCCTCAGGCTTTTTTTTAAGGGGAGAAGGGAGAAGTTTAGGGTTATTTTAAATGAATATATTGTTAGTATAATACAAACACTGTGAGTTTTCGCACACTGCATGGACAGCATGCCCTTTCTTTGAGGTGACTGGATCAGCTTTAGAGGATGAGAAGATGACTCAGTCTGTGTATTCATTAAAACAAAAGATCTATAGACCAATCTTGTTGTACACATTAGAGATTCTTGCACCTATGCATTTGCTCTAAAAACTCCCTGTTTGTCACTCTCCCACCTTCCTTTTTATTAGGAAGTCCCCTTAACCTCCCACAACCAGCCCTTCATGCCAGGGGCTCTGTGCAGTTCACCATTTCCCCTCCTCCCCTTCATTCAGGAGCTCATCATAGACCCCATTCCTCCCTCTCACCATAGCAGGGTCCCCCATTCTCCCTAGTATGTTAGGAACTCTGTGTGTGCGCCTTTCCTCCAGATCCTCCCTTCTCACTTCCCGCCATGCCAGGAGTTCTGTGCCACCCCACTTCCCCATACACATGGCAGAGAATCAGTGTCACTTCCGCCATACCATTGCCATCTATTCCCCATCCATGCCAGGGGTTATGTTTGGTCCCCATCCCTCTTGGCCTCCTATTCTACCAATGTCATGGTTCCTGCATATCCTCCATAGCTCATATTTCCCACATCTTCCCGCCAGTGTTTCTGCTCCTATTTTTCCCTTCCCACATACCAGGAGGAACGAATGCACCACAGCCAACTCAACAATCCAGATTCCCCCCAACACCTCTTCCATTGGGAAATCTCTGCCCCAGTTGTGATGAGATCTATGGATTCCAGATTGGTCTCAGCCATCAACCAGAGATAACTGGCTATCATTTTAGGGATGACAATCATCCAAGGGAAAGTTTCCATTCTACATTTTCATCAATAATTTCTTATAAAAAAATCAAAATGACTGAATTTAAAATATTTTAATACATTTAGTTGAATCTCTTAATATAAACTCATGCTCTACCATAGAGCAATTCAATATAGTTATTGCTGAAACCAATAATCTTATTCATATCAAAGAAATGTAGAAAATATAAAATTATTGGGACAAAATCATCCCTTGACATTATACCACTGAAATAAAGTTACAGCATGGATTAATCTGCCCAGATGGTTGCTTTCCCTCACCTGTGCAAGCAAAACAAACTTCAGACTGATTTAGTGGATTATACATGTTTATGATAGCGAAAAAATGCAGAATAGTAAACCGGAATAGTTGTGACACTATGACTAAGCAACAGACCATATCACTGTTCTATGAAGAGTCATAAAAGCACTTTTATTTGCACTTCAGAAATTTTTCTTTCAGTGTATTTATTTTTATTATCTTTTTAGAAATTAAATTATTGTAAGTGATCTGTGATCAGGTGGTGTTTTTATATATATATATATATATGAGATATGTAGCAGAGATTGACACTGATTTGGCTGTCCCAATAAAATGTTTAATAAAGACATTCTAAAGTGTATTTTTCAGCTCCTGTATACATTTCTTGGACGAGATCAGAAATATTTTAATTAGTTTTTTAGCCTTTTTAAAACATTTAAACTCAAATATTGATAAACTAAATAAAATGAAGAAATTGCCATGGACTCAAGAACAGTTGCTAAAAATACTGGTGGATACTGACTATATATCATGATTTTTATAAATCTCTCTCTAGATGTTGCATTACTACCATCTACTGTTCATCATTATTTTTACTGATAAAATAGAGGTTCACAGGCACTTTCTCCTCCCGTCTAGCTGTGTTTAAAAATATAATTAAATGTCAGAGATGCCAGTTGCTGCTAATTATAATGAAAAATAAAATATTCTTAGGGGATTTGTGTGTCAAGGGCCAAGGAATCTGTTCACAATATATATCTGAAGACTGCATTCCACTAATATAGCTCAAAGCTTCCACCTAAAAATAGATATTTTTCCCCACTGTGATGATCTTTCAAGCAACAAACTGTCTAGAGCAGCAGTACATATTTGACATAACACATTTTAATATCAACTCTGGTAATCACTGCTTGCTAAATCAGATTCTCTTTTAGGGAAACAGATTAATAGTTAAGGAAAATAAAGTTTAACATTTAATTTGGTTTTAAGCACCATTCTTTGATGAAATATTCTATAATTGCCATGTCACATTTATTGACTCTCTGGATATGTACTTTAAAATTTTAAACTATGGTTACAATAAAATAAAGGCAGAAGCAAAGATGATTCCAAGGGATTTTTCTTTATTACAAAAATCATTACTCAAAACTGTCTTTTCTGTACAGAAAAGGGAAAAATCCACAAAAATTCAAACAAGTGTATAAAGTATTTTCTCTACCTGGACAGGAGAATAATGTTGATAAAAGTTATTAAAATTTAACCATGAGAAAAATTCAAAACCATGAGACAGCCACCACTGTCTCTTCCCAAAGAACCACGGAAGGCTGGCAGGCTGGGTTAGGTATGCTGCATCTCCTTTCCTGATCAATTACAGGCACGCTTTTCTTTCAGTAATGCCACAGTGGCTCTTCCTTCCTTAAGTAACCCCAGATTAGCCAGTGGGTGAACTTTTAGACTGATCTGGGGAGAAGCAAAGAGACATTTAAACTGGCTTACTTCTTGAAGTCATGCATGTAAGGCCAGGTCTACAATAGGGGGCAAAGTTGAATTAAGATATGCAACTCCAGCTACATGAATAATGTAGCTGGAGTTGACGTATCTTAATTTGATTCACTGCATCTTAATTTGATTCATGGGGGGAAGAGGAGGAGATGGAGAAGGAGGAGGTCAGCAGAAGAAAATCTCTCACTGACTTCCCTTACTTCTCACAACTTAGTACTGGAGTTGACAGGAGTGTGAGCAGTGGTTAATTTAGCAGCTCAGAACCTCTAAACCCCCGGAAGATCAATCTCTTGGTAAGTGTAGACAAGGTCTAAGTGTTTGCAGGATTAAGGCCTGTAGTAGGATCGACTCACCGCCATGGCTCTTCCTGATGGTCGTGCTGTAAATTAGATCAGTCCATGGAGTGCACCACCTTCTGGTCAGTGTCGTGCCTGTCATCACTCCACTCACCTTCTAGCTAGACCCACATAACTCCTTTGGTCCATGGCATCTGCTTAAGGACACTGCCATCCAGCAGTGCCCTCTACTCCATTCTCGCCCTTTCTGTGGGTGTCAGCACTCCATACAGCTGCCTGAACAGCCAACTACAGCCTCAAAGTCTAGCCCCTTGCTTCAGGGGCAAGCTGCAGTCTGTAACAACAATGCTCCACAATGGCAAGGTGCAGTGCAAGAGGGAAGGAAGGACCCAGGCCCCCCCACTACTCTGGGTCCCTCTGGTGCAGTGTTTCTTAAACTTTTTAAGACTGAGGAACACCAAACAATATATATATATATATATATTTTTTTTTATGAGGAACACCAAGGATTTTTTTGTTGAGGAAAAAAAAAAAAGGTTGGGGGGGGGAAGGGGTCAGGGAAAGTTATTGAGTGGCTATTTTGAATTCTGTTGTTCTCTGCAGAACATAGAACACAGTTTAAGAAACACTGCTCTGGTGGCAGCCATCTCTTGCCTTCCTTCTCTCCTATTGATTGCTCCTGTTCGACAGGCCAATTCCCCATGACCCTTGCATCTTCTCAGCTCTTGTTTCAAAGCCCACAGCATGGGAGGTATCAGTCTGGAGCTTCTCTCTGGCTCCCTTGAGACTGCTCAGTACTGCTTGAACAGTGGTGCTATGCTTTCACTGGTAACCAGTCCTTCACGCTTGCTAGCCACAACCTGCCTGCCCTCCACTCTGCTGAGCAGTTCCATTTATAAGGGTTGCCCCATCAAGCTGCCTTCTGACTGGCTCTGTGTCTCCCTACTATCCTTCATTGGTGGAGTTTGAGCAGGCTCCCTCTGGCCTGCTTTTAACCCTTCTCCTACCAGAGTGGGACACCCTCCCCACTAAAAGGCCACACTGTGTTTAAAAAGGAGGGTTGTTAGTTTAACAGACCTAGAGTACTTTTCAATACTACATTAAAAATAATGTAGAAATTATTTTAAAGAGTCTTTCAAAATCATCTCAAATAAATACACCTTTTCTTTTTATTTGCACACACATACTTTTATCATTGTAAATCTGCGAAATGAATATTTTAGCAGTTTGATTTTTTTTAAACAGAATTCACTAAGACCTTTTAAACCAAAACATTGACCATTACATTAAGAGCATATTTTTCTATTGGCAACCTATGGAAATCTTGAAAAACAGCATTTAATCATAAATGTGACAAACTATCTACTTAGGAGCACTACCAGGCTATACTGATATAACTCCTTCCTATCCTTTATTTAGACTATGATTTTTAAAGAAGTTTAAGGGAGTAAGATGTCCAAATCTTCCAATTCCATTGGATTGGCACACTTTATTCCCATAGGTTCCTTAATCAACATGGACAGATATCTCTGGATACTTCAAAATAACTTTCAGTAGAAAGCTGCCATTTAATCAAGAAAGGTAAAATTCTGAGCATGCTAAAAAGGAAGAAAAGAACTCAAGAAAGAGAATAATTTTTTTTTAAAATGTTGGATATTGTTATTATTTGGGATTTTCAAAAAAACCTTAGTGACTTTGGACCCCAAGTTCCACTCACCAGTCTAACTTTGATCAAGAAGTGCTTTTGAAAATCCTGTCCACTAATTCATGGCCAAAATGTTCAAAAAGACTTGTGAACGTATCCATATGAAACATCCAAAATGGATGTGATTTTTTTCAGTAAGTTCTAAGCACCTACCCTCTGAACATGGGGACCTTTTAAGGGTTTAGAAAAACAGAGGAAACCAAAAATCACTAGTCACTTTTGATCTTAGCTTATATGCAATAATATGCTACACTAGCTGTAATATGCACTAAGGTGGTTGTCTGCATACAAAATTAACTGCTTATTTTGATTGAAGTAAAAGTACACTCTTGATTGAAATAAATGAAAAATACTATATATAAGAAAACCTTATTAAAAATACTGATCTGTTATGAAAGCTCTTGTTCACTTTCTAGCATGGGCATGATTATTTGTTCATAAACCTATGATGATCTAAACAGTTCCTGTTTTCATTTATAATTTTTATATTCAGGCCAAAATGAGGCTGGAGAAAAGGCAAACAGCATGAATAGATGAATAAATGTAGTGCGACCAGCAGGAAGTCATTTGTTATTGTTTTAATCGATTCAGGTTCATATGAATGTTCTCTTTGGAATACCTTCAGAGAAACAAACAGGAGCAAATGCAAGGACTTAACTACACAGCAATCTGCCAATTGTCTCTTGGATATTCATAAGTCACAGAACTCTTCCACCTTTAGATTTTATTTCAGTTGTAATAAGAAGTAATAAATAATTGAAAGTCATGTAATAAATTATTCAGCTAAGGACACAGTTTCCAAGGAATCATAGCATGAGTCTAGGTTAATGGTATAATGCAAGTCAGAGGCAAAAGTTGAGCTGACACCCCACAATTACCACATGCAGGAACAGTGCAGGGTGTTTGGCACTTCTCAGCATATGCCTTCCACCAAGGGGACATATTAATATCTTTTGAATATTTATGAAGAAGAAATCCCAATTGCCTACTGTGCACTTCTGTTGCTTGCCCATGCATGGTTATGAAACAGGGAGACTTAACCCAAAGCTCCTCTTCATACAATCGATTGGAACGTTCATTATCCACAGATGATAGCACTGTCTTCCCAGTGTTGACTGTTGTATAGCAAGCCACTGATATCACAGGAACATTGATATATCAAGTAATTTAACAATAATAAATAACTCAGATATAGGCTAACTGAGGGAATTATCTATTTCAGTGGCAGGAGGGAGGAATCCCACTAGCTAATTATAGTGACAGAAGAAATGATTGCACTGATATTATATTTTACACACACACACACACACACACACACAC
>CM057846.1:166175955-166195686 GCA_030068395.1 Apalone spinifera
TTTTTTCTGTAACAGACTAACTCGGCTACCCCCTGAAGCTCCTGAAATCAGGGATTTATTCTAAAAAACAGCTTCCAGGATGTGTGATAGGGTCATTGCCGATTTACACGTATTTCCAATACCTTCTACACCTGCAATGATAATTGACATTGATAATGATGATCCTGAGGCATCTTCTGAAATATTAAAGTATGTTCAGCATAATTTTAGCGTCAAGTGTATTTTTAGTGATCTGGGTGTACACTGTGTGCTGCTTATAGTGATATGTAGTGCCATGAGAACCTAGAATATAGAAAATTTTACGTGTATACACTCAAGTGCTTCAAGAAGCCACCATTCTTGAATGGTCCAGTGCTACTACTGGACTGGTGAGGATCTATGTGCTATGTTATATTTATTCATTTTTCTGTATTCTAATTCTTTGAAAATGGATATTGCATTGGTAAATCCCAATTAACAAGAATATTTGATAAACCAGCACCTACACTCCCCCAACATGCCAAATAACAGATTACTGTAACAATGACACCCTAGTTCCATAAATGTTTATCAGTTAGTTTTCTTCTTGCTACAATACATGGTTCCTCATCTAGCTACAATGCTGACACTTCCTCCTGATGACTTACATCAAGCAAAAAGCTGGACTTGAAGGGACGAGTGAGAAAGTTTTAAGAAAGACTAAGGATTTACTAGTCTCTGAGCTGTTAGTACATATCAATCCTCCCTTTGCCAAAAAAATTGATACTGTGAATTCCCAGTTTCACTGGAAACACTTATATCCATCCCATATTATTCTCCATGTGTCCAGTACAGTCTTCATTCTATATCCTGACCTAAAAATAAAACAGCAAGTTTAAAGATTAATAACGTCTGAAAACTGTATGTGATCCTATAGTTTCTTTGCCACCACATTTTCAATGTTACCAAATTTTGAAATAGAATCCAAAGGCCCCAAGTAGGATTATGCCCCCTTGTGGCTGATGCTGCATGAACATATAGGAAAACAAAGATAATTAGAGATGTGGCGACAGTTAGCAAATTGTCAAACCAAAGAATTTATTTCTGGAGGAAGGGCCTGGGTTATATTCCTAACTCTCCCACTAACATTATGTAGGAATTTGGGCAAATTTACTTAAACTCTCAGTTTTTTAGTTCACTCAGCCTTCACAACTTTGCAAATTGCTTATAGATTAAAAATAACAGATGTTATATACATTCAAAGGGTTATTATTATGTCATATGCTGTAGTACATAAGCTTGGGCTAGAAAAGGACGTCTTAAAGTTAAACATACATCCTACCAAGTTTCACAGATCTTCAAAGTTAAAAAAAAAAAAAAAAGCTACATAGGACCAAAGCCTTACCTATAGTGTAACTCCCAGAACAGAACATTAATAATGATGCTAAAAGTTATTTTTATCCACAACATGAGCAGGGGTTTTTGTTTCTTTCTTTTAAATGACACACAAGCCAATTCAGACAGTGTAAATGGGTACAACTCCACTAGTGCCTTAGCCACAAGATGTGTCAGGAATCATGGTTTCTATTCCCACTTTGATCAAGGACTACCTATTCTTTACTTAGGAAAAGTAACTTAGATCTTACATGTGCACAGCTCATTGTCTGGATGCTTATTTGGATGCACAAGAAGACTGGTCTGGTCAGGAACAGGATTTTCAAGTGAAATTGACCTAATCAACATTAGAAAATCTGAATGTCTATATATTTTAGAAATGTGCATCTGTATGTCTGTCCATCTGTAAGTCTGTTTGTTCAAGAACTCTTCCTATATGATAAGAGCTAGGAACACAAAATTTAGTAGGCAGCTTTCTCTTATACTAACTTAAATTAATGCCAGGGTTTGACTGTTTTCCCTAAGATGGAAAGGGAGGGGCACAGAGAGGATGATATGAATGGGAGGGGCACAGAGAAAGGAGGCATGTGATAATAAGAGCAGCCACTGTGGGCAGTCGCACCACCAAGAGAGTGGCCATTAGAGCTGGGGCTCCAACATCTTTTCTGCTAACCAGACTGGATAAGTCGCCCCCCTGCTCCAAAACCTTCCCCTTGGCCTTTGGCTGCAGCACTGGAGGAGCTGGAATGTGAGGGAGAAAAGGTTCTAGCAGCTGGAGGGAGGAAAAGAAAGTCCTGCCCCCTGCTGTGAAGGACCCAGGCAATGCTGGGAAAGTCTTTTTTTTTCCTAATATAGACTTGCAGGTGTTTAACTACAACTGTTACTCACAGCCGTCTACAGCAACATATGATTTTCTAGTTTAGACTATACCAGAGGTTCTGAAACTGAAGGTCCTCAGGAGATTTTCAGGGGGTCATGAGGTAATCTGGGGGACCACAAGCTGTCAGCCTCCACCTCAAACCCTGCTTCACCTCCAGCATTTAAAATAGTGTTAAATATGAAAAAAAGTATTTTTAATTTATAAGAACTCCTGGACTACACCTTAAAAACTACCGGAAGGGAAGTACTGCAGGACTGAAAAGTATTTCAGCATTATCTAATAAATAAAAGACAAAACAAAATTCTAGAAGCCAGACATAAACATGAACAGGTAAATTACAAAACATGATATGCAAGTTAGTTCAATGTGGAAGAAGTGAGTCATTGCACACACTGGAATATATTATTGAGCATGAAATAGTGTAACATTGGTATTTCAGAGCAACATAGGATTATGTATGCCATATTGGCAATACTTCATATCTATTCTATAATTATAGATATAAGATCAGCAGCTGAGCATACATTGTTGCCATTTATAACTGCAATTGTCTGCACATCAGCAGTAATAATCCACGGTGCTTCTTACCTACTTTTTTGTTAAAATTTTCCGATGCATATATTTGTAATTAAAAATTTTAGCTGCTTATATTTAAAAAACTCAAAAGAGATATGCAAATAGGATTCTATTCTATTAGATCCTTGAATGTAATGTTGAATTCATATTTATATTACTGTTCTTCATATAGAAACCTAACTTTTCTATCTGTCACACCAGGGTCAGATATAGAACAAATTATACAGAAGCACATTCAGGTTATCTGTTTGCATTCTAAACCTTTCAACCTTGTTCTAATTCACTTTGAAGCCTTTGTATTTGCAACTTCTAAAGTACTGGGTTAAGGATCATATATTCCAACCTCCCAATGAAATTCATAGAAAAAGATAATTCCATATTGTACATGGCAGGTAGCTCAGTGCAGTTGTGATACTTCACTTGGAACTGTGCTATATATTCAGTGTGGGTACAGAACTGTCAGTATCTTTTGTTATTTGTCCTCTTTCTTTCAGTTCCACTATTCACCCTTCTTTCTGATTTTGCTCTATCTTCCTGACAGAAGTAGCAGGAGAGAGACCATGACCTTATCACAGGGTTAATAATCGTTTGCTGACAGTCTCTTTTAGATTAACTGTATAAAGTACTGAAAATTTGATCACTGCATGCTTCCAATTTTTTCAGAAGACAAATTTATTACTGATGCACTGAGTTAGAAAACTGCTGCTAGCAATTCACTTAAAATTAAAACTACAGTTCTAAGCAATATATAAAGCAATATAAACTGCAGTATTTAGATTAGCCAAACTGTGAGATATAGGTATTTGAAATGTTGCTCACCAATAGCATTAGTGCTATGGTTTGTTTCAAGAGAAATATAGAATCCACAACAAGATTATAGAAAGATGTATAGGAAGTAGGATAGCAACAAATTTTTGGTGGTGTGGCAGGAGGGAGGAGGAAGTTACACTCGATTGTTTCAAAAAAGATAATGGATCGCAGACCCTAATAATCAATACCCCAAACACAAAAATTAATTAAGTCAAAGCCCTCCACTCTCCAGACAGTGTCATTGTTTTAGTCTTTTCCCCTCTCTTCTATTGATAAATAGTTAGTTTCTATCACCAGATGCTCTCTTCACAGATATGGTAGGGTTCAGCCAGTCTGCAGGTAAGGTAGGTGGGCTGCACCTTGTCATAATGCCATTTTGTCCAATAAATCTTTTAAGCCTAACTCACTTAACCTGCTAGCTCAGTTCCTTCTGACACGAAAGCTAGTCAGCTAGTCTGGTGACACTCTTCGGTGATTCCACACCTTTATCTTCTGCTATCATATATTTCACATTGTAGGAGAAACTTGTAGAAATGGTTCAGAGTGGACTGAAATATATATTGGTCAAATTTTTCATAAACACTGGTCTGTAAATCCAGGTTATTTGAATCCAATTGTAAATATACACAGAAAGAGAAGAAAATTACTTATTAAAAATAATCTTGTAATTCAGAGGATTGTGACCTCATCCAGAGTTATGAGTAGGGCCCTAACAAATTCACCGCAATGAAAAAAATATCACAGGCTGTGAAATTGGGATTCCCCCCATGAAATCTAGTCTTTTGTGTGCTTTTATCCTCTATTATACAGATGTCATGGAGGAGACCACAGTTTCTCAAACTGGGGGCCCTAACTCAAAATAATACAAGGTTATTTTAGGGGGGTTGCATATAGCCACTTTTACTTCTATGCTGCCCTCAGAGCTGGACAGCCAGAGAGCATTGGCTGTTGGATCAGGTCCTCAGCTCTGAAGGCAATGGCAATACCATACCTGGCCAGCAGCCACCACTTAACTGGTTCACCAATTAAATGGGATCTTACAACCCTATTCCCCTAAATCCTTGTAGGGGTCCTGACCCTTACAACACTGTGAAATTTTAGATTTAAATTGCTTAATTTATCATTTAAATTAATTAAATTTAAATTTTATATTTAAAATTTAATTTACATTTTAGATTTAAATAGCTGATTTTACAATTTTAAAATTTTCAATTTACAAGTCTTATGATCATGAAATTCACCAAAATAGACCATGAATTTGGAAGGGCCCTAGTCATAAGGAAGAATATAGTTGTGCAATGAGAACAAAGAAATAACTTCTGTCAGCCTCATCCTCTAACACTTACCAAGAGAAAATATATATATATATGCATCAATCACAAAGAGGCATAAATAGCAAATAAAAACGCTAGAAATGGTCAAATGGTTTTAAAAGCATTCCTTCCATCTTTTGTGCCATTTGCAAACTTTACCAGTGATGATTTTATGTTTTCTTCCTGGTCATTGATAAAAAAGTTAAACAATGGAGAGCCAATTAATCCCTCCAGGACCATGCTATAAACATATCCACTTGACCACAATTCCCCACAATTACATTTTGAGAGTTATCTGTTACCCAGTTAATTTTGTCTCATTCTTGGTTTTTAACCAAAATGTGCATCAAGTCAAATCAAATGCCTTGCAGAAGTCTATTACATCAATACTATTAACTCTATCATTCACATTTATACTCTCATTAAAATATACCAATCCATAGTGTGCTAAATTATTTTAATAACTTTTTTTAACTCTTGTAAAACCGGCTAATGGGATAAGATGGAAGAAAATTCCTGTTAGACCTTCAGTAATTTTAGGTTCTTTCCATAATTTCTTTCAACTTCCATAGAGCTCATGTTTCAGGTAACATTCCCATTGTCAGTGACAGTTTGTTTCCTAGATAGCCCAGCCTGCAGAAAAGTATGAATCCCTTTAAAAGCAACAGTGTAAACTTTATCATTGTATCTCAAAATTCACCTCATGACTTCATACTGAAAAATTGACTTTACAGCCTGTTTAGGATCATTTATGTTGAATGCTTTCTCTAATTAAGCCAGGAGAGCAGTCAGAATATAAATGTTTTAACAAGCATTTTAAAACCTGGTATTTAGTTCCAGTGAAGCATGATAATTCTTCTGGTTTTGTTAGAGTTGCCCCAGAATGTGTCGTCAGAAATTTTACAGCTACCAATATCTTAGTGTGACTGCTTTCTCTTTGGTGCTCGTAAGAGAGCATATATCATCATTCAGAGTTTGCTACAGAAATCCTAGAAAAGTAATTAAATGGAGCTGAAAACTAGTTTTAACTGAACTTTCTAAAATGACTCTTTGTGCTGAATGCATGCACAACTTGGTTTATGGGTGCATTCAAAATACATACAGTAAAACTCCAATAGTCCGGCACTCCTGATAGTCCGGCATCAAAATGGCAAGAGCCTAGTGAGTGAGCTTCGGCAAAAAATGTGTCACAAGGTAACAGCGGCAGCAGCTGAACTGAGCAAAAAGGGTAAAAAAGGCTTAAAAACACTAAAACATTACAGTATACTGTATACAGTATGTACAATAAAAAGGGTTAAGAACACTTTATATACAGTATATAATGTATACAGTATATATATAACCTGCTTATAGTACCTGCTGATAGTCCAGCATATCTGATAATCCGGCACCACCTAAATCCCATAAATTCTGGATCATCAGAAGTCTACTGTAGTTACCAGAGCCAATAGCCCTTGTTTCACAGAGGCTGGCCCATACCAACCAGTCCTTAGTAATTATAGTCCTGGCCAAAGTCACAGGCTTATGAGACACAGCAGGAGTAGGCAGCAACAATAGAGGGCTGTATCACAGCAGCATCTCTCTTGCCTGCTCAGCAGCCTCTTCCCCACCCCTGTTGGTTGCCTCACCTAAAGCTAATTCCAGTCCTGGCCCCCCTGCAGCTCCTTCTTCTATATTCTGCCTGATGCTGAGAGATGGCCAGGAGCAGCAGCTGGCATGTGTTCTGAAGCCAGCCCTATAAGGTTTGGTAGCTGAAGAGGAAGCCTTATCAAGAGTGGAGAATTCCTGTAGTGGGACAGAAAGGTAAAGGCAGAAAAACGTATGGAAATGAAAAGAAGTGAGAGCAGAGAGACTTTCATTTCACACAGCTCTCCTGCATCTGGAAGACTAGCTGCCCCTAGACTCTTAGGCTTGGCTACATACAACAGTTATACCCCTGTAACTATACTGTACAGGGAGGGGAATAAATTATACCACTATGAATGCATCTATTGATATTCACACACTAACCAAAAATCATGCAAAAATTTTATATAAGCCATATACGACAGGATCCATGCACAAAGCAAACGTTGTTTATTGTGACAATTAAATTCATTTGTGCTTGTAAAGCCCCAATTATGTCCTAAAGTTCACCAGAAAGCACATGAAGTCATCCATTAGCTCAGAACCTAGCAGCTGATGGAATCTAGATTTATTTAGAAAACTGACCCTTAGTAAATATGGATGGACCCTCATCCAAGCAGCTGGGATCCACTTCTGCAGCAGGCGGCTCGTGGAGTTCCTCCCCCCCCCCTACTTTTGTATTAAAAATTAGTAAGTTAACTTTAGGTGTACCCTAGATAATATGCCAGGTGCAGGCATAATTCTATAATCATAATGAACAAAAGGCATTAGGGGATAGAGGGAGTAAGCAATCCCCAAAAATGCTTCCTAGGCCCATCCAGAAATTTCTCTTAAGTAATCACTGAAACATTAAAAGTGTTTTGTTAAATCAATCTCTAGGCACTGTGCTAAAGAAAAAAACCAGAAGATATGTTTGAACAACAATTACAAATCAGCTGCATCAACAGTTCTCCAAGTTTATTTCTCAGTTTTCCCCACAATGATTTAGATTACTACATGGGTCAACAAAGAATGTTTCCTAAACATTATTTGCATTAGCAGACTGTAGCTGATTCCATAGTTTCTCTAAAAACATCCATATACCACCATGTCCTGAATCCGCTATGAAACAATAAACATACTCCATAGAGGCGTAATTTGGGGGATTAAATGACTTGTTACCTTGGATACATCAAAATGCCCACAGAGCATGGACATGGACCACAACATGAGTGCATTCAGCACAAAGGTTAAATTTAGAAAAAAGTTAGTTAAATGTTTTATACACTTTACTAGTTTACAGAATCATCTTTATTAGAAGGGAAAAATTCTTAAATAGTTAAATTCTGTCCTATAATAATAGATGAACTTTCATGTAATATTTTCCTGTAAGTAATATGATAAAATTACGCCAATGATGAAAATTTTTCATCTTGAACATTGTATTCAAATTATGTTTTTTTTAATTGTATCTATTGCACATGTAAATGGCAGAAGGTTAAGGGAATCTACTGTTGAATTTACAATTAAAGTTCAACAGCAGCTAAAGAAAATAACTGCAATACACAGGTGCCTCCAAGTGGTACACTGGTAAACTGCAGAACTTTATCACTAAATAGCTATAAGCATTTACATTTATAAACTGTTGCTAAATCCTGCAAGTCAAAACAAAACAGAAATAAGAATCCACAATTGAATCTATAACTATTATCCTTTTACATCAATAGAATTAGATGGCACATTCACTTTTCTCTCTTACAAAGACTATGCAATGTTTGAAATGCTGCAGTCCATTGATGTTCCCATAAAATAAACAGTTGATGGTATTAAACATTAAATTTCTCAGTAAAAGGCCTCAGAGAAAAAAATATGAATTGGTTTAAATACAATAGTCACGTCCGTCAAGTGCATTTGGCTGCCCCTGACTTGTTAAACATTATTATTGACTGAATGATTGAAACAATTCACTAGCTAAATACTGGAGGGTGGTACTGCATGACTTCTACATAGCAGTCCTGAGAAATACAGATGACACAGCTATAATAGAATCCACATGAACAAATCTCATCAGTGTATTTCTGGAAGATGCAAGTACACTTGGTCTTCATGTCAACTGGAAGAAGACCAAACTGATGAAAATGGACCTCTACATCTACCCATTGTCATCGATAGACAAGAAGTAGAATTTGTCAAGTCATTAGAGCATCTTTGCTCTATTGTTAGCAAGGAGAGAGGCTGCCTTACTGACATGAAACATTGCAAGAGAGTTCTACAGATGAAGGAAGAACGACTATGTGACCCTTGGGGAGAGTTTGTTGTTTGTTTGTTGTGCGCTAACTGCTTGCCGTGTGCTGCTTGACTGAAATTTATAATGCAATCTGTTGTGAGGGGGCATGTACTGAGCCTAGTGGACTGCCAGGCAAGCTGAGAGCTTCTTAACAAGGCTTTGATCCCTAATTCCTTTAGCAGATGTTACCCAAGGAGTGGGGCTACCCAAGGAAAACAGTGATTAAAATGACAACTTCTAAGAAACCAGAGGAGCTAGCAAATGGGAGTTTTGCAAAGGAGTTTAGAGAAGGAACGAGAGACAGATATACCTAACATTCTATAAACATTGGCCAACATACATCTCACACATTAAAAAATAATCAAAACACAAAACCAAAAAGCTATAAGAGTAAAAATAATGCAGGCAGAAGTCTAGCAGCATGGAGGAGGGGGGGGAGATATTCAATTTATTGCATGATATGGGGGAGAACTGGCTGGCCAGGAAGGGGGAAGGGGAGCAAATTGGCCAGCGGGGAGCGGGACCGACCTGGGCACTTGCTGCCTGTCCCATGCAGGCTCCCGGCGACGCACAAGCGAGGAGGAGGCTTCTCTTCCTCCTCACATTCAACCAATTGAGGGCTCCCAGCAGCAATGGCGGCCCCACCTTCCAGCTGGGACTCCCAGCCGCTCCCCCGCCCATGCAAGGCTTCCGTCCAGTATGCAGCCAGAAAAATCAGAAAATACCGGACATTGCACATGTCCAGTATTTTCTGATTTTTTTTTTACCAGATAGAGCGCGCAAATACCGGACACCGGTACAATACCGGACACCTGGCAACCCTAGATGGAGTGTGGGGGACTCAGGCCCTAGAGGGTTGGGGTGTGTTGTGGAGCAAAAAGATGGCGGTATGAGGAGGTGCAGAAGTCAGGGCAGGGGACTGAGAGGGGTTGGAGGTGCAGAAGTCCAGGTAGGAGTGGGGGCCTCAGGGCAGGTGTATGAGGGCTACAGGACTCAAGGAAGGAGGTTGTGGAGTGTGGTGGGTTTCAGAGCAGAGGGTTGGGGACATGGGGCTGGAGCTCAGGCTGGGAGTGTGGCTATCACACTGCCTGATCTCTGGCCAAGCACCAGGGATGACTAGAGCAGCAGTGACCATGCTGTTCAGCCACCCGGGCACTGAAGCGGTGGGGACCACACTGCCCAGGAGCCAGATCCCTGGAGTGGTCAACTGCCTGGGCACTGGGGCTAAAGCCTGTGTGCGCTGTGGCCACACAGCCTACTGTGGCCACTGGCAGCATCCAAAGCCTGCCCTCCAGCTGCCCAGTCTCTTACCGGTGCACTGCACAGGGATGCACTGGCTTACTTTCACCTTTGGAGAAGGCCCTCTCATGAGTCAGTGAGCTAGTTACAAGATAAGAGAAAAAGGGTAGGAATAAATTGTCAGATTTCACAGTGGAGAGAGGTAAATAGTAAGGTCCTGCAGGGATCTGTAGTCTAGGACCAATACTGTTTTTATCATCTTCAGAAATGACCTGGAAAGCAAGTAATCGTTGAAATAGCAAAATCTGGAGATGATGCAAAATTACTTAAAATAATTAAATCCAATGCAAACTGGGAAGAGCCACAAATGGATCTTACAAAACTGAGTGACTGAGAAACAAATGGCAAATGAAATTCAGTGTTGATAAACGTAAAGTAGTTTATACTGGAAAACAATCTCAACTACACATACAAAAAGATAAATTAGCTATTACCACTCAAGAAAGATTTTGGGGTCACTGAACAGTTCTCCCAAAACATCTGCTCAATGTGCAGCAGCAGTTTAAAAGATCCTAACATTTTGTTGGCTTATTAGGAAAGAGATAATGCCAATATATAAAGCCATAGTGCACCCACACCTTGAATACTGCAAGCAGTACTGGACACCCCATCTCAAATATTTATATATATATTAGAATTGGAAAATATTCAGAGAAGGGCAACAAAAATTATAAAGGGTCAGCAGTTTCCATATCAGGACTGGGACCGTTCATCTTGGAAAAGAAATAACTAAAGGGGGATATGATCAAGCTCTATAAAATCATGCATGGTGTGGTGAAAGTGCATAAGGAAACGTTATTTGCTCAATTCACATAACACAAAAACCAGGGATTGCCCAATGAAATTAGTAGGCAGCAAGTTGAAAACAAACAAAAAGAAGTACTTCTTCACTCAATGCACAATCAATCTGCGGAACTAGTTCTCAGGGGATGCTGTGAAGGCTAAAAGTATAACTGGGTTTTTTAAAAAAGTATTACATAAGTTCATGGTTATTAACCATGATGGTCAGAGACACAGTGCCATACTCTGGGCATCCCCAGCCTCTGAAAGCCAGATATTGAAACTGGAAAACAAGAATGGATGGCTCACAACCTACCTTTTTCGGTTAATTTCCTCTGAAACTTCTGGTATTGGCCTGCTGTCAGAAAACAGAATACTATACTAGGTAGACTACTGTTCTGACCCAGCATGGCCATTCTTAGATTTTTAATGTGATTGAGCGAGGTGACATTTGAATCACATGGTTTTTAACTCACGTACATGCCACTAATTAAACTGAGGATCAAAAATGTGATTTGTACTGAAAAGCTTCTGTGGCATCAATGAATCAATTTGAACAAAGATGCATATCTATCAAGCAGCAGTAGCTTCTGTCCTTTGAAGATCTCAGAGGGGTAGCATGTTAGTCTGTAACTTTTAAAACAATGGGTAGTCCCATGGCATCTTAGAGACTAACATATATCATGAGCTTTTATGGGCAAAACCCACCTCTTCAGATGAGATATTCTTGAGATTTTGTGGGGTTTGTCCCCAAAAGCTCATACTATATATATATATATATATATATATATATATATATATATTCGTCTCTAAGGTGCCATAGGATTACTCTTCTGTCCTTTGGTAAGGCTCTGAAACCTCAGCCATCAACTACACACAAATGCCTCAGGGGCACAATTTTGTCATGAAATTATAATGATGTATTGAACACACAGTAATTACATGTTATGAACAAAGATATCATGTGTTGTGACCAACCAGCCTCCAACATCTTCACATATAACAACTCTGACTCAGATGGCTTGACCATTTGCTCTGTAAGCTATAGTCCATGCCAGCCCACCAGCTTTATGTGTTTGATCCAATAAAAGCTGCATAGACTCACACATAGCTTCTGACCTTGCATACCTCAGCCTTAATCTAGAGCTGTAGGTTGAAGCATTGACAGGAGATTGGAATCTCTGGAAATAGGTGACTCAAAGTGTGCATTGCACGCTTCATGAGCAAGAGAATGAATGAATCACCCATACATACACCATACAGTAATATAAATCAGAACTACCCGTTTGCACATGGTACCTTTTAGATACATATGCACCTTTTAAATATAGATTATAACAACAGTACTACACTGAACTCATCAAGCCAGCCAAGACTCAGTGCTAGATACCAGGCAGCCCCTGGCCCTCTAGACTTAAGATGCTCTTAGGGTTGCAAGGGCCTGAACAGATAAATAGGACTTGGAGTAGAAAGGAAACATTCAAGTCTTACACTTTAATTAAAGTGTCTCCTGTCAGGCCTTGTTATCAACAAAGAAAAAACTAGCTAAACCTTCCACATAAACAGAAACAAATGTAAAATTTTAATAGAAATACGAGAGCCACTATGAAAGCCTGAAGTAGGGATTATATCAAAGTTGTAGTAAAACCTTGATAAACCAATCATAAATCTAGCAGAAAACAAGAGTTATTTCATCCACTTGAGGCTTCTCAGATTTGCAGTTTTTGCTAGTTTGAGATTTATTAAATATTTTGCTTCATTGTACTTTGGTAAGAAAAATTATTTACAAATATCTGGAGTTCTCTGAAGGTAATGGTTCTCAGAGGACACACACAATGCCTGACAAATCCAGGACCAATTTAAAGCAATGCACACGCTGACTTGCGGAAGCAAATTCTCCAACAGAAGACTTGTACCTCCTACAGTCCATAGATTTTTTTTTTGCCAGTAAAAGTAGCCATGGAACTATCTACTCCCTCTTTTCTTAATGCTGCTCACCTCAGGTTTTAGTCTACATAGTCTCTGTTTAATTAGATAAATGTTAACATAAGTTGGTAATTTTGGAGCTTTTTAAAAATAAAGTTTACCGCTTTTTGTTCGCATCTCTTAATCTAAAAATAGTAGCTCCGGGGAAGGCTAGTGATAAGATGTCATAACAGATCAGCATGCAACATTTTTTAAGTAAAGGGTATTTCCTCTGAGATTACTTAAAACTGCCTGGCCTTTACCAGTTGGAACAGATGTGAATGTAAAATGAGACCTAATGTCATCCTATTCTATATGGATATGCACAGGCACTTCTGTGATAGCAAAAATATTTTTCCTGTCCAATTTAATTTGTTTTTGCTGCTAAAAAACAACCACTTTAGTCCCACAGGTTCAAATTTCAATCATGCAAAGAGCTTTCATCTACAGTGAGTTGCTCATGCCAAATTCAAGAATACATGAACACAGGAGTCTCTGGCAGAGCTGACTGCTCAACATTGTTTAGAATTCTCAAATTATAGTTTTTAGAGTTGTTCTTGACCATCACAACTTGAATGCTCAAATCCTGCAAAGACTTGTGCACATGACTAACTTTATAAAGGAGTGATCCCAGTGAAGTAATAACTATTATGATCAAATTATTGACGTCTATGGCATTATTCACATCTGTAAAGTCATCCATCTAAGCAGTATAATAATTGAGCATAAGACTGTAAACTGTTCAGAATACTACCAAGTTTTCTTCTGCATCTGGAAGACACCTAGCACTATAGCAACAAAAACAAATACTTTTTTATATATAATAATATTATCTTGGTTGAGATGTCATCATTTCCAGCTTTGCACTGTGAAGATATTGCTAATTTATTCCAGCAAAATGTTGTAAGTTTTGTAGTGCAGTGCCACTCAACAATTGCAAAAACTGACTTCAGTTTTTTCACTAATGGCCAATTATTTTAAGGTAAAACAGTGAAATGCTTTGCTTTGGCAAAACTATAATGTTTCACTAGTAATCCTGATATCTTTGTCAACCTGCAACTCTCTGCAGGCTTCCACACATATGGAACATAACCACAAGTTTGTAATGAAAAGTTGCCTTACAAATACTAGAAATTAATTTAGCACATGCAAAAATCACAAAACAAAATGGTCATGTCTTATATAAAAAGTACATGTATAAACCGCTTACAAAAGGTTAAATGATCAAAAGATTTTATAGATGTGAATAGCATGGATTATAGCTTTAAGCACATCAGCAGAGTGTGTAAAAGATGGTTATAAACAACCTATTGACCCATTGAACTGTGTAACAATTGATTAACTATTTATTAAAGCACATCTCAATCATTTTTAAATCTTATTATGTATAAATGTATTTTTAATATACAGTGTGTCTACTAAATCATACTTCCCTGCCATATTTTGCTGGGAAAATATATTCTGTAGATGAGATCTAAGATTCTTATGTCATAAAGCTTTGTTAATAGAGATAGAGTGTTTGCTGCAGCATTACAAAACTTCCTGAAAAGGCTTTCAGTTATGGCCTATTCTTTCTTAGTTATGGAAAAATACAATAAAGAATGCCTGGGTTTAAAATGAAGAGAACTCTTTCAGTTCCCTGCTAACCTAATTACCATAACATAATAACCCCCACCAATGTACCATTTATTGAAAATGAGCCCTACCAAAATGACTACAGTACAATAGAAGCTTTAATATTTCTCAAAAATACAAAAGAAACCTGTTATCAAACTGATGCTATTTTGAACTGGCTGAAGTATTGTTGCATGCACCTAGCTCCGTCCAGGTATCAAGGGCCCCAAGATACTCCCATGGGCCTTAATAACCCTCCTACACAATAAGCAACTGTCCAAATTTTTCAAAAATTGTAAGTTCTATTAGCCGAGTAGTCTTGTCTAATATGACTGGGTGATGTGCAAACAGTATCTCCAACAGGAGATACCACATATATGCTGACTAAGGATGTTAAAGACTAGTTGACTATCCGATAAGCATTTGCTTATCGGATAGTTTTTTGACTAGTCAATAGGCACTTCCGCATTCCTCCTTTGAAATGTACAAGAGCCCCATTGGGACTCCGCATACAGCCCGGAACCAGCGGGAAGTCCTGCTGACTTTGGGCTGCACGATGCATTCTTGCTTTGAAATGCACAAGAATACCCAGTGGGGGCATTCTTGTGCATTTCAAAGCCATGGAGCCCAGGATCAGCAGGGGACTCCCTCTGCTGACCACAGTTGGATTGCCAACAATCATGTTACCTTCTGAGCCAATGTTCAAGTCATCACAGAATATTTGTTCCTCACATAGGTTACTGAGTAGTTCCAAGCTTGAGGAAAAGAGCCTTTTATGAATGAAAAAATATCCATTTGAGGTTTCAGGCACGAAGCAACCAGTATCAAGTCCAATGAACACACATATTTTTGGATTATAGGGAAAATATATTTTCTAAAAGTCCCAGTCTTCAAAAATGTCAACGTGATGAAAATAGAGTCCTATACAACAAGAAATGTCATCCAATAGCATTAGACATGCACCCTAAATTGATTTCACATGCAGAAGACCAAGAAAAAGATACAAATGAATGGGGATGTGACCGACTAGTCAACACGCTAGCTGACTAGTCACTTCCAACCCCTCCTTGCTGCCTCTATCAGAAAAAAACAGCGGGGGTGGGGGACAGGATGGGGTGCTTTAAAGCAGCAGCGTTATATGGAGCCTGGGCCCAGATCCACAGCACTGCCACTTTGAAATGCCACATGCAGCCCAGAGCCCCCATCTGGCGTGGGCTCCACGCAGCATTTCAAAGCAGCAGCATCGCGTGGAGCCCGGGGTCTGCTGGGGACACCCCAACTGACCCCAGGTTCCATGTGGCACTGCTGCTTTGAAGCGCTGCAGGGAACACAAGGCCAACAATGGACTGCATGAGTCCCTTGCCAGCCCTATGCTCCCCGCAGCGCTTTCACCTTTCAAGTGTAACAAAAGCCCTTATCAACTAATTGACTATTCAATGCAAACTGTATTGAATATACGATTAGCCAATTATTCAAAATTTTACATCCCTACAAATAAACAAAAAATTAGAAATATAGGCCAACATTTATTTTTAAAATACACTTAGTCAACATATAATACATGATGCTTACTCACAGTTCTTCTCCTTGTTTTGCCTTCTTGTCTGAAACCAGATAGACCGTTCCAAAGCTTCCTCTGCCAAGTTTCTGCTGAAGAACATATCTTCTTGCAATCAAGATTTCAGAGCAGGTGGACATAGGTGTGGAACCACTAACTGGCTTGAGAGCCTCCTGGAATTTCAGCATTATTCCATGTAACAGGGATCACATTTATTTGTCTATAACATAACCTTCAAATTCAAGTTTCCTTAGCAATGCTCCTATTCTTCCAGTGATGTTCAAAGGACTACACCTAAAACAGAAAAATAGATTAAATTTTGATATATTCATTCTTGGATATGGACTTCCAACACTCCTGTCATCTGAAGAAGTGGGTTGTGCCCACAAAAGCTCATGATACCATCTTCATGTTTTGTTAGTCTTTAAGGTGCTACTAGACTATTTGTTGTTTTTAAAGTTTTTCCTATTAAATGTTATGTAATACTTTAAAATATTAACAAGATGTTCAGGCTGTTAATTATAACACCACACCTCAGCCATCATCTTGTCACATACAAGCTAAAGAGAATCATTAGTGGTCAATTAGGGGTGGGAGACTTCATGGCTAACACCAAATACTCAGAAGATATGTTGTCGATTTCATATATGTCATTCTGCCTATTGAGTCAGGGGGAAATTGTGGGGGGAATTGTGAAACAGAAAGGTTTGTGCATGCAGTGATTAAAGATGTATGATCTGATCTCTTCACCACTGCATCTACTACTAAGGATGTCTGTATTGTCCACTACATTAGAGGGGCACCATCACCTTTCAGGTTTTTTTACAACAATGTCAAAATGCTTTGTTAAACACATGAAAATGAAATTATATTTTGTAAAAAGAGAACCAATAAATATTACTGTAAAAGCTTCATAATGCCTGGCTGAAAGCAATAATTTTCCATCTCTACACATTCCAGAGCCATTCTGAGGATTATATAACAATAATACACTGTATACCTGAAATTATTTTAACACCCATATGTTGAGATGTTGGCTCATACTATGCCTATGGGTTAATTCTGAAGCATAGTCTCTCTTCAAAGGTTTGCACAGCAGTAGGGATGTAAAGACTCCTAAAATAGTAAACATGTCTCTCTGTCCTGCCTACCTCCTCCACCTCTCTCCCCAGTGCTCATGAGCTGGGGCTGCTGTAGCACGGCCTCGCCCCACCCCAGGGACCGGAGGGAGAAAGTGGACCCAGGCAAGGCCTCGGCCTGCTCCTCTTCCTCCCCCACCTGTCGGGGGAAGTGAGCTGGGGCTGGTGATGCTTTGGCCTGGGCCCCACCCCCCGTGGCCAGGGGGAGAGAGAGCTGGGGCCGGCCTAGCCTGGGCTCTGCCTGATGGCCTGGGAGGAGACCAGGGCAGGCCAAGGCTGCCACACCCCAGTCTGGTCCTCCCTGCCGGCCCGGGGGAGAGCTGAGACTGACTACCCCCAGAGAGAGGGGTTGGCGGGCATAGCAAACAGGGGGCACAGCCCCCTAGTAATTGATTAAAATTAAATCAGTTACACCCATGATGTTCAACATGCTAGCCACTAGCAGCTATTTGACCAGTTGAGTATGGCTTGTCAGCTTGAACAATGCGGCTATTTGGCCGACTGAGTGTGGTTAATTTGCTATAGCACTAGCCGCTACATTGGCTACTGCATCAGAACTGGTTGGACACCACGGGGTTACACAGTTAAACGAGACCAGTAGGCTGCTGACCCCATGGGCTTCCAATGCTGCCAGCCCCATGGGCTGCAGAGTTTAACTGTTAACAAGAACTGATAAGAATCAGCTTATCAGTTAACCAATTAAACTTTTACTTCCCTATATAGCTGAGTACCCTAGTGTTCTGGGGCCTCTCCAAGTAGTCCCTTGTGATGGGTGATTTCTCTTCAGAGATGTCACTAACGCTAGATCTACACTACAGATTATGGTGGCATACTTTATGTTGCTCAGAGTGGTAAATAAACCAGACACACACTCTCCACATAATATAAATGATACCAATATAAGAATAGATGTAGACATTAGGATGTCAGCAAAACTGCTCTTTCTAAGATAGCTAATGCCATTCTTGGAGACTGGAGTAATTAAGCCAACAGGAGTGCTCATTCCAATTAGCTTAGAGTAACCACATCACATATCTTAAAGCAGAGTAGCTGCATCAGTGCAGCTGTGCCAGTGCAATCTCTAGCGTAGATGTGCCTTAAGGCAGGTTTTACTGTATTTCCTGGTTATACAGCCAAACAAATAATTAGATTTGGTGGCTAGGTCATGTTTTCATGACAATTTTGCAAAGCCAGGGAAACAGCATTGCCCAATAGCAGAATTTCATTCGCTTATAACTAGGCTTAGATTCAATTCAATGCTTACTGTTTTACCATTTTGATGGATATTATCCAATGTTTATTTTAAAGCATTTTTATTGTCACCAATTTACATTTTCTCAGGTGTGCCAAATTATAGGATTTAATCAACTTTGAGTTTTAGCTATTTAAATGTTCATAATTGTGGACAATTATGGGCTGGCTGGGCAATAATTATTTAATGACAGTAATAATTACTGGCATTCAAAATATTAAAGCTTAAAACAATTAAAATACAAATTCTCAGTATTACATGTCAACATTTATGAAGTTGATATTTTTTATTTAAAACTATGTTCTCAACCAACATTTTTCTCACTCTGCCTAGCTGTAAGTGTTTATTATTGAAGGAATTAGTTTCACGAGTTTGTTATGCAGGACTTGACATTTATCAACACAAATCTAATCCTTCCATGCCTACTAAAAACAGTCTTGTTAATGATTAAGGGTACAGATTGTCTTCCATATGCAGAGAGATTAAATAGACTGGGGCTGTTTAGCTTGGAAAAACAGATGACTGGAGAAAGGGAAGGGGTATAGGCCAGGTATAATGGAGCTCTGTAAAATCATAAATGTAGAGAAAGTGAATGGGGGAGGTGTTATTTAGCTCTTCACATAACACAAGAATGAGGGGTCACTCAATAAAAGTGATAAGCCTATTAATCGCTTAAAAGCAAAACAGTGATATAACTTCACAATCAACCTGTGCAGCTCACTGGTGGCAGATGTTACGAAAACCACAACTATAAATGATCTAAAAAAAAAGGATTAGATAAGTGCACAGGCAATAGCTCCATCAGTGGCTGTTCGCAAGAGAAGCGGGGCCACAACCCCACACTCTGGACCCACTTAAGCCTCTGGCTGCTGCGTGCAGCTGGCAATGTACAACAGAGGGCGGCTCACTCAACAATTGCCTGCTGGGCTCGCTCCCGCTGAAGCACCTGCCGCTGTCCAAGGGCAGGATCCGGGGCTAGACGGACCAGCGGTTTGAGGCGCGCTGGCGGGTTCTTCTCTTCACACCCCTTTGCACGATGCCCGCCCCCAGCGCCCTCTGACGGGATGGGGCTCGGCACTGCCGGGTGCTCCCCCCGGACCACGGGACTCCAGCCCGGGTGAGCCTGAGGCTCCGGGGTGCGAGCAGAGGGGCCACGCTGGGCACATGGCAGTCACGTCTATTTACCTTCTCCACCCCCAGGCCCAGGGGAGGAGAGGGCGGGGGTCCCAGCCGGTAGCTGCGCGCACGGCCCGCTCCACCCTCCCGCTCGCTCCTCTCGGGGGCAGGGTCCTCTCTTCCC
>CM057846.1:166195786-166206033 GCA_030068395.1 Apalone spinifera
CCCCCCACGGGGATGGGGGTGCGGGGCGGATCGGGGCAGCCAACGTCGCGGCCCAGCAGCAGGAGAACGGGGCCGCCGCGCTTCTGTCAGGCCATTTAGCGACCCCTCCCCTCCTTCCCCCACGGGCAACCCCGAGCCGGGGCCGTGCCCGGCGCCGCCCGAGCCCTGGCGAGACCGTTCCCGCGCTGAGACTTTCCTGGTGAAACGTTGTCACCGGTTGTGTGTCTGCCCCCGGCCCGCAAGCTGTAGGATGGGGGCGGGGTGAGGAGACGGTCCCTTCCGTTGAGTGGCAGTTTTAGGGCTACAGCAGCTACATGAGGCGCAACAAATCACCAACAACAGTTGCGCGCCGTAGGGGCCAGCTCAGACCTTTACATGGAACTAGCGCTCTCGTGGGGGAGAATCGCTGAATGCGACTACGCAGAAAGGGCAGAGTAGAGTGACAGCAGGTCCCTTTCCAGTGGTGTAAATTTCAATGGCCATGGATGGCACTAGAAAAGGCCCTTCACATAGCGAGTGCTCCGTCACATGTGGCTGAGGTCGTTTAATTCTGGCAGCTGTGCTTCAAAACAATTTGACCTGTCAGGGGAAAAGCTACAGGTGACCAGTTCAGTTCCTTTGCCTGAGGAAAAGTTTCATAACAGCCACTTTTGGACTCAAATGTAGCACTAACTGAGGTAAGTTGACAAGGTTTTTTGTTTGTTTGTTTGTTTTTTGAGCTGATTGTCAGCCTAGGGCTGAGGTTTTGTGTACTTGTGCTTAAAAATTCTTTGTTTTATTACAGCTGTTACCTACTACCATTATGGGTATCCATGGATTAATGAGCTATGTGGGAGAGCATAAGCAGTTCTTCACTGATCTGCAATTGAGGAATACAAAAATAATCATCGATGGAAATAATTTGTTTCATAGGCTTTATTTTGAATCAAATCTAGACCTCCAACATGGAGGAGATTACGATTCTTTTACAGATACTGTACACAAGTTTTTTGAAACTCTGTCTGTATGCAAAATATACCCATATGTTTTGTTAGATGGAGGATGTGACTTGTCGGATAAGAAGTTTGCAACATTAAAGGAAAGAGCCAGGGATAAAATCCAGGTAGCATATTCTATCTCTAGAGGTGGTGGTGGAAGTGTGCTACCCCTACTCACCAGAGAGGTGTTCAAGCAAGTCTTGACCAAATTAGAAGTGCCTTTTGTCCAGTGCTTCTCCGAAGCAGATAGGGATATTATGTCATTAGCTAATCGCTGGAATTGCCCTGTATTAACATTAGACAGTGACTTCTGTATTTTTGATCTAAAAGCTGGCTATTGCCCACTGACTTACTTTCAGTGGAGAAACCTTTGTACTTGTGAAAGCACTCTAGAGTGCTACATTCCAGCTCGATGCTTCTTTTTAGAAAGACTGTGCAGCCACTTCAGTCATATGAACAAAGCTCTTCTTCCTCTCTTTGCTGTGATGAATGGTAATGATTACATTAATCTGCCAGCTTTGGAGACATTCTTCAGCAAGGTGCGCTTGCCGGTTGGAGGCTCTGGTTGGAAGGGGAGGAAGCATATTCGCATTCAGGGACTTCTAAACTGGTTGTCTCGTTTTGCTGATCCCACAGAGGCTATAGACAATGTACTGAAATATCTTAAAAAGCATGAAAGAGAAGAAATAAGGGAGCTTCTGTACTCATCCATGGAGGAATATGGACAGTCTGATGTGAATCTTGAGGATTTTTTTCAGAATGGAAATTATGAATCTGAGGTGGCCAGGAAATTAGAATTACCACAGTGGATGCTTGAGGCTTTGGCAAAAGGTAATTTGTCTCCATTCATTAGTGATGCCCTTATATTAAGAAGAACAATCCTTCATGTCCAGGTGGAGAACATGCAGAGACCTAGTGCTCACACAGTTGCCCTACCCATTCGTCAAATCATCTATGGGCTACTTCTGAATACCTCTCAAAATGATGATGTTACGTCCCCAGATAAGCAATCAAACAAGCTCCCAGTTGTCCGAGAATTTGACAGAGTCCAAAAGACACTTAAAAAATCTTTTGTTCCAACAACAGTGCTGCCTCTGAATTTTTGTGAAGACCATCACCCTTTGGCCACATTAACTCAGGTACGGTTGTAAGAAAAGATTTGCTGGATACCAATCAGTGTTTTAATAGGGGAAAATAACTTGTGTTAATCTAGTCAGTTTGCTATCAGATATAGTACTTACCAGGAGCAGTCTTACAGAAGTCACTTGTAGTAAGCACTATACGTAATAAGTGTAGGATCATTGACTTTGGTTTGCAGCATTTAGAGATGTTACAGTTATGTATTTAACTTTTAAAAAAAATACCCGTTACAGGTGGAGGCGATAAAGGCCTATATTTAATTTTGCCTAAAACTTTCGATTATAACCCTGTTTTCATTAACATACAATTTTGACAAACCATTTAGGCCAAAGATTTCAGATCAGAAACCCTTTTTGTGTGAGAAGTAATCCTTGATTGAGGGTTTTTTTGTCCTCATGAAAAATAGTCTGTGTTTCATCAAGGTACATACTTCAGAAAAAAATGTCACAAGCTATATTGACTATATACGGAAGAGGCTTTCTGCTAAAATCTAATTCATCTGCACTGTGTAAATTCTAGCCCCCCCCCAGTTGCGTGTGCCATCTGCAGTGAACATAGCAACCATAATGGGTCAGACCAAAGGTCCATGTAGCCCAGTATCCTGTCTTCCAACAGCAGCCAATGCTAGGTGCCCCAAAGGGAATGAACAAAAAGGTAATCAAGTGATCCATCCCCCATTGCCACCATCCCAGCCTATCCTGGGTATTAGCAATTGATGGACTGATCCTATATGAATTTATCTAGTTATTTTTGAACCCTGTTAAAGTCCTGGCTTTTACAACATCCTTTGGCAGGGAGTTCCACAGGTTGACAGGATCTGTTGTGTGAATGAGTATACTTTGAGCTGTGTAAAGCTTCCTACATGGCTGCAAACAGTAATTGGATAAAGCAGCACCTGAAGAAAATATTTTGGGCTGGAGAAAGTTTGTTGGGCTGGGATCTAGAAGGAAACAGTTCTAATCTCAGGTCTTCTGTTGACTCAGGGTGGCAGTCCTGTGTGTTTCAGGACTATTGATCAAGACCTCATTATCCCTATTTCAAGGGGAAGGAAAATATCCTCATCCTTTTTTAAAGGGTACATAATTGTAAGGTTGTACAAGGTCACTTCAGGGATAGCTGGGAATAGAATCTGGAACCAGTACTATAGAACCAAGTCTCATTTGCAGCCTGTTCCTTCTTTTAGAATATGCCAGATCTGTTTGCCAACATATGGCCATATACAGCATGGCCAAAGTGCATGTCCCCTGTTGATGGAGGAGGAGGGGCACTATGAAGGATAGCAACCTATGACTGCTACCATTTACTCCTTTAGTTGAAGTAGTGCTAGCTATCTCAAAGACCTGCATTCAAATCCTGTTGCTTGATCCACGTACATCTTATTTTTAAACAAACTGCCTACTGAAAAAACATTAAAAATGTTACGGTTGCAGTCAAGCAAGCGCAAGTTAGGAAGCGTCTATACAACTTTAATTTGTCTTCCTGTGTATGGACTGTGCTTTTCTTTAAATTGTTACATATTATTGTGCTGTAGGATCGATCCTGCCTTATTCTGTGCATGGGGGGGTAGACCATAAATGAAGAAAGAGGTTTCAGGAAAAGATATTTTTAGCATCTAATAGGGGCCAACAGGGCTGGGTTCTGTTTCTGATCTGCTGCAGCCTTCATGTCTGACAATGTTTCTATCAAATTCATATCCAGGAGGTTTTTTAATTGATCATTTTCCTAGTTTCAGCTATTTACATGTGAACGCTCAGGCTTTTGCCTCTATGGAAGTACCAACCCCAAAAGGTACCCAGAAGTGGGTCTGATTCCTATCTACTATTCCAGAGCTGCCATGCAAATGGAGGTCAGGTCCCCCCCAGCCCAGCCAGGAGTTGACGCTCCAAGTCCTCTGATGAAAGGAGTGTACATTTCATGGGAAAGCACTTATTTCACTGACATTTTTCATGGTCATGAAATAAACAAGGTTATAATGCATGTGCACAAGGCCTCTGAACTAAGGTTTCACAAGGTCCTATAATAATAATTCCCAACTTTTGAGCGCTTAATTCTGCAACTGCAATCTTTCAATTATATATATATATATATGCGCACAGTTTGTGGCAGTGTGACTGTAATGGCTTTGGATTTTTTTAAGCAAGTTTCATTTACTACTAAATTTATGAACCCATATTTTCACTTACATGTATTGAGAGTTCAAACAGTGATAACTACAGTTCTCTGCCAAAGTCTAGGTAGAAGATTCCACTGGGAGTATAGCTCAATGCTGTGGAGTGTTAGGTGTGTAGTAGCAAAAGTTTATAGGGTGGGTGATACAGAGCTAGCCCTTGAAAGGCAGGTGGTGTAGACAAGACAATCTGACAAGACAGGAGGAGGCGGTTTCAAATTAATAAGGGCTAGATTTTCATTTAATTATCTAACACACTCTTCCAAAAATCTAGTGTAGTGGCCATTTATTAGATTAAATTATCATTCCAGATTTTTTAAAAATAAGCTGTTGAAGTTTTAAAGTCACTTTCATTAGTTCAGTATTTGAGGTTTGGTAGCTTTTTGGGAAAAGGTAGCTATCTTAGCATTAATACAGGAGTCATTTGCCTTGAGGTGGACATGGTAAATGGTGGACTTTTTTTTTCCAGCAAAATAAAGCCAGACCTCTTGAGAGTCTATCCAAATTACCACTTTTTGGCAGGTGTCCAGATCAAATCGACTAGAACTTCTGTTGGAGACATTAAGAGTAAAAGACAGCATCCTACAAACCTGCCCCAGTTCCTTGAGGCTCCCTCTTGCTGTAACCTGCTTCTGGACATATTACTCCGAACCCAAAGTGAAATTGCATCATTTACAAGCATTACTCCTAGGAATGGTATTTGGGGAATTGCACAGGATAACAAGTAGCCCAGGTAGGTTTCTAAAGAATTAAATTTTGACATGTTTCATCTTTCTATGCAAATCTATATTCAAGCCCCTTTCCTATTAATGGTGATCTACACTATGTCCTCAGGACTCAATTTATACAGTGGTGAAGATTAGAGTTGGACTGATGGAGTTGAAGTTATGCTCTTGACTTCTATTCCCAACCTGTTTTGTCTTTAGGAATAACAAACTTATCTGATCCTCACTTGCCCATCTTCAAAGGGGTAAAAATCCATATGTATCTTGTCCAGTGGTGTTGTAGTTGGGCTTCAGGATTATAAAAGTGCAAAATATTTTCAAACTTAACATACACATGCAACAAATGTTGATGCAACTTTTTATATTACTTAGAAATGAACTTTTACTGAACTCAGTTTGGACTTACAGGAGACATTGTTTATGTGCAAGCCTAACAGTGCTTTCTAATTCAAAGCAGGGTCAATAAGGAAGCTTTAAAGTAAAGCTATTACCTCTGTTTTTCTGCTAGAACTTCATACTTTCAGGAAAGGAAAATACTAATAGACATTTGGCCAAAGAATGTCAGTATTAGAAAAAAAATACATAAAATCATGTACTGAACTATCTAAAGGGATAAATCCAAGCGTAAGAACACTCATGCTGGCAGCAGTTAGGCATTGAGGTTCTAGTTCAGATTATAAACTCTAGGACAGACCTAGTCCATGCATACACCTATACATGAACCTCTGTACTCTGGGTATCCCTAATCTGGGAACACCCATGGTACAGACCCTAGCAGGCAGAGGAGAAAGTGGATCTGCACACTGCTGCTGCCCCTTGCCACCAGATGAAGGAACGGCAGCATAAGGACTTGCTTCCTCTGAGACTTTTGCAGCAGGGAACCAGTGGGGAACACAGACACGTACTTCCAGGAACAGGGTGCCAGGTACATGCCCAACCCGCATCCCCCTCGTGCCCAGACTCTGCAGCACCCCTTCCTGACAAGACATTCTTTAATCTAGAATCCTTGTTTCCCAGGGTTGCCAAATTAAAGACATTCAACAGCTTCAGAGAGGTAGCAGAGTTAGTCTGTAACAGGAAATACTTTAAAAACAACAAATAGTCTAATAGCACCTTAAAGACTAACAAAACATGTAGATGGCATCATGAGCTTTTGTGGGCACAGCCTACTTCTTCAGATGACAGGAGTGTTAGAAGTCCAGATCCAAGATAGGGAGAGGAGGGGAAAGGGAAAGGAGAGGGGGGAAAAAAAAGGAGGGGGAAGAAGAAGAGACACACAGTGAGTAGATAAGCTTCAAAGGGGTAGCTGACAGTCTGTAACATTCAAGAATAGTGTTTGGCACAACAGGGTTCTGATCTCTAATTGGGCACTCTAGGCAATACTGCAGTACTGATATTAATCTTCATTTTTAAAGTCAGCCTTAACTATAGTCTAACAAGAAACCAGAACATTCAGGATTAATGTTAAAACTATAATTAACTTAGCCTGTTTTGACTGGGTATTTCATCACAGGTGGTATGCTCAAGAATCAGCTATAATCTTTACACATACACCATGAGGCTTAGGAGGTGATTGTTTGCTTCTTTATGATTGAACCTACTGGAAATGTTAAGTTTACCATAGGATTTGTAGAAAATTAGCAATAAATTAGTACTTTGGGATTAAATCCTGTTTAAGATAGGATTTCCCCTCCATGTTTTGGGGGGAAGCTATCTTAATGTGGCAAAAGTAGCAAGATTTAAGTGTTTGAAATCTTTAGGAGTGTGGGGAGAAGTTTGTAGGTAACATAAGATGCCACACTTAAATTTAGGAGGAATTCATGAGTCTAGAAGAAAGAAAGATTTCTGGACTACAGAAGTGGTACAGGCAATTCTTAGCTGCTTCTCATTAACTTGGCACAAATAGAAAATAACTGAAGAGCCCAGTTGGCTCAAGACATGCAGGTGTGTGCACACCTAGCTAACATATACCCCAAACAGCAAATGGATTGAATACTTCTGTTTGAGTCAGCCATTTAAACAGTAACAGAAAACACATTACTTCAGATACTTCTTGGTATTAGTGTTTAGAGGCTCATAGGCACCAATGATTGTACATATACCATCTATTCTTCGTAAAGGAGAATGCATGAGAACTCTAGAAATACCCTTTTCTTGTCTAATCTAGATCCTGCAGTTTTCCATAGCAAAGATGATAAAATGCTCTATGACCAATTTCTAAAATGGAAAGAAAAGCATTTTCAGAAGTTACTGGATTTAGACACAACCCACGCTTTTTGCCAGTGGCAATGCTGCCTACAGATGGGATTGCATCTAAACCAGCTACTCTCGACTCCTCTCCCTGAACCAGACCTAACTCGGTAAGAACCTGTAATAGACCTACCTTCATCACAAGGTACTTCAATAATGAAGCACCCCTCACATTGTGTTTTGTATTACACTTGTGCTTCTGCCTTGTGAGCTCCTTGGATGAGGGAGCTTTTAAATTTGGTATTCATATTCTGTTTTATAGCTCTACATGCTGGCTCTTCACAAATGGTAACTGCTTCTAATGTTTCAGCAAAAAAGTTTTTGGCAATTACATATAAAATGCCAATAACAATGTTTTGAACCCAGTTATAATTAAAATATTACCCTTAATGCTTTAGTACATACTGTGACTTAATTCAGGTAATGTGTAAAATTGGAAAATTCAGGCCTGATCTTGCACACCCTTTGAGGCCAATGAAATGACTCATGTGAGGAAGTCAAACTAAGAGACTAAATGTATGTAAATATATATGCTTCATACATGTGACATCTAGGAGGTTGCATAATGTAGAAATGTACCAAGGAAGGGGAAGTTCCAGTAATTTGAAAACATGAAAAACAAATTTCAGTGTGTCTGGAAATCACTGACATGATCCAAAGCATTTTCACTTGGGCAGAATTCTTTCCCTTTTTAAACTTTTTATTAAAGATTCCCACACTTAAATATGATATGCAAGAGCTGTATTTTCAGTATTAAATCTGATTTCAGTTGTCAGCCAGTAGGTGCATATCTTATGAAAGATTAAAATGCACTTTATTTAAATTTCAGTGCTCAAATATTCAAGGTGCTGTTGAAGCAGTTTCTCTCCCTTGGACAAGTTAGTTCTGCACTTGTACGTCTAAAGCTCTTCTTTCCATTATGTTCATGCCTAGGCCTGTAATTGAATGTAATGCTGCACTCCTGTCTCAAGTGAAAAAACATGATGGATTATGCTTTGAAGAGACACATTGTCCGCTAATTCCCAGCAACTAGTATTTACTAAAGTAATTATTTTTCTTCTGAGTAAACCCAAAACAAAAAAAATTTAAAATTGAATTGACACCTGAAAGTTTTTTGGCTTTTTTACCTGATGCGTCTAAAAACACTAAAATATTTCTAGGTAAATATATACCTAGAGACAGGCTGGATTTGAAATTCTCATCAAGATGCTTTTGCGATTATTTCTTTAACAGGCTTTTATTTAAAGAGTTAATAATCACTGATTGTACATTAGAGGTGCATAACTGGGTAGCATAAACCACAAATAAGACTGCAGTTTAGTAAAAAAAATTACAAACAGTATAGTTTTGCTAGATATAGTTAAGATTCTAAATTTAATCTTTCCTTTGGGCAGGCTTTATTGTGGAAGCCTTGTGCACAGACTATGTCAAGAGCTTAAATCAGCACATGCAGCAGAGACTCTGCTTATCTCCTCTCCAAAGATGAGCCAGCTTTATTGTGATCTGCTTCATGCTGTAAAGTCAACTGTACCTCAAGACTTCTTCCAGGAGACGACCACGAAGACCAAGTCCCGCAAAGAAAAAAATAAGCAAGCCAATAATCTGGCACAGACTACCAGACAGCATGCTACATTGGAAGCTCAGCCATTGTGTGATGTTAACAATAGGTTTGCATCACTAATGGTGGAAGACTGAAAGCAGCACACACATGGTATTCAAATCATTGTGCCTTGGGAATTGATCAAGTGCAGTGAAGTGTGAACTGCATAAGAACTTAACTGACCCTTTCACAAAAGTTGATCCACATGGATCCATTTTTAGAATGAATCTTGCTAGTGATTTTTTTCTATAATAATATTCTTATTGGAGACTGTCTGAACATTCAAAAAATTGTCAGTAGATGTCATTGAGGGAAAAAAAACAAGGTTTGCAGTTAAGGTAAAGCAGTTAGACTTCTCCTCTCCACCCAATTATAGAACAAGATTGCTACTACCTCAAAAACCCTTAACAGTGGAGGTATTTTTTTTTTCCCCAGAGAAGCATATTTATTTTTAGTAGTAATTAAATGAGGATCATGGAATTCGGTGTAGGTTTAATTTGGGGTAGAGCCATGGTCACCAACCCGTCAATCGCGATCGACTGGTCAATCGCAAGGCGTTCAGGCACCCCCACCCCCCATTTTCCCTCCACCCCCGAGAAGCCCCACTACCTACCTCTAGTGTAGTATTGGCTTCCTGTGGGGTGGACAGAAGTCATGACTGAAGCCTGCGTCACTTCCGGGGGTTCCGGAAGTGCACAGGCTGCTCCCCTCCCACAGCTCTGTTGCGTGCTGGGGGAGGGGCCATCGGCCCTGGGGAGGAGTGTGTGGCTTCCCTGCACTGCCAGCGCTGGAGGGTTGAGTCGAGCGCAGGGTTTTCCTTGCGCCGCGGGAGCAGGGGTCGGCCCCGGGGTAGGCACCCGCGGGGGTTTGGCTGTGCTACAGGAGGGGAGGGTGTTGGCCGGGCCAGGCCGCACTGTGGGAGGGGGGTTTGGCCCGGAGGAGGCACGTGCTGGCTTCCCGGGGAGGGGGGAGGGGAGAGAGGAATCCTGGGAGGAGGCAGATGCAGCGGATTTTATGCTGCCACTGGCACCCTGCCCTCTGTCCGCACTCCCCGCTCCTCAGACCCCACTCCTGTCCTCAGCTACAGAACTCTCTCCCCACTCCTCGAACTCTGTCTCCACTGGCATCCTGTCCCCAGCTGCAGAAACCTCTCCCCACTGGCATTCTGTCCCCCGCTGCAGAACCCTGTCCTCTGCCCTCCCAGTACCCTGTTCCCTTTCTCCTGCCCCCAGCCGCAGAACTCTGTCCCCACAAAATGTATAATTATAAATGCTTCATTTTAGATTTAAATAACATGAATAAAAAAGACCATTTATTTCATAACTATAAACACATGATACCCATTAATTTCATTTGGTGTCCTCTAGTTCTTCTATTATGGGAACTAA
>CM057846.1:166206133-166217440 GCA_030068395.1 Apalone spinifera
ATAGATTAGTAAGACAGGATTTCCCTTTACAGAAAGGATGTTGACTTTTGTCCATGTGCTAACTTGTACATCCCTGGAGTTGCTCTAAGCTGATTCCCAGACTGTCGTAAGAGTTGGAGGTCTGGAAAGAGAAATTCTGTCACTCAGTTATCCACAGTTGGAGCTGATAGACATTCACTTTTGAGAAACTGGACATATTTGAGAAACCTCATATTTAGATGCCCAAGTATGAGGTTAGGTTTCTATAACTGAAAAAGATGATCAACTTTACACTAGTATCCAGCTCTCATAGATGAAGTGTTCTTCCCCTTCCTGTCCCCTGCACATTACACTATTGCAATGCCATTTGATTTCTTACTCATTCTACACAATTATTTCTTCTGCACTGTGAAGATTTAGTGCTCTGCATAATATAACAGACTATATTATGCACTTTTGTATTCTGTAAAACAATTAAGTTCTGTAACCACATTTCCAAATTGTTCAAACTTTAGCCTCTTCTAGTTTTTCTGTTGGCTTCTCCAGACTTCAACTTCTTTAGAAACCATCTCCCCATCAGAACATTCAACCTTATAGAAACAGATTTATGAATTGGAGCTATGCCAGTAGATAGATTGTTTTCTTTCCTGAAGCCTTTATATTAAGGCTACCCATTTCCTCCCTAACTCCTGGCCAGTGTTCCCTCTAAGCTAAGCCACAGCACAGCTTTACAGGTGATTAATCAGCCTTCCCAGTCAGTCAGCTCTCTGCACAGAGAGAACACTGCTCCCAGCTGGTAATTGCCAGGACACTCAACAGGAACATTTTCCTATTCAACACTATGTACATTAAGTGCTCCAATTATCAGAACAAGGAGAGAACAGAAGATGACAGGAAAATACTGTTAGAGTTACTCACATCTATGACATTCGTCTGTTTCTTAAACAAAACACATCCTCTATCTATCATGAATTGATCTGGATGCCACTGACAAGCATTATTGGCAGCAGGCTCACATTTAAAACTCAAATAATGTGAGTAAGAATACAAATACCTTAAAAAATGGAGTAAAAGCTGGTTTCTGTTGGTGCTAATGAGGATTTGGAACTCAACTGAAGTCCAACAGTTTTTCAATAATTTCCCATAATTTTGTTTTTACAACATAAAAACATTTGAAAGTTAAAATGAATGCAGGTGCTACAGAGGAGAAAATGGTTTCTATTTTTCCAAAACAAACTCAGTGCAACAAAAAACATTTAACTTGTTATTCTACCAAAAAGCCATATGACCCATATGACAGCTAGTTATCAAATTTTCTGCAGTTTTAACATACAAGATGTTTTTGAAAGATTAAGACTAAATATCAATCCCTCTATTAATCATGGGAGTGGTAAACATAATATCCAGCTATTACTCACATTAAACATTGATGTTCAATACATGTTAATAAATTATAGCAGGGGTTCTCAGACTTTTGAGCTGCCCGCCTCAAACATGCTATAAAAAAATCCCCTGGCCCACCACCACAACCTGCTTTTTAATCTGTTGACAAGCAGGTCAGCATTAGAGCATAGCAAACAGAGCTGAGGGCCCCATTCCAGAGGGAACCCCGCAAAGCTAAATTGCTCAGGCTATGGCTGCAGCCCTAAGTAGCGGGGCTCAGGATTCACTTCGGGCACGTCTATACTTACAGGAAGTTTAATGCTCCAGAGGCTGATCTAGTGTTTGATTTAGCAGGTCTAGTGTAGCCCCTGCCGCCATCCAGTACTACTCCTCTTGCAAGGAATAAGGGAAACTGACGGGAGCGTTTGATCCCATAAGCCTCTTGCCGTGTGGACACCTCCAAGGCTCAGCATAAGGTAAGATGACTCCAGCTACACATTTTACATATCTGGAGTTGCATACATTAGGCTGAACTTCCTGGTCTAGTGTAGACCAGACCTTTCTGCCCTGAGCCCCAGTAAGAGTATCGGCCTTGCTCTGATTCATTTTGGCAGACCCTCTGAAACTTGTTTGCAGCCACCACCCCTCCCTAGGGCCCCAGGCCTCTTGGTTGAGAGCCACTGATCTGTCAAAGCAAGCTGTAAGATAAGCAGGGCCTGAGGTTTCAAGGGCATTTACTTTGTCATTTATAATTGCACAAATTAACCCCACAGCATGTACTAGAGCTTCTAAAATGCGTGTCCCAATGACCTACAATAGAGCCTCAATTACGAACACCACCTCATTTGGAACCAGAAATACACAATCGAGCAGCAGCAGAGACAAAAAAGGAAATACAGGATAATATTGTGTTAAACTTAACAAAATAAAGGGAAAACAGCATATTCTGAATAGTAAAGTTTCAAGCCTGTATTATGTCAATGGTCAGTTGCAAGTTTTTGTTTTTTTTAAAAAAAGAACCATCATAATGTTTTGTTCAAAGATATGAACTACTTCTGTTCCAGAGGTTTTGTAACTGAGGTTCCACTGTATTTTCCCCAAAGTTTCTAGACTAAAGCTTTAAACTGGTTTGTAAGTTTCCTGAAATGTTTTCTTCCTGGGGAAAAAAGCTATAAATTTAGATTATAAAGTCAGACTGTAAAAGCAAATAGTATGGAATTTCCTTTACAGGAGAGGGGAACAAACAAATCAAAAGATAATAGATGGAATTAAGCTTCTTTAGGAAGGAAAGCATTTCATACCACCAAAGAATTACAGTACACTTGTTTCATTGAAACAGTTTACTGCTAACTACTTTATCAAAACATTTCTTGGAACCGAGGTAACTAAGAGGGAGGGGAAGAAGATAGGTCTATAAAATCGTGACCAATGTGGAGAAAGCGAATAAGGAAGCATTATTTACTCATAATACAAGTCCTAGAGGGGTCCCCAAATGATATTAATAGGGAGCAAGATTAAAATAAACAAAAAGGAAGTTCTTCGCACACACAACCAACCTGTGGAATACTTTGCAAGAGGATGTTGTGAAGGTCAAGGCTATAACTGTTCAATTTGTGGAGAATATATTCGTCAATGGCTATTAGGGATGTTAACGGTGAACCAGTGGGGGCCAGAGCAGCCCCTGCCCCACTTGTCATGGGCAAGGGGCACTCCACCCCAGCTGAAGCAGCCCCCTCCGTGGCAAGCTGAGGCCCCATAGCAGGGGCACTCCAGTGAGGCCAAAGCAACCTCCTCCGTGGCAGGAGGGCCAGTTCCTCTTCCTGTTTAATCCATTAACTGATTAAATTTAACATTTAACCCATTAAACAAACAGGATGTAAAAATTCCTAATGGCTATTAGCCAGGATGGCAAGGGATTGTGTCCCTAACCTGCAGACTAGAAGCTGGGAATGGGTGACGGGATGCATCACTTGAATACCTGTTCTGTTCATTCCCTCTGGGACACATGGCACTGGCCACTGTCAGAAGACTACTGGGCTAGATGGACCTTTGGTCTGACAGTATGGCTGTTCTTAATGTTGAATATGCGGGGATACACTTGAATAATGAAGTGTTTGTACATTAAAGTAATACCAATGTCAATAGTAAAACATTAAACTGGTATCTGCAGAAATGCCAAAGAACCAAGCATGAAGGTCTAATGCAATTGACAATTTCATTCAATACACCAAAGTTAGACATTCACACATACTTTAAGAAAAGCAAACATTTACTTCAAATTGCAGTATAGGCTTTTCAATCACAAAGAAGGAAAAAAAACCAAACAGTGATCAAACAGTGGTCACATCCTGTGCAAAAAAGCCTTAGGATATACAAAAAAATAGTAGCACAAGGTCTTGAGCCATTTACACATTGCAGGATAAAGTAAATAAATACAGTAGCTGAAACATGGCATAGTGCCTCAGATTCTAAACCAAAGGGAATGCCTCTGAAATGTGTAAGTTTATCCTTGCATTAGTTACAAAGTCCCAACACCATAAAAGGAAAGGAAAATAATTAAATAAAAACAAACTAAAATATTTATATCTAAGATGGTTTTTGTACAGGTATACCTCTGAAGTGCAGAAGGTGGACTCAAGACTTTGCCATTTCTCTTTGACGTACCTTCCACACACATTACAAAGTTCCATTCAATCTCAAAAGTAAATTTATGTTTGAGGGAAAAAGTTAAAGTTGCATAATTTCATTTGTTACTCCCGCAGCTGGAAGTTTTAAATCTCAACAGTCTTGAAATATCTATGTTCATCTTTAGTCAGTGAAACACAAAAGGACTTGACATAAGCCCTCAGGATTTCTTTTGCCTCCAAATTCTTTGTTTTGCTTTCTCCTACATCCTTCAGACAGCAATTCCTAGTTTGCAAATAAAAAGAATGCAATATGCATCATACATCAAGGAAAGATGAAGACAAACTTCCACGTTTTTGGATTTTTTCCTTGCTTCTCTCAACCTTCATGATCTCTGCCACTATACAGACTGAAGAGGTAAGGCCCACAAGAAACAATAAATCTAGGAGACAAAAATGAGTTTATTTTAACTTTGCTTCTAGTACTTTTGCTAGTTGTTGTACCCTTTAAGTCATACACAACTTCTTCTGAAATACAGGACAAGATATAATTCTAGTTGTTGGATATATGCACATTGTAAGCATTTTTTACAGAACAACATTTTATGAATATATTGGGAATTGACAGGAGAATTAAACTGAAGTGTTTAATAGTCTGTATTTTAACTATTTTCTATTAATATTTGTTCAAGAAAGAAAGTCTAGTATATTACTATAAACAATCTAATTCAATCCTATTCTGAATAGCCTGCTTTTTGGAAATGAAGCCATAGAAAAGAGGGGGAATGATATTACACAATGAAAAATACTTGTACATTAATTAATTTTTATCTACATGAAACCTCAATAGAAAATGATCATCATTACATAGAACCACTGGCTTGATAAAGTTAAGATATTTAAAATGATGGCAACTGTAGCAAAATTGCAACCTCTCAAAATTCTGACTGATATTTTTATGAAAACAACCCTAACATGGAGTTTCTATTTAAGATTAACCAGAGAATTAGTTTAAAAACTTTTAAAACTTTGGTTTTTTTTTTAAATCACTAAACAAACCCAGACCTTACTTTAAACAAAATAAAAACTGATCAGTACTTCACTTCCACATACATCAGAATTTACACTAGAAAAATGTTTTCTGCATATGAAGTATTTATGAATCTTCAAAGTGCTGATCCATTTGTTTTGTGTGTTTTTTATATATACACACTTAGTCATTGTTCTCTAAGCAATCAACTTTAATAGGACTTATATATAAGAGGAAACTCCGCACCATCTACATTTCATCTATGTATGAAAGGCAAAATCTGTTCTACAATCTTAAGCCACTGGATTTGGGCATTGATCATCAATACCTAAAACAGAGATAAATGGAAAAGGAAGTTTCTTACCTAGTAAACTCAAGCTCTCAGTCTGGAAAACCTTCTGAAGTGGTGGAAAGTAAATGACCAATAATTGCCCCATTATCGACCCAAGAACCGCATAACAAAACATTTTGTTACTGCAAAGTCCAATCTCAAACACAGATTTTGTCTGAAATAAAGTAAATAGTGAATTACATTATAACTAGTTTTAATTATATAATTTTTCCATGCCTTTATTACTTGCAACCAATTACACAATGCAAAATTTTTTCCCTACTTGTTTTTATCTCAATATTCAAAAATTCAGTGACAGGTTAGGGATGATCCAGAACACATTCTCAAAAGACATGTATAAAGTTGTAATGAATTACATGTCTTAAGATTGAGCTGTTTTCTATTTAAAGTTATGTATCTTCCAGAATGAAGAGAGGTTGTATGACATGGACACCCACCAATAACAGTACAGTCACATTTAATTTAAACACGTTCTCAATCCACATAATAACTAGGGGCCAAATTTATGAGATTATTTAGGCATCTAAAGAGGCAGAGAGTCACTAGAGGGATTCACAAGAGCACATAAGCAAGTTAAGTGCTTACCTCCAATTGAGTTCAATGAGAGTTAAGTGCCTAATTCACTTTGGCAACTTTGGATATCCTACTAGGCACCTATCTGCATCTTTAAATACTTAAATACACTTTCATAACTCTGGTAAGTTAAGAAAATAAAATGAGAGGGAATCTGCTTCTGCACAAGTATCAATGGACATCTATTAACGCAACAGACTAGAATGAATCGTGAAAATATAGCTGGCCAGTTAAAAGTCTGTTTTCTTACAGTGAAACAGTTTCATATTTTTCTTTCCACAGATTTATTTTTGTAACAAGGAACAGCATGAAACACATTTCCTTGAGGATAAAAGGATTTTTGAGGATAAAAAGTTAACTATAGCAATTTTATTTTGTAAAGGTCCCTAAAAAGCTGAAGTCATTAATTGTCATAGTAAGAGAAGAATGAGGATTAAATACATACATGCAGCAACACAGAGAAACCAGCTTTCTGACTTTTAATTAAGTTTCTTACTCCCATGAGTTTGTCAGCATTGATAAATGTCTTGAGGACTTCATGCATCTATTACCCAAATTAAAACCTTATCAACTGATCTGTGACTTCAAATGCTGCCCTGTTAGGCTTGTGGAGCTGCTAAGGTTGCTAACACACCTTAAAGCAGTGAGACATTGCATTTTCACAAGATAAAAAGTTACATTTAAGAAAAATTCTAAAGCCCAGAAGTGAAATGAGCACACCTTAAACAGAAGAAAAGTGTAGTTACTATATGAAAGGGTCAAAAATCTCAGAGTACTTATGTTCGATACAGGACTGCATACCTGAGATCTGGAACTCAAAGCATTGAACATATCAAAAAACACAAAACAGGTGAAGGTCATTGTTGTATCTCGAGGCGTTATGACATTATCTCGTAACTAACAGGAGAAACCAAGAAAATGGCTTTAGTGTACATAGCCTCAAATAAGAAAACATTCAATGTGTTTATTGTAAAGAAGTTGTTACAATGTAGCAGTTCTCAAACTTCACTGCACTGTGACCTCCTTTTAACAACAAATACTACACAACCCCAGGTGGGGGGGGGACCAATGACCAAGCCTGTCCGAGGCCCGCAAGCCCAGGGAGGCAAAGCTAAAGCAGAATAGCTTCTTCCTTGGGCAGAGGCATGTAACCTGAGCCCTCAGCAGTGGTGCTTGGTCTTGATCTTCGTGCCTCTAGGGGCCCAGGATCAACGCCAGCCTTTGAAATCCCCTTAAAATAGGGTCTCAACCTTTTTTGAGGTCCCAACCCACAGTTTTAAATCCCCTGTTCTAACAAACAGCAAAAAATCCACTTTGCAACAACCTGGTAAGGCAAGTCATAGTAAGCACTTACACACGTTCTTCTAACTAATCTCATTAAGTAGCACTCTTTACTTAAGTTGTGATAAAATTAATGGTGTGATTTTGCAAAGGTTTATGCACCTTCGGTTCAGGAAAATATAATGAATTACAAACAAACAGGATTGGATATTTCCTTCCTTTAAGGCTACTAAGTTATGTGGTCATTTAGAATAGCCTGGGTAGGGGGAAAAAAAATCATGGCCCAAAATGCTCACAAAAACTTATTTGAAAAGCATGTTTAAGAGTTGCAGGGAGAAATGGAAAACTTCTTTTTTTGAAAAGAAGTTACTCAGCTTGTGCAATAACTGTGGCTCTTCAAGATGTGTCCCGATAAAGGTGCTCCACTCCAGGTACACTCTTGAACTCCATGATCAGAAATTTTCATTAACAGCATCCATGCATGCAACCTATGACTCCTTAGGTCACACACACACAGATTATATAGGAGAACTGTCCTCAGTTCCTTCTCCATGTGAACATCCCGCAGAACACAGTCTGAAGCAGGGAAAGGAAATTGGGTAGCGAGACTCAAAAGGAAAATACATCTTGGAGAACCACAGTTACTGCACAAAGTAACCACTTCTTCAAATAGCATCCTGATGGATGGTCCACTTTAGGTGACACTTTCATAAGAATGGCCTTTGAGTAACCAGTGGTTAAGGTATGGGAAGACTGATTTCTTCTCATTGTGGGTGAGCACAGGCCCACCAACAAAGGATGCAAAGAGGGCAACTGGGAGCCAAGAGCAGATGTGTAGAGACCTCCCCTCATGCCACCCTACCCACCTAAAGAGCCACTGTCAGAAGGTGTACTGGTTACTTTTGGAAGTTGCCCAAGCACTGATCCCTTCTGCCCCAGCCTTAAGCCTATACCCCTCATCCCCTCCTACACCCATATTCCCTTCCAGAGCCTAAAACTTTATCCCTTCCCACACTCTAACCCCCTGCCCTGAGCCTGATTAAAGTGAGCAAGGATGGGGGAGAGCAAGGGATGGAAGAAAGGGGGGGATGAGTGAACAAGAGCAGGGTGTCAGAGAAGGGGGTGGGAGCTAGCATCTTTGGGTTTGCACAATTAGTTGGCTTCCAAAAACTACAAATTCAGATTATTGCATCTTCCTAATTTAACTGCTAATAATGGGATTTGTGCTTTAAACGAAGGTTTCACTTATTGTTTTAACACTTGGCCACTGTTCTTACCTCCCTCCAGAAGACAAACAAAGTTCCAAACACAATAATTATTGATGACACTAGTATTTTAACAATCAAGTTTTTGGTCAAAATGCTGTCCTTCAGATTTCTTGGGGGCTTCCGAATAACATCTTTATCCACAGGTTCCACTCCCAGGCTTTAAAAATAAATAAATGAATGAATCAAGACATTTTAGAATACTAGACTTAATCACCAAAATCTGATTTCAAAACAGTAGTGAATAATTTAGAAAAAGAAAATTTAGAAATACAATATAAGCTCAAACCTTTTGATCATTTTGCAGAACTTTTCACAAAACCTTTCAAAACTAGTTCTAGCTAGTAGCCCATGAAATGCTGCATCCAACCTCTTGAGATTTACAATGGAGGGTCACTGCCTCCGCTTAGAAAAGCCTATCCTTGTGCCAAAGTCCAAACCCTGTCTAGGAAGGTGCTATCATTCTTGTTCAGTAGAAAGGATCCATGCCCTTCTGACAACAAAATCCCTCTTCTCTGAAGTAATACCTCTAGCTTTATATGGTACCTAAAGTATTATTCCATTTCTTGATTATGTCAGTCACACCGAGAACTCTGAACTATGGTTACTAGATAGATCACTCACTGGGTAAGAATCAGACCAAAATAAAGGATGAGCTTTACATTGTAGAGCCTACCAAACACTAGTGGGACAAAGCAGCAGATTCATATTGCTCCTGGCTTTTGGAAAAATGAGTTATTTCTCTCTTATCAAGGAGAATTTATGGCCAACTCATTTTTATCCTGGTCCTGCTCTCAACCAGGCATACAGAAAGTAGTGGATCAACAGAATCTGTGTTTGGTGGCTCTCTTTCCTTCCAAAAAGTGTCATCAACATATGGGAGACAATGCAGTCTGAAATGTCATACTCTTTCTTCTTTACAGCCGTTTATACACACTGAGCAGAAGAGATAATGATACATAGATATACTTCAAACATCACAATAGGTAGCAATGTTTCACAAGTAAAGATGTGCTCCCAGTTTTTAGACATACCCATTAAAAGGTCATTTTAAAGATCCTGGAGAGACTGTTCTCAAGTCTTTTCAGGAAAGTTTATGATATTTGTTTATTTTATCAGACTATGAAGTAATAAAATCAAATACTTTACCTTTGAGCTGGAGGTCCATCCATAATAATATTGATCCACAAGATCTGCATGGCATTGAGAGGATTAGGTAAATTCATTAATGTAGCCAGTGAGATTAAAGTCAATGCAGCTATACTCCTGTTGAGGGAAGCCATTTTATAATTGTGAGCATGGCACATTCCTGAAGATTCTTTAATACTTTCTACTCAACAATTCAAGTGCTTGAAAATTAGGCATGTTGATTTCAAAGCTATCTAAACATAAGTACGAAGACCAACCATAACTTTGCAAGGCAAAGCATTGGGGTCATTCGATCCGTCAAAAAAAGATTAAAATGCAACACAAAATAAGCTTTTCTTTTAGTCTAAAAAGATTCCCACGTTTCCAGATAATCTTTTAAAAGGCATCATTGGTCTACCCAAAAACTTAAAGACATTTTGCAATAATTAATTTGCATATTAATTTGCATATTTTGCTATATAGTTTTGGTTAAGTAGCATAGGAAGCTGAACTTTTAACTATGGTCCTTGAAATGCAAGTCTCTAGCTCATTTTTTTAAATGAAAATAAAGACTAATAACCTTAATCAACCAAGTGAAATACTACCCAGATTTCCTTTAAAAAATAAAATAAAAAGTTACTTAAGGATGGGGGACACTTCTCTCTACAGATTGATCAGACACAGGAAAACACACAGACAGGTGAATGGCATTAAAAAAGCAGGTTCTAATTTTATTAATACTGAACAGGGACTGACTTCCCCAAGATACTAGGAATTAACTGGGTCCAGTGCAAAGTTAAGTAACCTGACATCATAACCAAGAAGTGACTCATGATTCAGCCCACTGCTGTATACCATCACAGGTCTCCTGCAAAGGAGAAATGACATACAGACAAGGGACCACTCTGTTTGCAAAGATATACCACAACTCACCCTAGGCGGAGTTCACTAGTCCCTTCTAGGTTTTGTGCTCAAATATATCCAAGAAAAGCCACAAGTTGCAATAATACTGATTGACATTTATTATTCCCTCTGCACCCCTGCCTCTTTTTAAATACTCATCCATATTATCATCACATACCAAGCCTGCAGAACGCTACGAGTGAGGTTTTAAAAAACACACCAAAACCAAAAACACCACACCAACGGGCAGCTGGCCAATCTTGCCCAGCGAGAAAAAAAAATTTTGAACCCAGAAAATGCTAGGTTAATCCCTCAGCAAGCCTCAAAACAAAGCTCTGATAACTATACCACTTAGGCTATGTCTACATAGCAGTGTTATTCCAAACAACTTCAGTTACTCTGAAACAACAAAGCATGCATTTACACTGCAAGTCATTATTCCGAAATAGTGAGCTGGAAGACTTATTACACCAACTCTTTGTAACCCTCAACTTATCTTACTCCTTGTAAAATGAAGGAAGATTGTTCTTCCTTCAACTCCTTGCTGTTGAAACAGCGCCAAAAGCCGAATTAAGCTATGCAACTAATGTAGCTCAAGTTGCATAACTTAATTTGACTTTAGCCCTGCTGTGTAGACATACCCTTATAGAATAGGGAGTGGACGATAGTTTTCAGCACCAAGAATCACTTGCGCATGTCCAGTAATACTTATGCTTCAAAGGAAATGGGGGCTGGCTGATGGCAACCAATTAATTCATCCCTCACAAATGGGCAGGTGATTGAGCTCTA
>CM057846.1:166218524-166230115 GCA_030068395.1 Apalone spinifera
ACACTCGACACAATAAACAGGATAGCCCCCACTCTGCTGCTGGGCTTCTGTCTCTCTGCATACTCTTGAGGAAAAGCTGCTTAGGTTTTTGTGAAAGGTAACAAGATAATATAAAAAGCTTATATAGAACTTAAGAAAATAGTGGTTTGAATGAAAGCATTAAATTTTGCAGATAAGCTAATCAGCACTAAAGATAAATTTTGTTTGGATCTGCATAGGAATTTGCAAGTTAACTACAGGTAAATTTACAAGAAGCGTAGTTAATTGGGGGACTGATTTCCTAATGTTTATTTTATCTAACACTTGAACACTTGCAGAAATCAGGAACTTACATTATTGTCTGAAAATCATCATCCACTAGGATCATATCAGCTGCTTCCTTACAAACATCTGTTCCAGTCTGTCCCATTGCCACTCCAATATCTGCAGCCTTCAGAGCTACAGCATCATTCACTCCATCTCCCGTCATAGCTACTACTGCACCATTATTTTGTAAGGACTACAAAAAAAAGTAAATAATTTGTTTAAAGACAATGATTAGTCCAATCTAGTCTACACTACTACCCTAACAGATCATCTAATTATAAAAATGGTATTATGTTTTCTTTTAAATGAGTTCTTACATATGATTTCTCTTAAATCCACACCTCAGTCTTAAAAAGTTACTGTACTCCTTCCCAGGAAGCCCAGCTAAAAACATGTTCGTAGAGACATGAGAGCTTGTTCAAAAGTTTTTTTTTATTATTATTATTTCTTAAAAACAAGAGGAAATAACTTCCACAAACAAATTCACATGTATATATTTAATGCTGGTCTATATTTCTCACAATTACATTCCAACTATTCTTAAGTATTTGATTTCTTCATTATCTTTGTTCTTTTGCTTATGCCAATTGATATTGATAGTCACGCTGTCAGGGTTAATCCCCACTCTGGCATTCTGAGTGCAGAAGGTGGGGGGGGCCCCACAAGAGACCTTAAAAATACCCTACCTCTATAGGCTCTGCTTACAAAAACTCCCCAGAGTCACAGATTTACTGACCCTGGGGGAGGGGGAGGGGTAGCTGCCATCATCAAGTGATTTACCCTAAAAAACAGGGGGGGGGGAACACTTGAATCCCCCCACAGGGTATCCCAAGCGAGAAAAGACAAAAACAAACTGCAGTCTCTGGTAGCTGACTACTCAGTTTAGGCAGGCAGACATGCACACGCAGACCTCTGTTCCTTCCCAGAACACAAGAATCAAATCATCGCCTTTAAAAGATGATTTTTATTAACAAAAACCAAAAAAGATACACTTGATAAAGCATACTTAGTTGCTCTGTAACACCTAGCAATCAGGTAAAAAAAATTAGAACAGAAAATCTCTGGCAACAACTCTTAGTGAATGGGGGAAAAAGGCATAAATTCACACAGAGCAGTTCAAACCAAGCCACAAAAATAAAGAAAAATACCCTGATCATGACTAGATACATTTTTCCCTTTATTTAAGGGATCCCTTAAATAATGATCCCTTCTGGGTTCAAGTCCACTTCAATGCCCCAAATTCCTTGGAGGCAGGGTTATCCTGCCTGGGTTTAAATCATTCTGTGTCTCAACTCTTGGTTTGACTCTCCCACACAAAGAAAACAGGCAAGGTATCTTATACAATTCAAATTTCAGCATTCTATCACCATTGGTGATTCTGGCTTCCTGCCAACAACCTTGCTAGCTACCTGAGTTTAACCCCTTAGTTACCGGGGTGCTGGCCAGCACTCCTCCCATGCATCACACATGCTTTATTCACTTTTCCTCTATATCACTAAATTCTTAGCTTCAGAATTAAAGCATTACCTCAGAAAAAGCTTGAAATTCAAGTCTTTTCATTCTGCTCTAATCAGTGTCTAATGGATTCCCGTAAGTTTCTAGTCAATTCTACTGAAATGTGATACTGAATCTCAGTTGGTCCTCTGGCATCTGAGTGTTATGTTGCCCAAGACAGTCTCTTTCTGGTGGACTGTGAGGTTTCCCAACTGGTCTTTCCTCCTTCCCACCAATATATTTGTTTCACTTCAAATACATTTCAAACTTATTTCATTCTGGTATCTCAACCGGTTACAATTTTAGTAAATATATTATAAAATATCTATAGCAGTTATCCTGCACTTTTACCTCTGGAGAAACATACCTTTATGATTTTCAATTTATGTCTGGGACTGGCTCTGTAAAACACTGCAACCTATCAAACAAAGAGCATAAAGAATGAACACTGAAAACTCGAGAAATTAAGAACTGAAATGGATATTGCAAGACTCCATTATACAAAACACTTTAAATGCTAAACCATATCACGAGCTCTCCAGTAGGAACTTTCATGGTGCTAAATTTAGATTAATCAGATTAGATGTTAACCATATTTCATTGGAGGTCACAGATGTTGCAATCCTCATTTTTGCAAGCTGGCATTCTTTTGCCAATGAAGCTATATTCTGGAACACAAGTTGTGGAAGAGAGTCATGTCTTAGCCAAGTTAACTGTGTATTTTAGTTTTAATAACAAATCATTCACAACTGCCAAAATTGCAAACCAAGTGAGATTATTCATCATTCAAGCAAGTTAACTATCCTTTGCTAGTAACTGGTTTGTTAGAGGGAACTCACTGATTTAAAAGATGTGGAAATTTTCTCTTTTTAGAGATTAAAAAGACTGGCATAGTTTAGAGGTAGTGAATAAGGGGAGACAAGACAAAGATATAGCGAAGAGTAGATATGAGGTTAAATTGGGAATTTCTATTCTATGAAATGAGAATAAGAGACCATTCACTGTAACTGAACACATCTATTAAAAAAGAAACCTCTCACAATGCTCAATTAACTGGTTGTAACTCACTGCAACACAGCATCAGAGGTTAAAGGATCAGCAGCACTCAAAAACCAATTATACAGATAATGAAAACATCCAAAAGTTGTATTAGTAAGGTTTATACAATCCAAAATTTGGAAGGGAAATAAAGCTTCATACTTCATGTCATAAGAGAGCCTCTACTTGAGAGATCAACAGAAAGTTCTGAGTGAGCTATTCTCCAACTACTGATGACAGTTTCTTGCAGCTTCTTTTGAAGCATCTGGACATGGTCAGACTAAAGGCAGGTCTACACTAGAAATGCTACATTGGTACAGCTTCACTAATGAAGCTGCTCTGCTGTAGCCCATCTGTTAAGATGCTCTATGCCAATGGAGAGTACTCTCACATCAGCATAATCACTACCTCCACAAGAGGCAGGAGCAATGTTAGTGGAAGATCTTCTCCTGCAGATATAGCATCAGTGTAGGTAGTCACTTAGGTCACTGTATCTTGCATTGCTTGGAGGGACAGAGGGAAGGGTCTGTCACACCAGTGTTCCCTCTAAGATTTTTCCATCCATGAACGGAGTGAGTTTTGTCTTGTGCTCCAATATTGAGGCCCATGTGCACTTGTTCAAATGTGTGCCACCATGGCACCCACCTGTTACAAACAAAAATCTTAAGATATATATATTATGGAAGAAAAAATACTAAAAACAAGGGCTCACAGCTGTAAGTAGTCCCAACCAGTGTTCCCTCTAAGCTGTGCTGCAGCACATGTTCACAGGTGATTAATCAGCCCCGAGTCAGTCAGCTCTGTGCAGAAGTTCTGAGCATTTGACTGGGCAGGGCTGATTAATCACCTGTGAAGCTGTGCTGCAGTGCAGCTTTGAGGGAACACTGATCCCAACATTCAGCTTATTATTATTCACAATAATAAGCACTTTGTGGTAGCTCGTGGTAGCATAATCAAGCTCTGGTTAATGGTGTTTGAAAGTCATCTGAAATATAATGCTATTCTGTAGTTTACATGAAAGGGAGTCTGTGGTCTCAGCTGATAATCTAGTGGATTGATGTCCACATTACATAGTACCTGTCGCATTGCAAGTTATGGGCAGCTGAATTGGGATTTTGAATTTTTATGCTGTTTGAGGATACATAACAGCTTTGATGGGTTGGGTTTTTTTGGCACATTTGAAATTTAGCTCTTGAATACTCAAATTCTGTAGGCAGCTGGTGAACTATTTTGTTTTATTTGTAATTCCATGATACTCAAATGTAAGCAGTTGAAGGTGGTGGGAGCTTTGGTTTTAGTTAGCTTACCTATTTTTTCAGGGGGAGGGGTATAAAGTTAAAAATATATCTAACTGAAGTGTCTAATATCCAGGACAAGTGATGTGTTTGTTAAATATTAAATACAGCTATCACTTCAGTTAAAGTTTGAGCTTTCAGCCTGCACCTGAAACCTCCAACAAATCTTGTCCTAAAAAGCAGAAAAGACTCATAATATTGCAGATTTCTTAAGATTAAAAAAACAGGCACAAGCACTTGAGAGAACATATATTACCCTTTATATCCTCAGAGGATCTTCAAAGGTGAAACCTATATTTCTATTTGCTTTATATGGTAGTTCTACTTAATGCATTAACATTTAGTAAGATATTTAACTGTCTGCAATGTATTCATTCAGGTTTGACAAAAGTCTGAACATTCAGTCCAGCATGCACTGAGCTGAGTGTGAAACTTAGGATTATAGTTGTTATCTGTATGTATGTTTTAAAGTCCTCGAGGTACATTTTCATGACATTACAGATAAAGATAGCAAAAAGGTGCTACTTAAGGGCGAAGACATAACATACTATTAAATTAAATGTTGATTATGTTCTTTCAGAAGATTTACAGGATAGTTTAAGAAATCAAGCATAACACTTAAGCCTTTTGCTCAGTCTCAAGGACTCTCACTTAGCGTCATTGGAATGATTTTCTAATTACCACTTTTCTTCTTCTAAATGAAGACTTATTTGTTACAAGATTATCTTTAGAGTAAGTTAATGTTTCGTTTTCCCATTTCTTCCAGAATATTGCCCTATAAACAAAACTCCACATACTTCAATATAAAAATCTACGAAGATTCTGTCAACAAAAGACCAAAATCACAAAACAGGCAAGGTACAGAAGCATATTAAAAATTGTTTATAATTTAAGAGAGGCCCAAATTAAGACAAAGCCAAACACCTTTAACATGGGGGTAGGGCTGGGGCTAGGACTACATAGTAACTTCCCAGCTGCTCCCAACACGCAGCTCCTCTGGCCCCGCCCCTGCAAGCAGGCTCCAGCCCCCTCATCATGCAGTCACAGCAGGCTTCAGCCCCATAATCAGGCCCTAACCCCCAACTGCTGGAGCAGGCCCAAGCCTCCCTGCCATGCAGCCACAGCAAGCCCTAGTTCCCCACTGTGAACTCCAAAAGGAGATGCAGGAAGCAGCAGCCCAGCCCACACCACTTCCCATTGCTCCCCTTAGCTGCAAACGGCAAGCCAGAGCCAATGGGTGCTACAAGGCTCAGTGGCTGCAGAGCTGGTAAATAAACAAACCAGAGCAGCCAGTTAGATTTCCGAGTGGATCCGCAGACCACTTTGAGAAACACCACCCTAAAGTGAACAGCTGACCTGGTTTATGATGACAGTTTCCATGTTCTTAAAATAAAGGGTTTGGCTTTCAATAATTTGCTGCATCATCAATTTCTATTCAAATCATCTTGCCAGCTTCTTAGGAAGTATTGCTGATTTTGCTCTTCATAAATAAGAATGCTTCTCTCAACATAGGCTAAATCCTTTTATTACATTACTGCAATTAGTTGGGAGATAAGGGGACTATACTAACCTTTGGTACTATTTGTGAAAGCTGTTGAATATCCAGAGCATCTATTTCTTCTCCTGAGACTGACTGTGAATTTTTGGAATATAACCCAAGGCGACTAGCTGGAAAGAAAAAAAGAAAGTGATTTAACTACTACTTTTTTCCTAGAAAAAAAAACAGATTTTGTGCATCTATTCTATTCTGCCTTATAACATTTGCTATATGTTTAGTCCAGTAGCTTCACAACTTGAGAAACAACAAATGTTAATGAAGTCTATTCTGATTAAAATGTTTGTATTTGCTCCAACATCTAGAGGCTTCATGCAGGTCAGTGCTCTGTGTTAAGTGACAATCCCTGTCCCAATTGTAAATGTCACAAAATCTTATTTTTATTTTTTATTTGTATCACATATTAGCCACACAAACCATTTTTGAGTAACAATTAACAAGGTAGGTAATGGTATCCAATGAGTCAAAATGAGAGGAAGAGGTGTATTCATACCAATAGCAACCGCAGTCTCCTGTGAATCTCCAGTAACCATTTTTATTGCTACTCCTGAAGCAATAAGCATAGTGACAGCTTCTTTTACACCAGTCCTTGGAGGATCAATTATTCCTACCAGCCCCAAAAAGGTAAGCTGTCCCAGCTCAGGGCCCGAGGCTAGGGCCAGAACTTTAAGAAAATGAGAAAAATAAGTTATGTTAAAGCAAAACAGTTAAATGTACCATGCTGGTTGGTCATTAAACTGTCCCCTTTCTAAAATAAGTATTTCAACCATAAACCCTATATATTTTGTAAATGGATATTATTCAGATACATTTTTAATTTGAAAAAAGACTGGATGATTGGTGCATACAGATTGTGGGTTCAATACTATAAAACACTCATAAACGTGAACAACTTTACCCATTGAAATCAGCTAATCTATTACATATATATTAGTAGGACAGGAACATCATTCAGTGAATAGGTTAACAGAAAAAGTGATGCTAACACCCACAGGTTACAAGTTTCTGAATGGGAATGGCTGTTAGACATCTTTTGGTTTGCTTCTTGGTGCCTTGCATTTCCAATGAATGTGGAGAGAGACAGACACCCCTTTCCCAGGTATTCCTATTTTAAGGATTTAAAAGAAGCTTTGGCCATCATTAGCACATGAAACAGTAATTTTAGTATTTGGAGAAAGATATCAAGATCTAATTATTGCCCACAATCACTGTTTTTCATAATATTAGTAGGAATAGGAGGCTAAGTGCACAAACAAGCCCATCAGTACAGACAAAAGAGTCAGCTTCTATAAAGAGGTTAAGTGATTTCAATACACATCATAAAAAATAAGGTTGTAAGCAGGCTAAAACTAAATCCATGAACCATAGATCAGTATACCCTGTCCATGACTCTTTGCAAAGGCCAATGAAAGACTATCATAGATAAACTAAGCCTACACGTTTCTTGTGCAACTAAACTCCTATCAACCTTAATGTAAAAATAAAAATCCAAGCAGACATATTTAAGTATTTGCGTCTTCTCAGACAATTTAGGAGTCTACAGATGAAAAGAAAGAGCTTACTTACTGTAGTAGAGGTTCAAGATATGTGGTCCCTATCATTATTCCATACATGGGTATTCACATGTACCATGCACCTGAGTCCAGAATTTCTTCAAAGCAGTGTCCGATCACCCGCACATACTTAGTTGTTCTCCTTGTGCTCCCCACCGAGGGTAAGAGGCAGCGTGGGTCAACCCCTCTCCAGTCCCTCCTCTTACTGCAGTCCAACTGGATCTGAAGCAGAGGGGATAGAGGGTGGGTAGTGGAATACAAGATAGGGACCACAAACCTCAAGGAGCCTCCAATTACAGTAAGTAACCTCTATTTCTTCTAGTGACATTGTACGTATATTCCTCAGTGTTCAAATTGGAAGTAGGTGTGAGGAAGGTGGCAGCAAAGATGTTTGTAGTACTGCTGTTCCTAGACTGCACCTGCCACTGCTGTTTGAATTAGAGCATTGTGTGCCATGAAACTATGGATGCAACTCCAAGTCATTGCAATGCATATATTCTTGCATTTAGAAGTTCTCTGTGAGGATATGCTAAAGGATGAGATGCTGAAGGAGCACTCAAGGACAATACAGCCATTGCAGAGAAACAATGATTTGCAACAGTCTTCATGGCTGAGGATGGGGTATTTCCACACCTGAGCCATTATTTTTAGGTGACAAATCTGAAGAACAGTTCCAGATTGAGGTGTAATCATTAGAGGTGGTTTTGGAACTTATTGTTAAATTTACCAATTTGAAGTCACCAGGACGAGATAGCATTCACACAAAAGCGTTCAAGAAAGTGTGTGAAGTTGCAGAACTACTAGCTGTGGTATATAACTTACCATTTAAATCTGTTTCTATACCAGGTGGCTGAAGGTTAGCCAATCTGATGCCAATTTTTTAAAACATTTCCATAGGCAATGCTGACTATTTCAGGTATAAATAGTCAAGAATGGCAAGGTGGATCTTGAGTCCTTTATGGAACAAGACAGACGGTCTTCTCATTAAAAAGGCTGGACTCAAAGGGAATGTCTTGGATAGTATTTTGGACCTCATTAGAGAAGCCCAACAACTGAAGCCACAAGTCTCTACACGTGACCAGTCCTGCAGCTAAAGATCTAGATGTTATATCCTTGGCATATCTGGCAGCCATGGAGCCTCCTTTGATACCAACTTCCCCTTATCCGGAGGACTGGAACTAAAGACAAGCTACCAATACAAGATGCAAAGTAAAGTCCACAAGTCAGTTACAAGTGTCAATCCTATTTTGCGAATAAGGTTTGGCAAACCGCAACACAAGCATTTGAGACCCACAGAGGAGAAAACTTTCCTCTCAGGAGATCCGGTCTCTCTGACCCTTTACCTGCCAAAGTAGATTTCAGGCAGTGTGGCCAAATTCTTGCCATAGAGAAAGTATGGGGCTCAAGATGTTCACCAGACTGCTCTGGCTGGTTCCAACATGGCTTCTTTAATTAGGACAGCCATGCTGGTCACTTCCTATGGTAGTAAAATATCCAACAGTAGATGTTGAGGGTTCTGGGGAGGAATGATACAGCTCCAATGATACAGACCAAGGGGAGGAATGATACAGCTCCTGAGAGGGATCCAACTGCCTACCCAAGGCCTCAATAAGGCCAGGCAGAAGGCTCTATTAGTCACAGTAGCATTCACAGGAAACAAAACCATTGTCCCTGGTTGGGTCATAGCTGGAGGAATAGTAAGGTCTCATTGGTCTACCAAGGGTCCATGCCTTCAGAGATAATGGTGCAGCTATCTCCTCTGATTCCTCCAATTCAAGGGATGTTTCCATGCATAACAGAAATACCATTAGTACGGAGGCACTCTAGCTTCATGGATGGAGATGGAGTCTAAGAGAACAGTACCAGTTCCTCCTCTGGGATAAGGACTTCTCTCAGGAGGGCAGGCTCTGGACAGAGTGGAGACTGCAGGTAAAGGAGAAAAATATCCTCTAGCATCACTAAAAGCTCTGTACAGTCAAGAATGAGGAGTCTTAGCAGAAACTCCTGATGGACCACTTCAGATGAGGCAGCCAGATTATCAACGGATAAGTGAAGCAGTACTGATGAGGAGTTCAGATTTGCACTTATAGATGAAACTGAAGAGTTGGTCCCCATTCTCCCCCATTAACATCTGAACCAGCACATTCCTTTTCTTCCATGTCTTACCCTCCAGCTTAGAGGTCTTCAGCACTGCCAGATCTGTACACAACATCTCACCTGATGGTGACTGACTCAAGGAGGAAACTCACTTATTTTAGACAGTCCGCTTGCGGGGGGTCAAATCCTTGAGGTTCAATTTTAAGTGCTCCATTCTGATGTTCATGCTTGGCGGGGTGCTGTTGGTTAGCTGAGACAGATGTACACAGAGTAGGGAGGGTGTGTCTGGTCCATGCAGGGCTTCATAGTCTCTTTCATCAGGAGCTTTCAGTCCGAGCTCTCAGACCTCTATTTCTGGGCATTAAGGATATACATATACCGCACTTAGAGGTATGTGCCTCACCAAGACACTACATGCACTGGTGATGCTTCTCACTGACGGAAAAGGATTAAGGGCAGGAGAGACAATTCTTGAATTCCAGGACCCTGGGCATCTTCAAAGAATTTCCATTCAGCTGTGTGGAAGGGTCGGGAGGGGGGACAGAGTAATTTTATTCTGTATTATATACTAGTTAGAATTTTCTTAAAGATACAAATTATTTACAATTAAATTTTTACAGGTTCTGCAATAGCAAAGGAGGACAGAATTCCAACTCAGGCCATGCAACAGTTTGAAAGAATGAAGAGGTGCTGACCCACACTGCCTCTCATATCTTTGATTGGAAGAACAAGGAGAGCTACTGTGCATGTGCAGGTCAATCGACCCGGCACTGAAGGAATTCTGGACATGGGTGCCTGGTGCACATGTATACGTTCATGTGGAATACACTTAGGGATTATCATCCGGTAAAGTGTCCATTCTCTTGGAGCACTAACTGCAGCAGTGCTAGTAACTAACAACCACTCGGACCAATATTTAGTCACGTGACTAGTTCAGGCAAGTGTCACACCATCCTCTCGCTCAAATATGGATGTCTATAACTCACATACAAGATGAAACAAATTAGAAGAAAACAAGGGAGAGGGGGAGCTGGAATTACCAACATCCAAAAAACCCGTAAGTCAATTCCTGCAGAAAGAGATGACTGGTAAGTGGGGAAGAGTCTTAATCTCTTGGGTGGTCAGACATAGAAGAAACTGAAATCTGAGGTACAATATGTCAACATCCACAGTCAGTCATATTCTTTAACCCTTAAACTCAAATGTCAGTTTCACACCTAGTCTTAATTTGAAGAAATTGGTGAACACAACAAACAGCGAAGGTTGAGTTTAGCGTTTTCTTAAGGCCTCCAAAGTTGTGTGTTTTACTTACTATAAAGAAGCATGTGAAGCAACAAATTTATAGGATTTATTAAGCTGTAGAGATGGTACATTAGAACAGCCTTACCCCTAAGTCCTGCAGAACCCATAGATAGCTTCTCTTGCTGATACTGCTCTCTCTGTTGTTGGGTGAGCGGCAGGGTCTGCCCTTTGCTGTTATATGTTGTACAGTATCTAATCACTTGTTCATAAGCACCCTTCATAAAGCAAATCTCTGGTTTGTCCTAAGGAAAAATATATTCACATGAATTACTAGAGTCCTCTTACCTACATCATACATTCTGAAATAAGAGCAAACCTATTCATTTCAAACTATAATCTATTTTCATAATAGTTTAAATTTTAGAAAGCTCTCCTGAAATTAGGGCATTTTATTAGGCATTGTGGATACATACACACAGTTAATGTCCTGAGCATTTAATATGTAGTAAGGCTTATCTGCACAGGCAGCTTGACAGCAACACAGCTTTATCGGTAGCACTTTATTAAAGAGTTTCTCCCTCAGTGTAGTTGATTTCTCTCTGAGGCAGTAGCTACGCTGGTGGGAGAAAGTCTGTTGACACAGGGGAGCCTGGTCAGTGTAACTCTCACTCAGTTATTCTGGTGATATTCTGAACCTTTTAACAGCAAGCTAACTTTTTGCCATAGGCACTAAGGAAATATTCCATAAATCCAGGATCCATGGTCTTCCATGACACATGCTGCTTATGAGCCTGTGATTATTTCATGCTGATCAGACTTCAGATTCTTTGACACACACCAAAAAATGCCACCTGATGTTTTGTGTAAACATGTTTTATATAAAACATATGTAAATAAAAATGAAGAAAGCTATTTCTTCCTATTATTCCATATGAAGTAGTTACATAAGAATGGCCATATCAGGTCAGACCAAAGGTCCATCTAGCCCAGTATCCTGTCTGCCGACAGTGG
>CM057846.1:166238705-166269744 GCA_030068395.1 Apalone spinifera
AGCCTCATTTGCATAGCTTTGGCGCAAAAGTGCGCCAATGTAGACGTAGCCCAAGTGTTTAGGGGCCTTATTCTGGGGAGTGGATCTCATGTTAGAATGTTTCGTTTTGTGATGGACAGAGTTCACTACTAAAAGTCAGGAGGCGGGTGTAAAAACAGAAAATCCAGCCCTTTGGCAGGGACAAAATATTTCTGGTTGGTCCTTTTGTTGGTGGCATGACCAATGCTAGAGTCTGCCAGATATCAGCAGAATCAATGACAACTTCCTTCATCAGGAGTGTGATCTTGAAAGAGGTAGGAGGCTGCAGGATATGCAAGAGTCTGTACTGTTTCTCTTGCACCTCCTGCAGATTGTGTTCTTGTGCCACAGCCACCCTCAAACAGTTCTTGAAATTGTTTAGTGTAGTCTGTTAGGGGTAGAGTGATCGGAATGATGGCCTCATCAGGTGACGAAGAGGAATTGTGGAGTGAGGATCTCTCCTCTCCTTCAGAGAGGGAGTCATTCTCTGGTGATTGCAGGTGTTCCAGGGAGTTTGGTGCCATGTCCTTGGGTGTAAGCTGAGATCTCTTGGCCAGTGTGGAAGGAGCAGGCAGGTAGCGGAGGAGCATGTGATGACTCTGTGGAGTGTGGGTCCCACGGCAGATGTCCCTGAGTGGGGCTGGAGTGTTGCAACGAGAACCAACTATGCTGACTACTGCCTGCATCACAGAGAAAACAACAGAGCTGGTGACCTGGGCGAGTATACTGAGCACACCGACAAAGCTGATGAAGGCAGTGCCAAGGAAATGCAAGCTGTCCCTGATGGGCACTTGTACGATGGTGCTAAGCCAGGGTGTGTCGTGGATGGTGCCAATGGTGCAGATGAAGGAGTCTGAGTCGGTGTCCGAGATGGAGACATTTCGGTAGAGGGTCTCTTAGGTGCAGTTTCCGGTGCCATCTTGTGCACCAAATTGTGATGTTTAGTCTGTGCAGTGGAAGGCAGTGCTAACGGTACTGTCAGTGCTGATTACTTCTGCTTGGGCTCAGAATTTGCTCTCTTGGGCAGCACTGAATGCTTAAGCAGTGCTGTGCCTGAAGTGACAGGCTTGTCACCAACACTGACCCTAGATGAGCTGGTGCCAGAGGCAGCAATTTTGGCAGAGAAACTGGGTTTTACCCTTTGCCTTGTCAGATGAGGTAGAGGGACAACCTTTGTCCATACCTCTTTGTTTATCCATGTCCTCAGGTGTGGTTGGTGAGAGTTATCTTGTAGAGGTTGAAGTGGCTTTTTGTACAGATAAGACTTAAGTCTGTTAGTGCAGTTTCACCGTGCTCTAGCGGTAAGATTAGAGCAGTGCAAGCATTTTTGCGTCATATGTGCCTCCCTGAGGCACTTTACGCAGGAGGCAAGGCCATCCAAGATAGGCATGGTCTCCCGGCAGGAGTCACAGCATTTAAATCCTGGTGAGCATAGCGAAGAGTGAACAAAGAACTGGGTGTTTTTGGTGGTGGGGAGGGGTTTGAGACAAACAGGAAGGGTAGGTGTAAAAAATTTGGACATGAAGGAAAACTGAGGAAAATTAATGGATTTGTTGTTTCTGGTGGAAAAAGGGCAAGTAACAAGAAGTTTGTCTGCTGTCAAGGACAGTGGAGAAGGAACTGAGGGGCCACACCATGTGCGCGCTTAACGGACACCGATGGCCCAAGGAGAGGATGCGGCATATGTGCGGCACAGCAGGGCACTGCTCGAAAAGTTTCTGGTCACTGGTACAAGGACACACCAGGACCTAGAGTGGAGCAACCAGAGGGACATCACTTGGACTATATTTCTCCCAGTGTAGGCATAAGACAGTGGTGGTCAAAAGAAGAGAAGAAGGGATGTGGATAGCAGTGATAGTCCCACCTTCCTACTTCTACTGAAGTGAAAGAAAAGATGCCCACTGACAACAATGGGAGCAAAATCAGAGTAGTTTTAAAAGAAGCTGTCATTTGTCTGACTTTCCTACTTGTTGTTTCCCTCTATCTTTATCTCCTTGCACTTTTCCCTACTTGTAGCAATTCTCAGTCCTCACCATGCCTTTACTTCTCCACCCTTCATTAAAGTGGTCTGCAATAAAAGTTCCTATCTACACCAACGAGCCATCATCAGTGTCAATTCTTAAGACATTAACTTTGTAGGAGAATCCACACTGAATTACTACAACTTGCCTCCATGTTCAGCAAGACATCACTATCAATTAAATTTGGTTCACACTTGTAAGTTTATTCTTTGCAACTAGGAGGGTAGAAAAATGATTCTGGTATGTTTGATACTCCTGCTCTAATTCTACAACTAGATTCCATTTTTATTTATATACTATAGCAAGTAGCCACCCCAATCATGTTTTCAGTAATGACAGGAAAAACTGAGCCTCTCAATGTTTTGGATTCTTTTTAAACCACAGCCATCATAATATCCCTAAGACCTATTTTTTCCTTTTTTTTTTTTTTTTTTTTTTTAAACCAGAGAATTCCCAATAGACAGCACAATTGGGACAACAGGGCCCAGAAATCCCAAAATACTGAACAGGCAAGAGAAAGCTACTTCTTTCCCCAGGAGATAGTCTCTCCAGAACTGCACTGAGGCATAGTACAATGGCACGTAGGTGGTTTCACTACATCCGACTAGGGATGTGAAAGTATAACCACGTACGCTGTTAACAGATGAACCTGAGTTCATCTGTTTACCTTCATGGGTACATGTGGGGAGTTGGCTTAAAAGCCAGTTTCCTGTGCACACTGGCTTCCAGTAAAATTTTCAGCAGTTACACATTTACTTAAACACATTTTAAACATCCCTACATCAGACAGCTCTGAATTTACTGTAGAATAATGGAGATTGCCTATCTCCTAGAACTGGAAGGGACCCTGAAGGTCATCTAGTCCAGTCCCCTGCTTTCACAGCAGGACCAAGTACCACCCCTGACAAATTTTTGCCTGAATCCCTAAATGGCCCCCACAAGGATTGAACTCACAACGCTGGGTTTAGCAGGCCAATGCTCAAACCACTGAGCTATCCCTCCCCCATCTGGTAACCTTTATCTGCACTAAAAGTCAAGAGAAAAAAGTTAAATATATTCCTACTACATACCTCAGCATGCTGTCCATCTGAAGTAAAAATATGAGTAACAGTCATTTCATTCTTTGTCAGAGTTCCAGTTTTATCTGAACAAATCACATTACAGCAACCTGAAAAAAATAATTCACACACAAGATAGGAGTCTTGTTTGAAACATGCAATAAGATGTGTGGAAGAAAACACTGTCCTCCCTCTGTGTTTGTAAGAAACAAGTAGTCAGAGGCAGTTTCATTACGAGCTGCAGCAAGGGAAAAACTGATTTGGACACTCCCCCCCAGGCAGATCTTGGAATACAAGCAATTATGAAGCAGTTTATATATGGTCCATTAAATATAACAACAAATCTCCTTCCCATTACAGACACCAATGGCTAACAGTTATTTTAGTTCCACCTAGATGCTCCTTATCTTAAGGTCCCTACCAGAGTCAGCATTCTATCCTTATCTTCGTATGGAGGCGAGAGGCGAAGGCAGCGTCTTATTACAGCTCTCGCGTTGTCAGGCCACAAACTTAGCCTGACTCTTGCTCTGCTACTGACAAGACTAAGATGGCTGCACACTTATTCCCCTATTCCCTTTTTCCTGCCTCCACAGATGTTAATGTTTCAGAAGTTCATTAGAAAGAGGGTGTTAATTTATCTAGTTATGGATTTCATTTATGCTTTAATTTCTCATTATCGCCTCCAGTACTCTTGTATGCCAAAAAACTAATGCAGGTTGAACCTCTGTGGTCTGGAACTCTCTGGCCAAGCAACATGTAGTCAAATAGGATCATGGGATGTTGCAGGACCAGAGGTTGTCAGAAGCTGAGCCTATGGGGCAGCACAGCCTGCAGGGCAACGAAGCCAGGTGAGCCACTGGAGCCCACAGCAAAGCAAAGCAAAGCAAAGCAAGTAGGGTCCCCCTGAGCCAGCAGGGCCATGGTGCTGGTGGGGCTGCCAGAGTGTCCAAGGCCAGGTGCAGCAGAGGCCAGCGGCCAGAGAAGAGCCCAATGGGAAAACTGACATTCGCCCCATCCAGTAAACTTCCTTATCTAAGACCAGACAGACCCCAAGGGTGTTGGGCCAAGGAGGCCCAACCTATACAGTTAATACCCAAGTTATAAAATACAAAAAATGAAATTGTAAGTCCAATGCCATATTTTTTCCTGCAGAATTTTTTTTGCCTGTGCTGAGTCAAACTGATTCAAAGGATTCAGCACAATTGTCAAAAAGTAGCTAAAAAATACTACACAAAGATTTATGAATGCAGCTAAGAATTATAATTTTTCAAAAAGTTTGTCTTCCTGTTTACTGAACTTCAAACTATATAAAGGAAATGTCAAAAATGTTGTGAACAGTAAAGTTTAACACAGAACTGGGCAAAATGACCCACGGATGCAGCATGGAGCCCCAGGTAGGCTCTCTGGTTTCCTCACCCCACCCACACACTGCTCAGAAAAAATGGCTGCCAGGCCATTTCTCTATTGTGAGCCTGCGGCACGGGGGGGGGGGGGGGGGGGGGGGGGGGGGGGGAGAAAGGAAGAAAGGCTTCATGAGCTGCGCCCCCACTTCCAACACAATCCCATTGGCTGGTTTCAGAAAAACAGGTAGCACATGAAGCACCACTTCCCTCCTCCCAGGCTTGTAGTTATTCACACGCGCACATGACCCCTGCAGCCTGTGCAGGGGTGGGGCAGGCAGGGAGGCTGCCTCATACGTGCTGGACTACTGGCCAGGAGTCACCTAGGTAAGTCTGCAGGCCAGAGCCTGCCTTTGGCATCCCAGCCCTTCCTTCCCCCAACCCTCTACCCCCCCATTCCACATAACAAACCCTCTGCCCCCATCCTGCATCTATACCCTTTCCCAGAACTTGCACCCCAATCCTCTGCCCCATGTCACAACCCAAACCCCTGCACCCCATGCTATACTCCATTCCCCTGCCCCAAGTCACAACCCCCTCCTGCCCTAGGTTACATATCAAACCCCTGCACCCCCCACTCCTATCCTAGGCCACAACCCAAAGCCTTGCACACCAGTCCAGTGCCCCAGGTCACAACAGCCTCCTTTACCCCAACTCCATCCCAGACCCCACACCTCCTCCATTAATACAATGGAACAATGCAACCCTTGACCATTTTTCAAAATCTTGGAGTGCCGCCCATCAGAAATTATTGCCCACACCTGGTTTAAAAGCTCTTATTTCCATAGCAACCACAAATTCTTCCTTATGTCAACAAGGAATTTATTATTACTCTAGCAAAGAGAATGACTATAGAAATTTCCTATATTGAGCATTTAAAAGCTTATAATAACGTCTTCTTTAGGTATTTAAACTGTTCTAATTAAAAACATCCAAGTTTAAATGGCACAGATTTTTCAGAATGAGAGACTGACTGATCCTACAATGCAAGAAAAGTTACAGTATCTTGAGACAGTGTCTCAATGCCTCTGACATTTTAGGAACTAAGAAGATTAAGAGAATCTTGCAGCATTGAAGCACTCTGCATGTTCATGAGTATCCATGCACTAAAAAACAAACAGAATTTGTCTTCGGTCAAATATCTACAATAAAGCTTCATATATGACATTAAAAACACAAGTACTTGAAAAGTTACATGAAAACTTTCTGATGATTGAACATGCAACTTTTAAGTACCACAACTCAGAATAATACTATTCCTAAATAAATGACAACCTATCAATGCTTTTAAAATTGTCAAGTTATTCACTTTTCTGTACTTGGTTAAATAAGTATTTTAATTAGTGATCCATTTTCTTCCACACTGTTACACCTGTGAAATCACAGCCCTGACAATGACATGCAGGCCAATGAAATCTGTATGCACGATGCAAGGCTCAAGAAACTGGAGAAGAAGATGCATTACAGATCCTGCAATAAATTCAATGGTGCAGTGATTTTTGTAAAAATGTTTCAGTTTAGAAATAGGGTACATAATCAGTATTAATGTGTTCTTGGTAAAATCATTCATAACTGTAGTTGACCAAACTTGTTAAACTTTGCTTTTAATGCTAACTCCATAATACTCATATCACAGTATTTATTATTTGGTTTAGTCATACCTAAAGTCTCAACAATAGGTAGCTTTTTTACAATAGCCCTTTTCTTGACCATTCGCATAACACCAAGAGCCAACGTCACTGTTACCACAATTGGCAGTCCTTCAGGGATTGCAGCTACAGCCAGACTAAAATAAAAACACACAACACATTAGAATGTTATGTACCAATTAAAACAAGTTATACAGAATGATTTACTGGTACACAAACGCCATTTAGTCTGGAAAAAACACATGGTACCTTGTGTAAATGAACCAATATGCCATGGCTCCAGAGTTTACTGTTCAGATGCACAAATTCAGATGAACTATGATACTTAAGCAAAATGGTGTGAAAATAAGGATGAAAGATCCATTGTGAAGTGTCCTCCCTAACTAATAAAATCTGAATTGTGCATAAATCACATCAAATTACCACATAAGAAGGGTAATTCAGCTCTTCAATATGTATTTTTCTAGAAAAATGCCAAAAAGTTCCTCTCTATTGCAGGCTGCACAAAATTCAAGACTATCACTTCACAGCCGTGAACGGCTGTTCACATTCAGAGGGAGAGGGAGAAGCAGGGATGGAGCAAAAATCAGTAGATTCATGGCACTCAAAGTGTTGGAAAGGAGGGGGAAGTGTGGGGCTCCAGTGCCCCAATGTGCAAGAGGCACATAGAGGAGGGGGCAGAGTAGAGGTCCACAAGCATAGCCCCAGTGGGCCACGGGCTGCTGCGACCCACTTATTTGTGGTTGCGCAGCACTGTTCTATGTTGTTCAGTGTTACATTTATAAGAAACGTACAGAGCTTAAAGAGCACAGTATGTATTATACAGACATATCATATTACATACACAGTTGATTTTCAAGTGTTTGCTTTAGTGTTCAAAGAAGAATATTTTTTTATTTTGATGCAAAAGTCTCACCTCACACCAATAGTAAACATATCAAGGATATGCTTTCCTTGCAACCAGCCAACCAGCATAATAATACCTACAAACAGAACAAAGCAGGTGTGTATTTAAATATAAAACAATGTAGAGGCTTCAGTGTGATCAAACATTAAGCGTATTTAAACTTGTCATTTGTATAATATACTGCTGCTCTGCAACCCACGCTTAGTGCATTATACGGTTTAGTTTCTTTAACCAGGGTGATGCAGGTCTGTTAAAGCATGGCAATACCCTTCAGCATAAAAACTGAATAAAATTTCTGTCAGCTAAATCACTGAACAGCACTTTCACAGATTCAAAATTAAAAGGCACAATGGCCATCTATAAGGAAGGGAGGATTTAGAGTAGGAAAGTATCAGAAAATAAGGCAGTGTGGGAAGAGATCTATAGCAATCAAAGATGTATGCATCAAATATCTACACGTATGAAAGCAACACTGACTTAGTGGTTTTCAACAAACTGTTGATCCACAGCAATTAACAGATCAATAAAATTAAAAGCAAGCAGACAAGTAGTCATTTTAAATTCCCAACATTTCCAAGACTATATTATTTCATTTACAGCTACATAAGCATCTAGCAGGAATGAATTATGAATTATACTAAAAAGCTACAATGCAGATACAAATATTTTCTTACAAATATTTTCTTACCTATTATACCAAAAGAATATAAGGAAAGCTGTTTTCCTAAAAGGTCCATACTCTTCTGCAGAGGTGTCTTCGGAGCCTTGGAAGAAATTTAAGCATTCAGGTGACAATTGAATCATTATAGTTTAAAGCAATACAACCATACAAATTATGATACTAAGTTCCCAAAAAATGTAAGCGTTTAGTCCAGTGGCCCTCAGCGTGATGGATTTTGTTTCAATAAGCATTTCCTCCTTATTCTCCCCCTCCCCCCCTTAGCCCTACAGTAAGCAGCAAGCAGAGCACAAGGACAACAAGGCATTAATCTGGAGAAACCTTGCAACACTGTTGCATTCTGTCAGGTTGCCCAGATTTAAAAACTACCGCCCCACCCACGTTTCTCTGGTGAATCCCCTTATTTTGACAAGCTGTCTTTTCAAAGTTATTTTTCCTCTAAAGAAAAATTGGGGTTTTTAAAAAGGAATCTAAAGATACAATTTCAACAGTTACTCTTGGCAATGACCCTTTAGCCAAAAGGGATTACATAACTTCAGGTCACTATAGATGACATTTTTGGTCATTTCTGTGGAAGACCTTTGTTCAACATGCATGCTAAACAAAATCAATGTTCAGTTAGTCAAGTTAAATTTGTTTTATTGGTGTCCGAACACTCTCTAGCAGGGCTAAGGGGGCTGCTAAACACTCTCTTTTTTGGGTAAGGGGCTGCTGACCCACGGGGGGGGGGGGGGGGGGGGAATCAGTTGGGGGCCGCACATAAGTGAAAATAAAAAACCCTCACTAACATGGCCGTCAACCAATGCAAGATACTCTCCACAGTCCCTTTGCACACTAGAGTTGATGGGCCTAGTAGACTGTGTGCACTGCAGCCTCATGGTGGGTCAGTGGGGTGACTAGAGTGCCAGCACAGGCTCCCCAATGCTGGAAGGAACCCTGAGCCTCAGGAACCGGATCCAGGCAAACTGGGTGCCTCATCCGGTCCTTTGGCCTAATGTCCCCCACCCCTGCTCTATACGATGAACATAAGAATATAAATGAAACAATTCCTAATGAAAAATGCATTTCCATGGGGTGGTGTTTTTTTTGGTTTTTTGTTTTTGTTTTTTTAAGGATTATTCTAGCCTAGAAATGAATCCAAAAAGTTCAGAATCTTATTTGAATGATCCAAACATTTTACATCAATTTTGTTTAACTTCATGACTTGAATGCAATTACTGGTTGTATGCTCAGAGTTCAGACTTGTTATATTTTTCTTTTCTCCTACACAAAACAAGTGACACCAATAAAACTAGAAGATTATAGCTTCCAAGTTTCTATGCTAAAACAACAATACAATCTCCATAAACAAATTTTTTGATGAAAAGTATTTACCTCTAAAGTCTATTGTGCTTGAAATACTTACTTCTTCTGCTTGCATCATTTTAAAAACCTCCCCAAACTCTGAGTTTTCTCCAGTTCCAATCACTATTCCCTTTAAAAAAAAAATTATTCCAACTTGAGGCATATCAACTGTTAATGGCTCTTGACAATTTGTTTACAGTTTATGGACCAAGTAGTGATTAGTTGGACTGATTTTTATAGCTCTCTCAATATTCTGGACATGCAGGATAAGCATTTTGAAAGCCATTTGTACACTGAAGTATTCAGTAACTTCTCGGGTAATCTCAAGGAATACAATGCCATTTAACCCTAACCTTACGTTGATAGGACCAGCAGTGATGGGATAGCCCCAATAGAAAGGAAAGTCTTCATCAGGGGAGGTGCAGAGGGCCCCCCCCCCACTCCGCAGGCTCTACCCCAGTGGTCCCCAAAATATTTACCTTATGTCCCTCTTACCCCTGTTTGCACCACCCCTCACACTCACCCCAGCTGTGGCAGTGGCAGAGCAGGGCTGGGTGGTGCTCCCTCACCACTGCCCTTTGGGGCCGGCCTGGGTCCCACCATACTCCTCTAATGTTCCCCTTCATCCCCTCAGGGGGCTGCAGCCCACAGTCCGGAGACTACTACTCTATCCATTCACTGGCCAGCAGAGGAGAAAATAAATTGTTCCCTCACACTCCCTTTCATTAATTTAAACTCTAGTCTGGGCCACATGAAGCCTTTGTTCCATTCCAGTTGAGTTCAGGCTAAGTGAGCTGCTTCAGGTAGCTGCATAGAGGCCCAACAAATATTGGAATTACTAGACAGAGATGTCACTTAGAGCACCGTTCCTGCACTTCGAGTATTCAAACACAGACCAAAACAAAAAAGGATTCTCAGTAGCACTACAGGAATATGTGAAGGAATATGGGCCATTAGAACTTTCCTAGCAATATGTAATCAAGAGCCAGGCATGCTACTTTTACAAACATGACTGATACCTTATCAAGAAGCTGTCTGCTAGAGTTAAGCAAAAAGTGTTTGCCTACTTTTGTTTTCACCTGGCTAATTTTGATAGACATTCTTTCAGAAGTACAGCAGCAATAGAGGCTTGTGGCTTTAGAGCACTGGAAATTGAATTGTTAAAAGTCTGTCTTCAACCCGCAAGGGGGGGGGTGAGAGAAGGGAGGGAAGAGAAGGGGGAAGGAGTTAACAGGCCAAGCACTAAGTGTCACTAAACTACTCTATTTCTAGTTCTAGGGGACATCCAAAACATAGTTGCTGTTTGGTTTTTCAGGCTCTCACCCAAAAGAAAGTGGCCAGGTGACACTTACTGGTTCAGTGTGGAAGTATGTTGCATGATCAGCTTATGGCTTTTCTACATTCACTAATGAATAAGGCTAAAATTTTATCATGGATATTTTTAATTAAAAAGTCACGGATAAGTCATGAGTAAGCAACAAGAATTCACAGAAACCATGACCTGTACCTCACTAAAAGATATCCCTGGAAAGAGTCCTGCCGGTTGGCTGTGGCAGCTTGATTGCTGCAGGAACCCACTGGCTCCCTGCTACGTCGAGCAGGTTTGAGGTCACTATACCAGGCCAGGAGCTGGGAGCTGCAGGGGAGAACTGACTAGGAGCTCCAGCTCTGGGGCATGAAAGTCATGGATTATGTCACAGAATCATAACCATAGTAATGAATAATGAGCATGCACCTGGAGTCCTGGCTATTCACCTTGGGAGAAAATGAACTTGCGGCCTGAACAGGAGAGATTGAATCCAGAGGAATGTTGGATTCATCAAGCAATTATGTCCAGCCACAAGAGTGGTCTGGTCAGAAATCCTTTTGGTGAGTTAGAGATTTGATGAACTGACTCCTGTGAATGAGGCCCAGAAGAATGTGAACCATGAGTTTACCAGGATATTAATGGAGACTGGTGATTGAGAGGTCAGTACAAGGACACCTGTTATAACTGACCTGAGTTTTTCCAGTGATGATGCTGGGGGAGGGAATGGATCAATAGAACTTTTGACCCCAGACAGTGTGGGTGGGGTATGACCAAACTAGTTGCTGGCACCCCCAGTGATTTGTTTCCAATAGAGTTGAAAGGAATGGTTCCCAGAAGTAAAAGATCTGGAATTTTGCAGATTGGTCTTGAGCTCCTGATATAGGATTGTGGATTGGCCTGTAAACGCTACAAGCTCTCCCCACATGCACACACTCCCTTTTTAAGTAGTCTCTGTCCCCCCCCCCCAGGTTTTTGGAACCAAGTAACTGAAATTACAAAAAAGTTCTGCTATAGTGCATCAGGTAGTTAAACATCTCTATGTTAAATAGCAAAAGGTTATGCATTTTAAATATTGGTTTAAGAAATATATAAATATTGTACAGCTATTAAACTACATTATCAACAGATGGATGAACTTCAAGTAGGTCTGGCAGCTTAAAAATAATTAAGACATGCTGTACGTTGTTTTCTACCAATAGGATATTACCTTTGCTTTTCCACATATAACCAGTGTTCCCATGAAAGCAATATTGCTTCTGGAGGTGAGGTCTCCATTGGTAGCAGCTGGCTGAGGAGCAGTGGATTTAGCACAAGGAGCAGTTTCACCTGTCAGACTAGATTCATCAATGGAAAGATCCACAGCCTATGGGAACAAAATATACCGATGAAATAAAAAGCAGCGTGTCCCTCTGTACTGTAAAACTTGAGTTTTTCAAGGCATTCAGAAGGCTAGGACAGTTTAATTTCCTTCAGATTCCTTTCTTAGAAACATAAAATATATATATGTAAGGTACATACATAAACTGACTATAAAAGCATGCTTAGTTAAAGTGAACTGAAAAACTAACTACATGAACAAGCTGTTCTATGGAACATATTTTCTAGTACAATAAATGCAAAAGTCTTTGGGGCCTTCAGTATTAAGCCAGAGGAAAGCTTGAAAAGAAGAAAAACACAAGGAATACAGAACAGCTTGCAAAAACCATGGAGGCACAGTACTGAGAACAAGTAAGAATGCAATTCACTTGTCTTTATTAAAATCAACAACAGGATCCCAAAACCTTAATTTCTTTATTGGTCCACCCAAAGAAGGACTGTAATTGTGATCTATTCTTCCACAAACTAAAATAGTTAATTAGGATTGCAACTACATATGCACAGCTGCATCATCCTTTCACTCTCACCTATGACTCAGTTCTTAGCTTCATTCTTCGGAAACTCCTAACAAGAATCCTGCTTGCTAAAGTGCTTGCTGTTTACACATAATTTCTTGATAAAAATACCATTCCCTGCCAATAGTCAAGGTGGCCTTGTTGCTCAGGAGATACATCTATGCAATCATGTTTCTTTAGTCTAGAATCCCTTAAATCAGCAGAACTTCCCAGGAAGGAGTCTGGCAGAAAGAGGAAGAATTAGCATTAAGAAAAATAAAACAGGTTAAGACATGGGGTAAAGAAATAAGAGGTAGTGCAAAGCAAGCAAAAAGTTAATATAAAAATGACCTGAAGGATCTTGCAGCCAAATCCAACTCCCATTAAACTTTGTCCCATTGGCTTTAATGGTAGTTAGTTTTGGCCCCTTAAAAGAACCAGAAGTCAAACACACAAAACTGCTCTGCTCTACTCTTCTGAAGCTGTGTCTACACTGGCGCGATCTTGTGCAAGTAAACTGACGTTCTAATGTATGAAATCAGGGCTTCTTGCGCCAGAACTGTGACACTCCCGCTCAGGAATAAGCCCTTTTGTGCAACTGTTCTTGCGCAAGAGGCCAGTATAGACAGGCAACATGAACTTCTTGCGTAAGAAAGCCCTATGCTTTCTTGGTTAAAATGGCCATCAGAGCTTTCTTGAGCAAGAGAGCATCTACACTGGCATGGATGCTCTTGCGCAAAAGCACATCTTTTGCACAAACCACATGCCAGTGTAGACACCTCTTCTGGAAGAGTTTTTGCACAAGAACTCTTCCGCAAAAAGAGTTCTTGCGCAAGATCATGCCAATGTAGACGTAGCCTGAATGTAATCAATCTGTAAAGGAATGTTGATTAAATAGGGACCAGCATTTATTTCTAATTAATCAATCTACACTTTAGCCAGCTACCTGATGAACTCTTTAAGGAACAAATGGGAAGATCCATCATTAAAACACCTAATTTCTTTAAAACAACGTCTTAAAATATGAAGATGGATTGGCATTGCACTCAAAACAATTCTGTGATGGATCACAGCAATTCTGGTATTTCCAGTCTATAAAAGAGGTAACATTTTTTTATTTACTGGGTATTCTTTATCAGTGCTGGATAGCAAGATAAATATAGATCACTAGATAAAGATAATGTAATTAACATTAAAAAGGATAGTACCTTCACTAAAGCGCTTTGTGATCAGCCATATCCCTTCTATATCCTGCTATTCTCTCAAATAGTTACCAGGGCAGTGCCCTTTTTTTTTTTTTTTTTTTTTTTAAATGTTGGTGCTGTATCAATAAAGGAAAAGGAACACTTGTCAAAAACTGCAATTAATCTTTCAATCATAATCAATAAAAAGTATGTAGAATTGAATACCTACAGAAAGAGCTAGCTATAGTTTTTTATGCAAACAGTACAGTACCACAAGTCTATCTATGGAATTTAAAAATATGAACTGCATTGGGTCTTCTTGTTCAGCTTTAAAAAATGAGACAAAAGCATTTAAATAGTCACTCCCAAGAAATATTTTTGTCTGAAGCTTGCACTGTATTATACAATATTTTATTTGTCTGGGTTACAGTCTGATTTTGGAGAAGATTAAACAGAATACATGGACAGCTCATTAGTATACAGAGATCAGAAAGGATGAAGGAAGTTTCAAAATTTTGAGATTTAGAAAAATGAGGTTTTTAGCATACACTCTAGGAGTTATTTCAGTAAAGTCCCCCGCCCCACCCTTTCTTCTTGTATCTAAAAGTTTTAGGAGGACAAATACTGCTTAATTCTTAATTTCCGCAGTTTTCTAAGACTATCGTCAATTAGAACATCGGATTGAAAATTAGTTGTTTAAATACCGAGGAACTCTTTGGAATTGTTTTTCAACTGTGTTATTCCCTTCACCTTTGACTGGTATGGCTAAGGCATACAACCTTTCCAGGCTCTTAGACATATGAATATTTACAGTGGAAATCTAAGAATCTAACAATCTCATTTTCAATTAGCTCTAAATATGTATAAGGGAGGTCATTAAGGTCAAGCAGATTTGATCTTATCCCAAAATTCCCTTACCTCAATGTGCTCATGTACAACTGCAAATTCTATTAAAAGATTAGATTAGAAATATTGGAACTCAAGAATATGCTTTTAAAATATTTACACATGTGGAATATTTTCTTCTCATTCATATGGCTTTGTCTAATAAGGTCATAAACCATAATGAAAGCTAGTGAAAAAATCATCACTAACTTCATCTTTTGACAAGTCAATATAAAAAACCCATCTACATCCTGTACATCCATAGATCATATTCTAGATATGGAATCAATTGTGCATGCATCAGCATTTACTTTTCTACAAGAGATGCAAATGTAGGAACCAAGAATATTTTGTCAGTCAGCATTCTATTCAACCCACCTCTCAGAAAAGGCTTCTTAGGATTGCTACACCACTGAATAGAACATGCAGGTTACACTCTTGTGTGTTTACAATCAGACATTTTTCTGAGCTATTTATTGTTAGCCTTTTTGCCAAATAAGGTATTTATTGAATACTTTAGGCAACCACCTGTCTTGAGCTACAAGAAAAAGTGTGACTATCGCTAAGACAAAGATTAAAGGACACTTTAAATGACTTTTCAGAACACCAAATATCTGCAATGCTAATTTTTGAAATAGTCTTATTTTTTCCTCCTGAAATAGCCTGTGAAGATTAAAAGTAAAATTACATCCCCATTGGTTCAAGGCAGCTAGAAAAAAATGGCTGTCGAGAGAATAAAGAACATTTGTTCCACTTCTTTGAAACGTAAAACAAGTGACTTAAAACCAGTACAGTATGGTGCACTCTAGGGATGTTAGATATCAAGTAAGAATAGTCTAATAATCACATGAATTCCTATCGCCACAAGGTCCGAGCTCCCTGCAGACAGTCCTCAGATCCCCCCCAGACAGGGGCTGCTACTGCAAAACAGCTCCTATCCATGGTGGGTCTGAGCTCCCCATGGAAAGAAGCTGCTGTGCAGCTATGTAATGAAATATATCTGATTAGAAGCAGTTCACAATCCTTACATTAGCACATGCAAATTAATAAACAGCAAGCCATATTTGACACAGCTTCTCAGTGGTTCAGTTTTCTTAAAAATGAAATGGGCAACTTGAAGAGAATCTGTTAAATGCTTCTTACTATTGAGCAGAAATTCAGATGTCTTGGGTTTACACACTTGTTATAATGCTGATCCCAATTAAGGCAATATCTCCCAAATCCAACCAACCAGACACTATCTGGGGATAACTCTACCCAGATCATAAAGATCCAAATCTGCATTGTACAAAGCTTCAGCCCTTCTAGCTTCTGCTCAGGCCACAATTTTGGCTATTTGGCTCACGAAAAGTTATGCTCTTTGGGTGCCAGTTGGTCCCTTTAGTGATCTAGAATTCAAAGGTCACAGAGCTTTAAAAACACCCACACAACACACACCAACCACACACTTTTGCTCTCCTCTACCAGGCACAGCACTTCTGGAGACAGCACAGAACCTGGCCCACAGTCTTAATTACATTTTCTGCAGACCTCTGCCTCATTCACACTAACAGTTTAATTCACTGTCCAATCTCCATGAGACAGGAGGTGTCTCAAGGGAAAAAATTGTGATAATATAACTGAAGATCAAACTAGGATAGATAGAGAAAAGGGGACAGATTTCAGTTCACATGGTTAACCTTATCTTTTACATTCACTGGGTCGGAGTCTTCATTTTAAGATCTTTATGCTTTTGTTTTGTTTGGAATTTCCAAGCCTCACCTCACACTCATACAGTTTTCTTATGCACACATGCTCTATGCCAGTGGAACATTGGAAAAACCAGTAAAGCCACAAATTAAATTAAATCAGTGCACGTGGAAAATTCATATTTTAACATCCTTTGCTGTAGCCCAGTCGGGACAGATTTTCACCAAGCCAGTGAAGGGTCTTGCCTAGGAGTTCTTGTGAATTTCAATTTAATACCTCAAATGGTGTAAGCAGCAGAGTGGCTTAAAAACAACCCCCCCCTTCCACCCTCCAAAAAAAAGGAGCATAACTTTTCATGAGCCAAATAGTTTTCAAAATAAAAACAAAGGACAAAAATCTCAAAATAAGAAGTTTGACAAAGTCAGAAACGTTTGAATAGACCTTTAAAGTGACAATGCATCAGCAACTCTTAAACAAGTATCACTGAACCTAAAGTACAGAATTTGAAATTTTGTACAAGATTCAGAAGTTTGAATCTAGCTGTTTTCCTCTGACACCTCCACTAAGTTCCTCATACATAGAAGCCAAAAGATGAGATGTAATTCTTGAAATACTTAGTATATACATTTAGCAATAGATTCTACAAGGCCTCCCCTTTCCCATTCAACCTCTTAGCACTCCTGGAAGAAAAAATATTTAATGTAGTTTCCAGCCATCGTGTCTTTTTCCCCCAAGTTAAAACTGAGCATATCTACTGTACTGGGTTACATCAGGAACATAAAAGATACAGTTCAGGCCAAGAGACTCCAAATCAAATCAAGATATATACTAACCTGGTCAGCCATTTCACAAAGAACCTAAACCGGCCTTCAAGTTTCAATTAAGGAACATTTATAACTCATCAAGTATGAATCAGGAGAGGTCACTGAGAAGGTACATACACAATCCCACAACCACACCAGAAAGAGGGACTAAAAGGATTATAGTGGTTTATGGAAGAGAATGGCTATCATTTAAAAGCCATTGGAAAACAACATCATCAGTAATTAAGAAGCTCAATGTGGCAAGCACTGATCTGGCCTATTGCTACATATGGTTGATAATTTTCTAAACACATACCTCAAACAAGCGTAGATCAGCAGGGACTTTGTCTCCCACTGACAGGCAGACTGTATCACCTGGAACTAAGTCTCTTGCAAGCGTGTGTTCCACCCTACCTTCACGTACACTGTGGAGAAAACAAATACAGTCAACCAGAAGTGGAAATGCATATTCAATTTAGAAATTTCTTCCCTGAATTTTGATTGGGGCAGAAATCCCTATTACATATCATTACAAGCAGGCTAAAAACAAAAAACTGATTTTAAGCAGATTATCTCTACATTGCAACCAAAGACTTCAGTTTCAAACAATAACACTGATAACAAAATTGCCCTTAGGTTACGTTTCCAAATACTAATTAATTTGCACCATTCTAAATGTCTTGAGCATAAAATATCACCACGTATCAAGTTAAAAAGCTATAAAAATTAACTACTTCTGAAGCCAGATCCATTGAATTATGAAAATATAAGGCTGGAAGTGACCTTGAGAGATCATCAAGTCAAACCCACTGCATACACCTGCATGATCCCTCACAGGTGTTTGTCCAATGTGTTAAACCCCCAATAATGTGGATTCCACAACCTTCCTTGGGAACCCATTCCAATGCTTAACTGTCATAGTTGGAAAGCTTTTCTTATAACATGCTGTATAATAGTGTAACAATTTGACATGGTAATGTGGAACCAAAGGGTTATGTAAATTTTTCCCTGAAATGCCTTTACAGGCACACCAGATTAAATTTCACCAGCTCTGTCACTTAAACTAAGTCTGAAACAGTACAAGAAGTCATACCAGTGGCATTCAGGAGGTACAAGTTTACTAAGCTCTTCAAGAGATTTTTCTGAGCGGTACTCCTGCGGTGAAATAGAAGATGCAATTAGAGCAGAGAAAGTCTTTGAAACTGACCGCATAATGTCTGAGAAAAATTACTGGTCAGATTTTGGAGCTTCAGGGGGTAGCCGAGTTAGTCTGTTACAGGAAAAAAAATGGTCTGGTAGCACTTTATAGACTAACGAAACATGTAGATGGTATCATGAGCTTTCATGGGCAAAGCCCACTTCTTCAGATGACCAGAGTTATGAGTTGGGGATATGAAAACTCAAAATAAAAGGGAAAGGGGAAGGGGAGGAGGTTGGGAGTACATCCAGTAATTTAATCTATGCCATCAAATGCCAGCAGTGCCCTACTACTATATATTTTGATTGAACAAACTGGATGGTCTCTGTGGGAAAGAATCAATGGACACAAGTCAGATATACGTAAAGGGAATATACAGAAGCCTGTTGGTCAGCATTTCAGCTTACCTAACCACAGTTTGACAGACCTGCAAGTAGCGGTCTCATCACAAACCAGCTCTACAAGCCAAATTCACAGAAGCCCTGGAATCCCAGTTCATCCACAAATTCAATTCACATGCTAATGGACTCAATTGTGATATGGGTCAGTGGGGACTCTACCTACTTAACCACTGAAGGTGCTAACAGGTCCCTGAGTGGTATCCTTCCTGTTTTAGGAATCTATATATTGACTTTGATTTTTTTTATCTGCATAGGTTTAAGGACCCATTCTCCAGATACTTAATGATTCTTCCTCTCCCTCTTTATTTTGAGTTTTCATACCCCCAACTCATAACTCCGGTCATCTGAAGAAGTGGGCTGTGCCCATGAAAGCTCATGATACCAACTACATGTTTCGTAAGTCTATACAGTGCTACCAGACCATTTGTTGGTTTTTTGGTCAGGTTTGGGGGGGTGGGAGGGGAGGAGGGAGAGGTTCTAAATAAAATTACCTACTACCTACTACTTAAAGCCAGCTTTATACTTATATATTATAAGTAGTTCTCAGAGAATTCCATCACCCTCAGAAGTCCCCTGTACTGCACATTACTCTTAGTTCATGCAGACATGAAGTTTGAATCGGTATGGCACCTGCTCAGTGAAAAACCAACTTGCACTGAAACAGCCAGGGGAAGTCCATACTTTTAAGTTAACCAGTCTGTTCAGACAAACCTATTGTGACCACTCAACCAATTTAAAAAAAAAAAAAAAAAAAAAAAAAAAGTCTAGGGTTTTGGTTGTTTTTTTTTTTTTTAAATGCTGTAATTTTTTTTTAACCAATGTAATTAAAAACAGTACGGGTACAGCTATTCCCAGGTATGGGTGCTTATACTAATATAGCTTAATCCTTTACAGGAAAGGGAAGCAGCTTATACCAGTACAGATACATCTGCAGTAGGGGTTTGTACCATACTAATGATAATTATACCAATAAGAGGTACTGACTCTAGACAAAAATCTAAGACTAATGAAAAAACCAAGCAACATGGACCATCTTCTCTGCCACTCACAACTGTACAATATCCTAGGAAAACCGCAGTAATTGTTACAAAGAAAAATTTATATGAAGTAATAAAAATGATTTAAGTTGGTAAAATACAGCTCTTACCTGAACAAAGGCAACTGTAACAACAATGAGTATTGCCTGAACAGAAATAAAAAGTAGTTTAGTTTTTGAATTTCCAAACATCAGGCACAGTAAACAGAAGGTATGTTAATGGCTACCCAGGCAACTGGTTAAACAATAAGGGACTGCTTGTCCGTTAACTGACAAGGTTAACCACAAGAACCTTCCCACTCCCCCACATTGCATGATCTGCATTTAAAACTCAAGCCAGCAGGCTGGCTCAGTCCTAGTTTTAAATGAAGAGCATACAGGGGAGCCACCTGCCACCCTGTGCTGCTGCAGCAGCATGAGGTTTCAGGAGGAAGCCGGTCCACATGGGGAGCCAGTTTAAAAAAATAAATAAATAAATAAATAAATAAAAACCAAACAGCTCCCGCCTACTGCCCTGCACTGCTGCCTTGGTGTCATGTGGGGCAGCAGGTGCTGTCCACCGGGGGTCCCCAAGCTCCCCATGGTGAGAGGTTGCTTCAGTGGCCCACAAAGCAGCCTCTGTCTGATGAGCCTGGGCTCATCACTGACAGAGGTTGCTCCATAAGTAGCCTATGTCTGCAGGAAGGTTGGGCCCCTCGCCGAGAGGGGCTGCTGCCGCCCCACACTGCTGCCTCTGTATCAGAAGCAGCAGCGCAAGGTGGCAGAGGGCTCCCCAGGCTGCCAGCCCTACCCCTCAGGAGGGAACGAGTAACCATGTAACAGTTAAGAAATGTATGTTAGACAGCTATTAAAATAACCAATTTCTAAAATCCTTAGTGAAGTCATTAGCTCTAGCTTAGTTATATTCACTGTTGAATATAGAACCATATTACCTAAAATAGAGCCATTATTTGAAAAACCAGGGTAACTTAGATCTATTTTATAACTATATTGGCAAACTTCTAAAACCTTCAGAAAATTGGGTTACAGAGAAAGTTTCAATACGAATTAGGAACACAAACAGATAAATGTTTTGATTCAGAGTTGGGGAAAAAATGCTATTGGGTTACATTTCAAAAAAAGGTGGCAACAAGAAGATGTACACAAAGGTACCCAAGAGGTATAGTGTCAAACTAGTATAAGTATAAATGAAAAGAACATAACTAGTATATCTACCTGAAGGAAGAACTGATTACAATACAGAGCTGGAGTTATGTACTATAGTTTATGGAAAAATACAACCAAAACACTTCTAGCTTTGCAACCAGAAGAGCTATTAGTTGTATTCCTTAGAGCAGTGGTTCCCAACCAGTGGTCTGCGACCATACTGCAGGAGGTTCATGGAAAGTTTTAAAATAAGGATCGGGGCCCATCCAATCTTTACTTTTTTCTTTTTTTTTCCCCCTCCCCCAGGGAGGGGATCCATGAAATTGTAATAGATCAAAAGGGGGTCTGTATGCTCAAAAGTGTTGGGAACCACTGTCTTAGGGTAATTAAAGCTTTATTTTTGAGATTCCTATATGCTTGTTTTGTAAACCAAGCATTGGGTATTGAAGAGTAAATGTTTTATAACCCTCCATTGCATGATTACTGTCCAGCTGTATTGATTTTACTGTTGATATTCTGTGTATTATAGACCAGTTAAGGGGCTTGATGGATTCTCTGCACTTTTGTCTAAAAGTTACTTCAAAGCCTCTCCAAGAACTTCCAGAAGAATACATTTTAGAAGCCACAAGATTAAAGAATGGATTAACTGGAAGGAGACAGACAACATAATTATGAGGTTTAATTTAGCTGCAATTATTCTTTGTATCTATAGGTAATTCAGCTCCCATGTTCCCTCAATGATAGCCACAGGTCCTTTTCTGATGCTGTAGCGCAGAATACAGCCACCTCTGTTCTTTTGATCTACACACTGACTACCATATTCCTTTCTTTGTCTTATTCAACGGGGCAGATAAAAATCAGCTATTAAAATCCCATGAGTCTAATTCAACTTTGATTACCTAGACATAAATTACTGATAAATAACTGAATTAGAAATCTAATGCCCTACAAGGGCACTACAGAAAATCCCAAGTAAGCACTATGCTTAAGCAATAGAATTGCAACATATAAAAGTCAGATTTTTAACATCCAAAGCTGCATCTATCTAAACTGCTAGAGTTAACTACAGAAGTTGTATTTCTTATGAGACAAAAGGCAGGTGGTCAGCCTAAAACAAGCTCAATATTGTACTTACCTCCTGTTGGTCTTTGATATAAAAGAATACCACAATTTACCATTGCTGCATGAGTGCAGTTGTAAACATATTGGTCCCAAGGTAGGGATGTTAAATTTAGTTTAATCAACTAATCGATAAGCAGAGGAGCTGCAGCGGGGTTAGATCCTGCCCCAGGAGCTAACCCTGCTGTGACTCTGCCTTTTAAAATGTATTAAGAGCCAGTAGACTCTTAATACATTTGAAAGGCCAAAGTGCAGTAGAAGGGGAGGGGGGGGAGAGAAGAGAAAGAGAGAGACCTGGTGCAAGCTGGGACAGCTGATTCCCAGATAACACTGGCCCCCCCCACCGCGCTTTACCCTTTTAAAATGTATTAAGAGCCTGCTGGCGCTTAATACATTTAAAAATCAGAAGCACAGCAGGGGAAACCTGGCACGAGCTGGGAATCAGCTGTCCCAATTCATGCTGGTCCCACTGCACTTCTGATTTTAAAATTTAAGAGCCAGCAGACTGTTAATATATTTAAAAAGCAGAGGCACAGTGTCTGTGACTGGGCACAAGCCGGGAATCAGCAGATTCCCAGCTTACACCTGGTTCCGGCTATCCCCAGACCCCCGGAGACTGTGCCGGGGGGAAACTGGCTTTTGCTTATCAGATAGTCGACTAGTTGCTTATCCCCCTACCTCAAGGTATTAGAGACAAGATGGGTGAGGTAGTATTTTTTTTAATTGGACCAACTTAAGTTGATGGAGACAAGCTTTAAAAAGACAATGCGCCTTTCAGGTCTGGAAAAGGAACTCCCTAGGTCACAGCAAGTGCCAGGTGGAATAGACTGTTTAGGTATAAGGTAATGAACTTGATATCATGCTAACATGGAGGACAAGTTTTATGGTAGGGCAGAGAAAGAATTCTCTCAACACCACTACTGTTTACAATTACCACATACCCACCAACAATCATAAAAAAATAATCAGTTGACTGGATACACCAGAGCAGATGAAATAAGCTCCTGAGCATTGGTTGGATTTTGTAGTCCAATTTTCTCAAGTATTTTCACATCTACAATAATCTCTATCACTGAAAACAGCCACATGGTTTCTGAAATCTAACCACCAGGATGGTCAAGCCAGCAGACAAAGCACACACCACTGTAGTCCTCAACTGTGATAGCTATATTAACCAAGTCAATCAACAACTCTCCTACACTACTTTACTGTGAAAGAACTCAAAAACCACACCATTATACAATTTATCCAGCAACATAAGGATACCAAATCTCTCCCCAAACAAAGCTCATCAAGATTCTACAAACACATCCCCCAGAAATCTACCCCAGGGACCATTTACATGCTTCCCAAGCTACACAAAGAAGGGAACCCAAAAAGACTCATCACATCTAACCACAGTACTCTTACTGAAGAAATACCGAGACTCCCAGAAACACCTGCTGCTGTTACCCCCCCCCCCCCAAAAAAAAACCACAAACACACACACCCCACCAAGGGGAGCAGCTTCATCTGACAAGTGACTTCCTCCATTAACTCCCCAGTATTAACAACTTCCTTCAAAACACTCCTTTCCACCTTGGATGTCACTTTCTTATACTCCAAACATCTGTTACAATGATAGCATAGCTGCCTGCCTCAGTATTTGCAAGAAAATGGATAAGCCTCAGATATCCATCCCAAATACATCAAATTCATCTATAACAATTTTATATTCAATAGCAAACTTTGTCCAAACACAATAGAAACAGTCATGGGCACTAGATCACTCCACAATATACCAGCCACCTTCACAGTAGTAGTTCTGGATCACGAAAACAAGGATACATGAATATGTTTATGCTCTGGCCAAATCTCTTAAATTTCTTCAGATTTCTACCACATCTTCAACCACCACTTCCTGCCCATTAGAAACTCTCTCTGGAAGCCTCTCTGACTGCATGCCTACCACTCCACATTGGAAGCCATATTCAATGGAAACCTCATTTCGAGAGAAGTCTTTCCTGAAACCCCACTCCCTCCCTCCCTCTTCATCAGAAGTTTGCTCCCCACAGATTAGGACACATACCAAATCAGAGACACCAGACCCTACTAGAACAGTTGCAAAGCCTACCCACCTTTCCACAGGCACAATGGTCAACACCTCCCACAACAGAAGACCCATGGATCCTACACTAGGGATGTTAAATATCGGTTAATTGAGGAGTCGAGTAACCTCATGAATTCTTCTCAGTTAGACGACTATTCTATAGTCCCTAGGGGCAAGGCCAGCAGCCAATGCACTCCAGCCTCACTCCCAAGACGACCCCTGCAACTCTATCAGAGACAGCAGCACCGGGTGCCAGGTGGGAGCTGACCTGCGAAGGGAGCCAGTTTAAAATCCAGCTCCCCTTGTGGACCTGCTCTGTAACCCTCTGCTGCTGCCTCTGATAAAGCAGCAGCAGCATCGGGTGGCAGCAGCCCTGTCTAGGGGATGGTCTGAGCTCCCAGCCGTGCGAGCCGGAACTGAGCTGGGCTCCTGGCCAGCTTGCTAAAAAATGTACTGGCAAATAGCGGGAGGGGGGAAATGAGTGTAGTCTATATATTAACCTATAAGTTTTTGCCTTTCGATTAATCGACTACACTTTTACATCCCTATCACAACATGTTCTGCATCTCATCCAGTGCACCAAATGCCCCAACAGTTGTAGTGATTGTCTAGTTTCACCCATCTCCTCTTACATGAATCAGCAAGGGAAAATAAGATAAAATTCCTGTGCATGGACACTTTATACAAAGCAAACAAGGCGTGTGTGACCTCTCTGTCCTCAGCCTCAAAAGAAACCTGAACAACGCTTCCCCTTTGAGCTTAAATTCACTATTCTGCTTGACAAACACACACACACACACACACACACACACACACAAAATCGTGGATTTAACAGACAATACTGTAACCACTATCTATCTTGTGACTGCAGAGGTGTTAACAGACCACAACCTTCGGTGTAACACTGAGACTTCCTTTTCCAGACTAGAAGAGCTCTGAGCTCGCCATCAGACATTGGGGTCCAATAAAAAAAAATTCACCCATCCTATATCATAATTTACAAGTACTCAGGTCACTTTTTTAAGTTACTAAAATTATAGTTTCCTCCTTGCTGCAGACAGAAATAGTTAGCAATATTTTATTGGCCCACTTGCGTATTGCTTATTTCACACTTAGAGACTTCTACAAAGATTTATTATTTCTAGCAGCATCTTTCTTCTGTTCTTTCTGGATAAATGCAAATGAGAAAAAGATAACGGAAATGTACTATTGTGCAACTGAGAACTCTAGACTAAATATCTTAATAGGTTATATATAGGAATCATGATTCAATTGTGTAATGTAGCTACCATTTAGGATTAAAGGTCAGTAAGATATGGAACATATATTGCTCTCTACGACAAATACTGGATAGATTGTTTGCCACTGTCAAGGTAGCAATAAAATAGGTCAGAGGCACTTTCAGTATTTTTAGTTCATCTGGCATTTGTTTTAGCTTAGTAAATGTTTTGTCCATATACTTTAAGAGTCAGTCAATATATTAGTCAAACATTATAACAAAATATTAGATTTAGTTTTATGACTGTACATTGTGGTAAATATTTTCCATTTGCAATTAAGAATAAGCGGTTACTGAACTGCAGCATGTAACTTATAAATTAGAAAGGAGTGATACAGCATATTCCAAGATAAATGCCAGTTTACTAGAACCTAATAATTTTGTACAAGTAAAACCCAAAGACAAGACAAATTTCAGTTTCTTACCACAGTGATACTGACGGCATCATCAAACTGATGCATTACAATACTGATGACTGCAGAAGCCAGGAGAAGCATAATAAGGGGGTTTTTAAACTGAAAATAAAAGAACAGTAATTCAGTAACATTCTGGAACATTAACTGCAAGCTCTCCCTCACATAGCAGTTTGATATGTTGCCTTTGGGTTAAGTTGAACTAATTGAACCATATTTTTAAACCACTCATCTAAAACAAAAACAGATCTTCAAAAGGGAGCAATAGAGATGTTTCTAAAATAAGTGGAATCTTTTTTGATCTCTGCAGGGATCTGACTGGCTCTCTTGGGGAATGCAGAAATTCGACAGTATGAAAGTGTTTTATATGGAGATTTCTTGATTTGCATCCTCCCAGGATTAATATAATTTTTGTATTTGTTTATATTACCTTTTAAAAGCTAGACTGATTTATATTAAAACACACTGTTAAATGTTTGAACTAGATTAAAAATGCTTTACAATTAGGAAAGGTAAGTTTTGTTCCACAATATGCATTTAATTTTCAGTTCATGTTTCCTTATTTTATGGTACATACAGATTTCCTATATACATCTGAAGCAAGATGTGTTACAGCCTCTGTTGCTTTACTCCTCTTAGATAAGAGGTAAATGCCACCCAAGTAGCAAGGCTTAACAAAAAGATTACACTAAGTTAAGGGCACTTGACTATGGACAGCCACATAGGCATCAGCAATTTGTTAGAGAAATATGTCCACAGCAGAGCGATAGCTTAACTGAAATCTAAAGTTTATTTTAGATCAATTAGGATAGTCTACTATTAATTTTGAAAAATACTGTGGTGCCAGTAGTTATTAAACATAGCCTATCCCTTTTCTGGGTCAATTACGTTAAGACTTAAAATGGGAGGTTAAAGGAGAATTTGCCCATTTTAGAAGGGAAGTGTCTCTGGAAAGCACTGACAACAGTTTAAAAAAAAATCTGGTGAGTTTCACTGTCAATGTTATCAGCAGCCTCCAAATTCCTTAGATTTCCATGTGGTCGAAGTTTCAGGCATTATCAGATCACAGAATCCCGCACTGATGTATGTAGGTAGGAGGAGAGATAGAAGAGAGGGTCAAGGCAGAAGTGAGATGGCATACAATTACCTTTCCCATTCCCATTAAAAAACAGGATCAAGTATGCTTCTATTGTAACTTTAAGCACAGTAATTTAATCAAAACCATTTTATTTCTCAGTATGAAAAATATAATATAGTCTGCTGTTCTGACAAGTTTCAGGAAACTGGCAAATCTTGTAAACATCATTATGCTGTTCTAGTGAGGGATTGGCATTATTTAGGCAAGAGAGAAGAGGATGAGTACTCTGGTGCAGCAGATGTATGGTGCAGAAAGGAAGAAGAGAACTAGCCTTCCTCCACTGCTCATATGAAGTGTTTTATGTTCTCACAGCTCTAAGCCAAAGCTGAAATGAAGAATGCTGCTCCTCATCTGGCAGCACTGTTTCACACTGACAGGGCCGTTCTTACGCATGCACAGCACATGTGGCCGCATAGGGAACCCACACATTTGGAACACCAAATTTTCTGGTGCCCACACACAGCCACGTTTTCTCGCATGCCTAAGGACGGCTCGGACTGTCTGCTGGTCCCTCTCTGGCCCAGCCACTCCCCATCAGCTGCTCTCTGCCACTGGCAGCAGGATTGCCTCTCTGCCCCTACCATCTCCCGCTCACATGTTCCTATCAGCCAGATGTTGTGCCAAGTGAGGGCTCCCTCTTGCCAGAGTGGGGGTGAAGAGGAGCCCTCAGCTTTTCCCTCCACTCCAACCCCAGGAAAGCACTGAACCCCAACAGAAGCCATGCCAGGGGTTCAGAGGGAGGGACGTGCCAAGTCCCAGAAGAAGCCATGCTGGCAGGAAGAAGGGGCAGGGGGGGAGTGGCAGGCAGCCTCAGGTAACTTTCATAAGGCCCCATAAATTGTAAAGACGGCCCTGCACTGCAGCAGACTTCTCACAGAAGTGCACTGTTCCCTATGCCACTCTTTTTAATTCTTATCTACTTAGGAATCTGTACTTTAAACAGGGCTTGAAAAATTTACTCAGATACACATGATTATATAGATGATCATCCAGGTGCTGTGATTTTGTTCACATTTTAGCCTCCAGAGCACTCTTAATTGTTCCAGCTAGTTTGGTTAGATCACTTACTCATGAATGTGAGATTCAGAAACAAAATTATGTTTAATTAAAATCTTTGTGTATTGCTTAATAAGAGACCTTACAATACATAAACCAGATATTTTATACCACATGATTCCAGATTGAAAACACAGGAAGTTTACCCATTTTTATGTTAATTTCAGAGCGAGGCCATGGAAGCAAAAAAACTGAAGTCTGGCGAGTAATCCTCTTTACAAAGCATTAAAAAATTAACACTAAGGAGAGAAAACTAATGACAGAGGCTTCTAAGTAAAGGATCCCCTGTTATTTGCAAACAACGCTCATCTCAGAACTGACAAACCCACTACACCAGATGTGTCTTACAGGATATTGATCCTGAAAGAGTAATGCCTAAAGTATCTACAGAAAGCTCATTACTAATCAAGATTCATAATTTTTATTATATGTATACATGAGTATTATTTAAAGAATGTATATTGAAAATATGTTTATGGACTTCGAATTAAAATTTGTCATGAGAGGATAATGTGTTTTGGTGATGGCCCATTTGTGGGTGTTACTTGTCCTGTTTAGCCAGTGATGCAACACAAGGCTCAACTACTTAGCCTTACACAATACTTTCAGAGACATCTGGAAATAGATGAAAACATCTGAAGATAAACAAAGGGAACTATAAAACAAGACAAAGGCTTACCCAGTTTGTGAATAGAATAAAAAAAAAAAAATCAATTTTCAGCATAGCACAAAGGAAGGAAGGAGAAGCACTCAATGCATTCACTGACAAAACTCGTTGTAGAGAGGACTCGGGGGTTTTGTTAACATTTGAATCCTGGTTCTTGGGAAACCAGCCAACTCTGTATGATATCTGTGGGGAAACCTACCTTGAGATAGGAAAGATAACTATAAATAAGCATAGACCCAGATTTAGGTTTTGTGATTTTGTTTTGTAGCCATTTGTTTTTACCGCACACTCTTGTTTCGAAGTCAAATCTTTATTCTCTTAAATAAACCTACTCTTGTTTACCGTAAGTTCTCACAAATGCTGTGTTGTTTACATGAGTGGTGATTTAAGGCAAAACTGGTGAATCATACCCTTTGGAGGCAGAAAATATGGGATCTCTATGGACACAACAGGGGAACAATTCAAAGGCACTGAGAAATTGGGATGCACCTGTTAATCTGCAAGGCAAACAACAGGCTGGCACAAACTAGAAGAGCATGCTTAAATGACTGAAAAGTCAGATGGGTCTCAGCTCCCTATGCCACCAAGCACAAGCAAAACTCCTTGCTGAGGGGTAACAAGGTGACATTAAGTTCTGGGTGCCTTAAGAACTATCACCAACTCACCTGAGAAATGTATTTTTTCCATAATGGCTCATCCTCACTGATATCAAACTCATTCCATCCATGGAACGTCCGTCTATGACAAACTTCACAGTTTTTTAAGCCATTCTGAAGATCAGCCTATTGGAACATGAATAAAATTTACAATTACTAACTTCACACATACTGCCCATCAGGCTATTAAAAAGTTAGGTTACAAACAGAAGCAAAAAAATTAAGCTCCTCAGGTTACACAGGGAGCGTACATATAAAAAAAGCCCACAAATATTGCAGTACTACATGCTGCTCCACATGCACAACAGATTACACCTCTTCTCCGAAGAAACCTGTCCCCTCCTCCTCACCCCCACCAGTGTGCCAAACTCTATGCAGCATTCAGGCTCTTGACCATTCCAAGCACTCTGTGACTAATACTTGATATTTTTGACAAGAGATCTATCCTTTACCTTGTTAGCCAAAAACTCCATTTCATATTAACCAAGAGAGCACATGTACCTCTGGAATCAAATCAGTACCAAAGATCACATGCCCTGAAAGTTGACCTAAGGTTTACAAACACATCAAGCTGGTCAGAAGGTTAAAACCACAAATAGGGAATTAGGAGCCTACTTCAGCCTAATACTGTTTTCCCCAGCCTCTTCCCATCCTGGGGGATGTTTTAAGGATATCTGGGGAACATGTGAAGAAAAAAAGATGCAGGAAGTTGGTGCTTCACAAAAAAGCCAATCTTTCCTGTTGGTAAGATCATCTACTTCAGAGCCAACATTCATGGCCTTACAGAGCTTGTACAACTCAGAACACTTTAAAATTTAACAAGTCCCCAAGACAACTGATTTTTAAAATGGTTTAAAAAAATAGTCACATTCGCATAACTACTATAGACATTTAACTTGACATCTAAATTTCATCAAGTTGCTACAAAGTGTATTTCAAGCACTGTATTTGTATTTGAGTATTTCTGTTCAAATAGCCCTTCTGCCAGTGCTACCCGGGAGGAGGGAAAAACATTCTTGGTAGCAAAATACAAGAGAGATTTCTCAAAAGCTACTAGACATTCCAAAGCAAAATATTTGCCTTTTCAAAAAGTCAAATTTATATTCTCATTCACATGCCACTGCAGATTTAAGTCACTTTCAAACTTGTATGAATGGCAACTGATTCAAGAATATTATCTATGAAAAACTTTATTTATGAAAAGCCATATGAAGGAAAAGTTTTTTAAAAAGCCTTTGTGAATACTTTACTTCTGGAAAGGCTAGTGTGAGAACTATACACACACAAGAAAATAGGGACTAATTTAGCTACAACTACTCAAGAGAGATCTTGGAATCAACTGTGGATAGTTCTCTGAAAATATCCACTCAATGTGCAGTGGCAGTCAGAAAAGCAAACCGAATCTTAGGAATCATTAAAAAAAGGGCAAGAAAATAAGATATTCTCTATCTTATTGCCTCTATAAAAAACCATATGTCCACATCATGAATACTGCATACAGCTGCGGTCGCCTCATCTCAAAAAAAAAAAAAAAAAAAAAAAAAAAAAATTGGCATTGGAAAAGATTCAGAAAATAGCAACAAAAATTAGGAGTTTGGAACGGGTCCCATAAGAAGAGTGATTAAAAAGACTGGGACTTTTCATCTTAGAAAAGAGGAAACTGGGAGGTTATGATAGAGGTCTATAAAATCATGAGTGGTACAGAAAAAGTGAATAAGGAAAAGTTATTTACTTATTCTCACAATATAAGAATTAGGGGTCACCAAATGAAATTAATAAGAAGCAGGTTTAAAAAACAAACAAAAGGAAGTTTTTCCTTCACTCAGCGCACAATCAACCTGTGGAATTCCTTGCCAGAGGATGTGGTGAAGATTAGAACTTTAACAGGGTTCAAAAAAAAGCTAGATAAATTGAGAGAAGTTAGGCCCATCAATGACTATTAGCCAGGACAGGAATGGTGTCCCTAGCTGCTGTTTGTCTGGAAATGGGTGACAGGAGAGGGATCACGTGAGGATTACCTGTTG
>CM057846.1:166278264-166293303 GCA_030068395.1 Apalone spinifera
AGGGGAAGGGGGCGGGGCTAATCAGAAGGGGGGTGGAAAGCAGAGCTGGGGGGGAAAAAAAAATCAGGGGTTGTGGGGCTGGGGGGGCGGAGGAAGGCGGGAGGGAAGCAGCGCTGGCGGGGGGTGGGTAAAAAGGGTGTCCGGGGGGCCCCAAACAGCCAGGGAGCGAGGGGAAGAGGGTCGGGGCACTGACGTACATGGCCGGGGGTGTGGCCGTGTACATCAGCGTTACAGATGCACAGACACTGGGTTACTATATAGATGATAGCATGAGACAAAAACATTGCGTGAATATAAAGGAAAGTTATGTAAATGAATTCCAATAGTTCATGCATTAGGAACTTAATGTTATGGGGTTCCAGAGGTTTCTGTATAGACCTATATTAATCTTTCCATCTATCCAGTGGGATTCAGTGCTCAGTCTAGAAGATACCATCAGATGCTTAGTTTTGCAGTTCTCAAATGGTGGATTTGTGTCTACAGAGATAACATGCTTGTTAACAGCAAAAATGTTTTTAAATAAATTTACAGAGGTGAAAAATAAGACCTCAACTCTGTTATTCTTCTGCAGATTTGTCAATCCAGAGTCACCAAGTGCAATGTTTCAAAAGATTCAACGAACAGAAGATTGTTAGGGAGGAATAGATCTGGACAAGGAGAAGAAACCTGGAGATCAATGTAAGAAAGGGGCAGGCAGTAGAAACAACAAACAAAAAAAAGTCAAATTGTTTGAGCAGCATATTTCAGAAGTCTTGAAGTCATTCTGCCTGAAAGCCTTTGCTGATTTCAGGCAGAATGACAGGTCATCCCTGCTATATGTTGGTTCTGCACTAATGTCACTGATGACTTTAGGAGTAGTTAGAAGTCCTTCCATTCCCTGATCTTACATCGCTTTTAAAAAAAAAAGTCAACTGCTTGAACGCAAATCAAAGAAATTCTCCATTTTATATCATTTTGCTATATGTCCACTTTTTTTGAACTTATCCTGGATGTATATTGGGATGGCCTGTACCATACATTCTTTCACTAGAGACTCAGTTTGGGAATATTTTAATGAAATTCCTCTACCTGAGTTTGCATGCAAAATGCAAACAGTAGAACAAAGAAATGCAAGGCCTGGATAAAACATCATGAGAAGTGTTCCTTCTCAGGAGGAAGCTTCGTTTGTGAAAGGAACATGTCAGAACATGGAGGATCATCAGGTTAGTAAACTTTTATTTTATACTTCTTTAAGGACTGCCTGTTTTTCTTCTGGACTATTCTTGAATTCTCATGTTTTAGGGAAAAAAAAAAAAAAGGTAGTAGTTACTCTATCATTTTTTTATGTAGTTGTGATAAAAATAAGCAGCTGAAAAGGAATATCTTCCTTTTACAATTTCACCTTTAAAGTAGTATTGAGTGTCAGGGATATGAAAGTGTAAACTTATATATCCATAATTAACAGATGAGCCTGGACTCATTGGTTAAAGCTCAGAGTTACATACAGTCTCTCCCCATAACACACACATGCATAAGTAGGCTCCCTGCACATATTGGCTCCCAGGAAGCTGCTTCCCCACCCTCCCATCCCCCACTGCTGCTGCCTCTGAAAAGCCATCTCCGAGAGTACCAGCTCCCCAAGGGCCGCCTGCTGTGCCTCCCTCCCCACTTGTAACTGAAAATTTCAGCAGTTATACATTTAAGTACAGCCACTCCCCAAGTTACAGACCAACACTTGGTCCGTAACTCAAAGTGTTTGTAACTCGGATCCCATAGAGTTACATGGCGACCGAGCTGTTCATAAGTTCAGATCGCCGTTCGTAACTCGGATCCGCATTTACGACCACTTTGGTCTTAAGTGCAGATGGTCGTAAGTCGGGAAGCGGCTGTAAATGCATTTTACCATCTCTAGTGCCAATGAATGCAATGAGTAGTACTAAATGAGCAGTGTGGTAACTAACTAACTGCATTGACTTATTTTAAGAGAATCTATCCTCAAAATACAGGATTCTGAAGACTGGCTACCTTCAAGACAACCATCGTTTTTCTACAGTTTCAGAGTTCTGCCAATAATAGGATTTCAGTTATATCATCTTTAGCATATCAGTATATCATCTTTAGCAAAAAAAGAACAGTATATCATCTTTAGCAAAAAAAAAATCTCAATCATCCAGAAACAGCCATAATTAACTTTGTGATAAGAACCAGACGTTTACAAAAAGAGGTACTTGATGATAAAACTGCCCAGTTTGTTTATGCAACATACTCTCCTTTTCATATGATTGAGTCTCCACACTCCATTAACATGGTGCAGTCTTTAAGACCAGTCCACTCAGAGCAAATGTTGCAGGCAAACTGCTGAATAAAGTGTATGACAGAGAAATTGAGCAGTGAGCAAAAGGTCTAGAAAACGGAGGGTAAAATTGTTAGCTCCACCATCAGGACTCAGGTTATGCCCACAATGATTCTGTTGTATGTGCTTGCATGACAACAGAAGAAGGGAATTCTGCCTTACAGAAACAATGGACACATCAAGAAACACACACACAGCAGAAAACTTGCCAGAAGTAGGAGTAAAAGCCATAACAAACAGAAAAAAATCAAATGTCTAGTATGCAGCTTGGTCAACAACAATGCTGCAAATGTATCCAAAATTAAAAAATTTGAGCGCAAGAGAGAGTCCCAAACATACATTTGCAGTGCTCATTTGACGCACCTCCTAACCAAGACTTCAATGTTCCAGAAATAAAGACTAATTTGGGTTTTTTTTTGGGGGGGGGGTTTGCGCAATTTCAACACCTCACTTATGTAACAGCCACTGTGCAACATCTGCTCTGAAAAGTGGGAGAAACTAAGCTCTCTTCCATAGCATGTACAATAGACCTCAGTAATGGACTGTTTTAAGCACTAACCTAATCTGATGACAATTTGTGAACAAAATCATAAAACACCCACAGATGACACTGTCAGAGTCAGTTCTCAACATTGGACTTAAGAGAAATGTTCAACACATGCTGGGTATCCTGAAGCTTCTTTCTGTAGCCTTGAACAAAATGTAGGGAAATAGCAATAAAGCAGCTAATTCTATTGAAATCTGGAAGGAATTGAGTGAGATTTTAAAAAGAGAAATATGTAATGACAGAGTTAAATTACAAGCATTAAAAAAACAAAATGGGACAAGCACTATCAGCATATTTTCTTGCAAATATTCTCAATACTCAGTACCAGAGTGAAACCTTAACTACTGATGAAGAGGAGTCGGCTATGACATGGACATCCAGCAATCATCCCTCCATAATGCCAGCTATAATAAACTTCAGAGCTAAGGGTGAACTATTCAAGAAACATATGTTTGTGATGATATTTTAAAGGAAGTCACACCAATGAACTGGAAGCCACAGAAGCACTGGGATTCAGAGACTGTTGAAGTAATAATCCCACTTAACAGCAATAGTCACTTCTGCCAGTATAGAAAGAATATTTTCTTCCTTTCGACTAATTGATTCCAAATTGAGAAATTGTTTGGAACCTGAAAAAGCAGGAAAGCTTGTTTTCTTTTCTATGTTATGAATGAACAGGAAAACAAAGCGGAAGAGAACTGAGTTAGCTGCAGAAGCCAATATTTCAAGTTTTTCACGTTGACCCAGATGACAGTCAATTTAATTTTTTAAAATATTTAACTATTTTAATTAACAATTTGAACAAAAACAAAAACATTCAAGTTTTTTAAAATCAGGTTAACTAAATTAAAAAAATATATGTTTGCTGTTGGAAAAAAAAAATCCAGAATACATAAACATTGTTGTTTTAGTTAAATAAAACAATTTAAATTTCTACCAGGAGATGTTATCCTCCAAATATGAATGATTAGCTGTTGAATTGGAAATATTTATGAAGTCATCGGGAGGTGAACTATTTGCTTCAATTACCTTTAGTAAATGTAAACCAATCATTCATTGTCTGATACATCTGTAAAACTAATCTGAAATTTTCAAAGCAAAATCGTATAAATTTAGAGTTTTTTGCCTTTTGTTTCATAATAAATTTTATTTATATAACCCTTTTGCTGATTTTTAAAGTGTTACATAAACAGGACAGGTGAAATATTATCATGTAAAGCAACCATAAATACATGAAAAGACCTAGGTTTACAATTTATGATTAAAACTATACTATCTACACAATATACATAGACGTAAAATGTAAAAACTTAAATATCTTGGAAACAGTAGCCAATCAGTTGTTTTAATTGTCATATCTGAATTCAGCACATCAAAATATGTAATAGATAGCACATTTTCTCTCTGAAGCAGACGACTTCTAAAAATTGTAGACCAGTATAATGGTTATCCAGACAGTTATTAACAGTTCATAATCATGCTGGAAGGGCATAACAAATGGGCTTCTACAGGGGTCTGTTTTGGGACCGGTTCTGTTCAATATCTTCATCAACAATTTAGAAGATGGCACAGAGTACTGTACAATTATTAAGTTTACAGATGATACCAAACTGGGAGAGAGATTGCTGCTACTTTGGAGGATAGGGTCATAAATCAAAGTGATCTGGTCTAACTGGAGAAATGGCCTAAAGTAACTAGGATGAAGTTTAATAAGGACAAATGTAAAGTATTCCCTGTGACGGAGTGCGATCACAGACGACCCCTCAGGGGTGCCTCCTGGGGTGCCGACATGGCCACTGCCACTCGCCTTCCAGCTCTCTGGGGCTCCTCACTGCCCAGTCCTGCTAGGCTAGCTCTGCTGGTCTCCCCCAGCTGAGGCCCCAAGCTGTGGTCCCTGCCCCCTCCCCCCCAGAGAAGCAGTACAGACACTCAACCATTTCAGGTCCAAGGAAAGTGCAGTTTAGGGCCCAGCCTCCTGAAAGAGCACTCCGCAGATGGGATCAAACCCCAAAGAATTAGGTAAGCCCCCTTTAGCAATGAAAGAGGGAATGTGCACACTGGTTGCCCCCATAGGTAACAATTGTTTACACTGGGTTTGATAGAAAATAAAAATGGTTGTATTAAGTTGAAGCAGTAGGATTTAAGTGAAAGTAGGCAGAGCAAAGTAGGTTACAAATCAAAAGAAGCAAAACCGCTTGGCTAATTCTCCACTGAAACCTCAGTGCAAAACTTAAACTCACCCTAAAAACCTCTTTGCCAGCTGCCACGCTAAACCAGGGCTGTCTTCCACACCCTGGGGTCCCTGGCCCCTTCCTTCAGGTGCAGCCCAGCCAAAAAGACACAGGCCTCTCCTATTCTTTTTGTTAAAGAATTGAGGCCCCTCCCTACCAACCACTGCTCAAACTGAAGGACAAAAGAGATAGTTTAATAGTGGAGGGTAACACCCTCCATGTCTCTCATTCACATGTTTGAAACCCACAAAGTATTCCCCACTCCAAGTGTCTAATTTTCCACACACAAATGGTACATACAACAGAGTAAAAAACCAAACCAGCAAATCATGACATGAAGATCGATGGGTTACATGAAATAATTTGCTCAAACCACCTTTGAGTTATGTATATTCATGTCCATGAGTCCATTTCATAAAGCATGGGGGGGGGAGGGTCCGTCACATTCCCCTTAGGAAGGAACAATTTGTTTCACACACACAGAATGGGAAGTGATTGTCTAGGAAGGAGTACTGCTCAAATAGATTTAGGGGTCCTAGTGGACCACAAGCTAAAAAGGAGTCAGTGTGACACTGTTGCAAGGAAAGCAAACATGATTCTGGGATGCATTAACAGGAGTGTTGTAAACAAAACACAAGAAGTCATTCTTCCGCTTTACTCTGCGCTGATTAGGCTTCAGTTGGAGTACTGTATCCAGTTCTGTGCACCACATTTCAAGAATTGTGTGGAGAAACTAGAGAAGGTCCAGAGAAGAGCAACAAAAATGATTAAAGGTCTAGAAAACAACCTATGAGGGAAAGCTGAAAGAATTGGGCTTGTAGTTTGGAAAGGAGAAGACCGAGAAGGGACATGATAGAGGTTTTCAAGTATCTAAAAGGGTGTCACAGGGAGGAGGGAGAAAAATTGTTCTTCTTGGCCTCTGATGACAGGCCATGCAGCAACGGCTTAAACTGCAGAAAGGGAGGTTTAGGCTGGACATTAGGAAAAACTTCCTGACTGTCAGGGTGGTAAACACTGGAATAAGTTGCCTATGGAGGTTATGGAATCTCCATCACTGGAGATATTCAAGAATAGGTGGAAATGGGATAGACATCTATCAGGGATGATCTAGACAGTCCTTGGTGCTGCTGTGAGGGCAGGGGACTGGACTTGATGATCTCGAGGTCCTTCCAGTTCTAGTGTTCTATGATCCTATGTTGGCCGCAGCTGCTCTCCCACGGACAGTGCTGTGCACACGAGTGCTTATGGTGGTGTTTCTTACATCACATGGAGCTGTTTATTCACAGGCCTGAGCAACTTAAATTATGTTGACAAACTGTACTGTAGAAATAGCCCAAGATACCCACACTGCTCCTTTTAGGCCTCCCAAACCAGTTACTAGGTTTCCCACAGACACACACACTTTATATTCACAGGATGTGATCACATCAACACCTTTGAATCCCTCTACCAGCTCATTTCATTCCACTGAAAATGAAAACTACAGCCACTCCCCGAGTTGCGAACGGTCAAATTACGACCGTTCGCACTTACGACCAAAGCTCCCATGGCCTGGTCGTAAAGGCGGTCCCCGAGTTACGAACACAACCCGTGCTTACGAACAGCGCGGTCGCGTGTAACTCAATGGGGTCCGTAACTTGTTTAACTCGGAGAGCGGCTGTATTTATCTTCAGCTTTGCGTTCCTACAGAATTCCATTCTGGCCTACATGTATAATTTTATTGTGTGTTCTTCTCCACAATTCATGAGAATTGTATTTATTGGTCACCTCCACCCTGTCCCACTTCAGTTCTTCTGTTTAACAACTGCTTCTGGTTATGCACAAGATGCCTTCCTCATTCTGGAATTTTAAGCAACTGTTCTCCCCACCGCCTCTAATCTGTCTGGTAGTATACACTCTCCAAACGTCATAGTTTTTGCTATGATTTCTGAAATTTGTTACCACGGCTATCATGAAATTTAATTACTGTTATTAGTGAACCAGTCAAATTAGGAATCTTGTAACACTAGACACACAAATAGTCAGTCTGCCATTAGTCTATACTCCATTTGCACTATCTTTACTCCATCGTATTCCAAACCTACTTCTCTCTGACTCTTCAACAATTGTTGCTTTAAGCTACAAACCCTTCAATAGACAACCCTTTAATAGACAACCTGTAACAAGATCACACCGGCATGCATTCATGAAAGCCCGAAAAGCAGATTCCATTTCAAAATTACATCTATGCCACTGTAGATTAGGGATGTAAGCGAGTAGACGAGTTGGGTAATCAACTACTCACTCCCCCCAGCCCTTGCTGCCTCTGTTCAGAGAAAACAAGGTGCAGGGGGACGGGACAGGACAGGACACTGCTGGGGGGAGCCGGCTTAAAAGCCCAAGCAGAGTCTCTGCGGCACCAGGCAGCACCGCACACCCCTCCCCGCCGCTAAAGGCGGCAGCAAGAGGAGGCTGCTGCAAAGCAGCCTCTGTACGCAGGTGTTCCAGCAGGGAACTGTCCCATCCCCCAACCCCCAGACAGGGGCTGCTGCCAGGAAGCAGCCCTGGTCCACAGCAGCCTGGTCTGGCCACAGGTAGAGGCTGCTCCCACAGCAGCCTCTGTCCACAGCCAGCCCCAGCCACCACAATCAGGCACTGCAGGACCCTGCAGTCCCAGCTCACGCCAGTCTGGGACTGTGTTGGCTCTGCATTTTAAATGTAGTAAGAGCTGGGCAGCTCTTACTACATTTAAAATGCAGATCCACAGCAGACCCAGACCCAGACCCAGACCCAGTGAGAGCTGGGACAGCTCAGTCCCAGCTCATGCCAAATCCATGAGCTACCCCTGCCACGGCTCTGCATTTTAAATGTAGTAAGAGATGGGCTGCCTGCAGAGCCACTGCAGAGGTAGCTCCTGAATCAGTACAAGCCAGGACAAAACACCTTCCCTCATCAATGAATCATGTAGTCGATACAAACTGTAACTTAACATCCTTACTATAGATGAAATGAAGTTTTTGGGGAACTGGAGGGAAAACAAAGTATCTGTAATAGCATAGCATAAGCTACACAGCTATAGCAGCCAGACAAGAGACACCAGCTGCTGAATCTGGAAAATAAGTTTACCTGATTAGGACAACAGATTACATCATTTAACAACATGACCAGCTTGGTGAATGAGAGCATTTAGAATATATGGGTATTGAAGCTGTTTAAACACAGGTTTGTGAAAGCCATTTTCCTTCCCCTCTCAACCCAAAAGAACCCTAAACCAGTAAACTTGAGTGAGTTAGTTTGTTGAAATACTAACATATGAAAGCTTTGATAACCAGAAATACTAGGCTCCAACTTAATTCTAGAAGTTGAGAGAAGTGATGAGAACCATGTTACTATTTTCTCTATTAACAAATTAAAGTCTAAAAGGCCTATAAACCTAGAGGGAAAAGGAAATGTGCGGAGCTGTAATGGTAGGTCTGTGTCCCAGATTTTCCAACACTTTCCCATCATCAACTTCATCTAGGGAGAGTCTTTTTTGCATGTCATGTTTAATATTAAAAAAAAAAACGGTAAGTTAAACTCCCTTGGAAAGTCTTAGTTTCGACATTAGGAAAAACTTCCTGCCTGTCAGGGTGATTAAATACTGGAATAAATTGCTTAGGGAGGTTGTGGAATCTCCATCTCTGGAGATATTTAAGAGCAGGTGGGACAAACATCTATCAGGGATGGTCTAGATGGTACTGGGCCCTGCCATGGGGAGGGGGGGGGTCCAGCAGGGGATTGGACTCAACAACCTCTTGAGGTCCCTTCCAGTTCTAGTGTTCTATGATTCTATGACTGGATAGGAAAGGTGCAATCATTCTCCCAACCCTGCTCCCCAAGTCACTCTGAATGTAGCACAAGATAAGCAACAACAACAACAACAACAGAGCAATTCCATCCTGATATACTTTCCCAGAAATATGTTAACTTGCAGGTCCACCACTAAATGCTACAAGTGAAGGAAATGTTAATAATTTAGAGAATCAATACTGATGTCACTATCAGGTGGTTGGACAAATATTCTTTGTAGCTATTCTCTAGTTGTTTCATGATGCAGGGAGTTAGCTGGCCAGGACTTAGAGTTGGGTTCCATTCCCAGCTCTGCCACTGGCCTGCTAAGTAAAGTGATTTGTCCATGGCCTCCCCAGTTTCACGATCCATACAGTGACTAATCCCAAATACAGAAATTATGGTTTGACCTTAACAGAATGAAGAGGTTCAACTAAAGACAGAGGAACATAACCCTGGGTACCTTTCTTCTCTAAGGTTTAGCTGCATATCCATATTTCTACAAAAGGCCTATGCATGCCAAAAAAATTGTCACAATTTGTTGCAAAGTGGTGAAAAATTGTGGGAATAAAGTTGAAGTCTACAGCAATAAATCAGAATTAGCCGTTTCACAGAAACCTGCATTCCTCTCCCTGTAGGTTAGCAACAATTCAGAGTTTTAGAACATGCAGATTTTGGTCAAAATTCTTTAATGGACTAGCTGGCAAAAAAAAGTTGATAAAATGCATCATGAATCTGTATTTAAGAACAGGTATGAGAGAGAGTGGCTAAGCCTAAGTAGCTCATAGGTGGAAAAAACTCAATTTTTATTGTTCTACATACAGAATTGCAACAAGCTTTTTATTCTGAACAGCATATGACAAAGGATCAAGTATTTGCTTATGAAGTAAATCACATACTATGATTCAAAAAAGAATCCATGGATTTCTCTCACTCATCATTCCAACAAAAAGGGGGGGAAAAAAGTGCTTTTGCTATAGCTAGGTAAGAACTATACGAGATGAGCACCTTTTATCCTCCAACTAGAAAACATTTGGAGCTTCTTCTCAGGCCTCATCTTAAATAATTCTTGTACTGAAGCTGACAAGATGGAAGGATAAGCAAGGTCCTGGGACAACACTAGAGGGAATTCCCCATTAGGGAATAATAAATAGGGAAATGTATTTCATATTGACTTCTCAGAAGCATACCTGCATATTAATACATCATTGCTTACCAAAACGGAGTTTACAAAGGCCAAAGTAAGTTAGAAGAACAATGTATTTTCACTTTCAAGTTGAACCATTTAGAGCAAGGGTGGGGAACCTTTTTTGGGTTGCGGGCCACTGACCTATAGAAAAATCCATCCAGGGCCACACACAAGTGAGAAGCAAAAAAAATGGCCCTGAGCGAAGAGAAAGACACTCCTCACACTCCCCTTACACAGAAGGCCCCAGGGGAGGGCCCAGGCTAGTAGATTTTGTGTTTCCCCAGCCCTGCTGTGTCGTGGCAAGGGGATAGAGCAGAGGCTCCCCAATGCTGGAGATGGGGAGGCGGAGCCTTGGGGGCCAAATCCATATAAACTGGAGGCCACATCCAACCCCCAGGCCTGAGGTTGCCCACCCCTGATTTAAAGTCATTACTCTAAAAAACCCACTCTCCCAGTCTTAAAACCTAAAGTAGCAGTGTTTCAGAGCAATATCTTATTAAATGAATCTAAATATTTATTTTTTCCCCAAACTTAATAAAAAATTTAGCTCTAACTCTAATCTTTACTCATATTTCTCTCCCAGAAAAAACATTAAGTGCTACTTAAGATGGGATAACTAGTACAGTTACTAAAATATGAGCGCTCCTAGTATATAGCTATAAAAAAAAAGTGTTGACCGGGAGAGAGAAGACAGATAAGCTCAAAATAGCAAAAGGAATAGAGTGGGGAGGAAAAGGGATGGAATAGCAGATGTGTAATGAAAAAAAATATACACTTATAACAGAACCACCTGTCAACCTTCTGGAGGAGCTAAGTCAAAGACTGGAAAGTGAAAGGAGGAACAGGAGCACTGCAAATGTTGAAAATTCTACCTTTATCTGTTTACTGTCCCATTTCCATAAATGTCATGGCCAGCTCAAATTACTTTAATCTCTGAACATGTTCTCCCTATTCATAACATGGATGTTAAGTTACCTGTAATTCCTTTAAACTAATTTTTTGTAACAGTACATATTCTAAATCAGACCGCCTTTTGTCTCAGTTATGTCAATCATTTCTCTTGCCTTTGTCTCAGTTTCTTTCACAACCCAAAGGCAGACAATATTGTATGAATGATGCTACACCTAATAATGCCATCTACCTATACATAGCACTTATCTATTAGTAAATTTTAAAACACTATACAATCTTTTAATGTATCTGTCCTCAAAGTAAAAGGATATTGTATTAGTTACAGGCTCAGCACCTAAATTACTTTGAGAAATCTTGGCAGCAAGAACAAAACAGGTTTGGCATTTAAGTTAAATCCAGAAAATAAATCAGCATTGATGGCAGAGAGAAAGCGTGTATCTAAATTTACCAGAGTTGCAGCTGTTCATCTTTAAGATGTCTCCTTTTTCCCCCATAAGTAAAGTAATATTTTACTCATTTATTCCTATAGATCTTTTTAACTTACACTGTAGAGGACCAAACTAGTCCAACCCTTCTGATCATTAGTTGCAAGAAAGAGGTGATTTCTTAGTCAATTCCGTTTTAGAGAAAGCAAAAAAAGGCCTAGAATTTTTGTATATATTTCTACCATACACGATTCAGGCTGAATAAACACTTTTTAAACTTATACATTCATCTGGTAACATGTTATTTTCATCTTTTTACACTCAGTCTCTAATAGTCCCAATTTTTAAATTAGGTATTTCTTTGATTTTTTTTCCTTCTGTAATTTACATTGCAAGAATTTTAATGCAATGCAATAAGCCAAGCCTGTTCCATGAAGAACTCTAGTATGCATTCCTTGCTGTTCCACATTACTACTTTGCAACTAGAGTACAATACTCCCTTAGACACAATTAAAAAGTTCAATTACACAAGAAACTCATTGCTGCTCAAGTTGTTAAAGCACAGCTCTCAGTTTTCAAAGTAAATTAACCATAAAACCTTTAAAACTTTGTACAGACTAAAAGCTACAAGTGGTTCTCGAGTATGTCACTGCAACTTTCTGTGGTTCTACAATCACTATCTTGTTCTTAAAATATTTCCTTCATTGCTGTCAGAGACCTATACCAGAGATGGCCAATTGAGCATCAGGAGGAGTAAGAACTTATCAATATACATTGCAAAAGAACCCAAGTAATACTTCAGTAGGCCCTCCCCCATTAGCTGTCCCCCTTCTGTTCCCATCACCTCCTGTCTGCCAGCAGCCCTTCCAGTAAGTGCTCCCAGGGCCTGCAGGGATCAGCTGTTTTGCAGAGTGCAAGAGGCTCTGCGTAGGAGGGGAGGAGACAAGGGTGGGGCCTGAAAATGGTCTAGGGCAAGGGTGGCCAACCAGTTGGAGACGAAAAGCCAAAACAGCGGTGGATAGAGTGCGAAGAGCAATGTTTTATATATTTATTTTTACATATCTATATATAGAAAGATAATACACAAAATGTTGTTTTATCACTACATTACAGGACATTTAGGAGAAAAAACAATAAAAAAAAATCTCTAGCTGCTTAAATTCCACAGCCAGTCCATAGATCTTTAGAGAACTTGACAAGGAACAAACATTAAATTAAAGGAAAAACCTTTAAAATACAGTAATATTCTCACACTAAAAAAAAATAAATAAAAAAAATAAAAAGCATCCCTGCCTTGTATTTTAAATCTAACACTACTGCCCTATTATGTCCTGTGAGTCTTAAAATTAAAATTGAACTGAGAAGTAAATTAGCACAATTTGAAGTGCCTGTCCCGCACTACAAATATGAGAGGCTCAAAAACAATAAGGGAGAGACTAATATCTCAGAATAATTGCTTCAGCCCAGCAAACAATAGCGTTTGAATTTGCTTTAAAGAAACTGAGTAAACAAGGTACATGCTGATTCTTTGCCCTGGAATTTAAATATGACATTGGTGTTGGCTACCTTATTCTGCATCCACGAAGACTGAGTTTAAGGTGCCTCAGCCCCACCCCATCTCCCTTCCGTCCCCCTCAGCCAGGCACCTCCTTCCTTCCCCCGGCTCTAACCTAATGCCTGCGTCCTAGAGCCACCGCAACCACCATGCTTTTCCCTCCAGGTGCTTGGACGCAGTGCGCAGAGCACCCGGGTGTGAGCAGTCTGGGCGTGTGGCTCAGAAGCAGCAGGAGCTGCATTTTTTTTTTTTAAATCAAAAAGCCACATGTTGGCTGCCCCTGGGTCTAGGGGATTGAGCAGTAAACACCTCCAAGCACATTGGAAAGTTGGCACCTGTAGCTCCAGCCCCAGAGTCGACACCTTTTCAAGAAGCCACATATTAAACTATTGAAGAACCACATTGGCCTCCCCTGACCTACGCAAATAAAGAGAAACTAACTACATACAGTTCAAAAATATGGAAGAAAAGAAGTGTAGTCAATTTAGAGACTAAGAAAATGTCTAGCATAACATTCTCATAAACCCATTCTATTGGGAGTAAAATTCACCTTGATTTTGGAGTTACTTCTATTTAAAGCTAAGCAAACGGTAATTTCTCTAGAATCACAACCTGTACAAGTCGGGGGGAGGGGGAAATCAAAAAATTCAACTGAAGCTAGGGAACTCCAAAGTCATAAGCATAACTATCCAAAATGTGCAATGGATCCAGACCTCACTGATTCTCAGTGGGGTGTGGAGAGATATCAGTGTTTCAGGTGCCACAACCATACTGCTCTAGAGATTCTAGGATGGGCCTGCTATGTACAAATACACATGGAGAGTTCAAACTATAAAAAGGCTTGGTAGGAGAAGTCACCGGACTGCGATATCTATGCACTATTCTTAGTAGTTATGTTACTGGAAGCAACACCTAGAAATCCTACATAAAAAGAAGTGGCAGGGAAACCAAATGGCAGGGAAACAAAGCCACCTGTTTTGACTTTTTAGATCTACAAGTTATAGATCTTTGCGTATGATGTTTAAAGATTCTTCATATCTCATCAGAACACCATTCCATCTGTTAAAAATCAGGAAAAGGCAATTGAAAAACTTCATACTGTGAATAAGCTACTACAAAAGTTAATAGGTTTATTCTACTGAACTAAAATTGTGCAACTTAAAAGGGAAAGAATAGTATTTCTACCTTTCGATTTCATATTAGCTTTCTCTTTTTATTTCAACAAAAGAGCAGGGAATCTAAATAGCCGCCCATTAAAGAATTCACTAGTTTTAGGATACATATTTAATTCATTATTTTCAAAGCAACAAGGTGCAATTTCCAGTGTCAATAAGAACACATACCTACTTACTGTTAAGACATTCAGGGTGAATTTATTTCAACATACTTTGCAGAAGACAAACACAAAACAAGAGCTTGCACCACAATTACATTCAGCACATATCTTGCCACAAAGATGATAGTCCTATGATGTATAAGACAGGATTGCAGAATAAGAGACGCAACACACAAAATCTCAGCTATTAGATGAGCACGGCAAAGCAACACTATAAACCCTGGGGTGGGGTACACACAGCTGAATTACGACCACTAAATCACATGCCCACCCCCCCAAAAAAAGCGCCCCTCTCTGGGCTCCAATGAAGCCAATGACTCTGATGAGAGCTTTACCTTCATTTTCCATCGAAACTGCGCTTGAGTTGTTAGTTACAAAGACTTTAGCAACAGCAGCACTGGAGCTGGCACACAGGAGGAGGGAGCCGCCCCAGGATCCCAGGCACTTACACCGCTCCCATTGCCCCCACCTGCAGCAACATCTGCAAGAGAAACGGACGCTAGAGCAAAAGGAAAAGCGGATCTCCGGTTCCTTTCGCTCTCGTATCCACACCCCCCGCGCCGCGCCGAGACGACACGGCTCCCAGGGCGAGCTGGCTGGCCGCTGCCACGGGGGGATTAGTTATCCAGCAGCCACGCCGAACAGGGAGACCCAGCAACCAAGCCAGCGCAGAAGTCGCCCCAGCAAAGAGCGCAGGACGCGTTT
>CM057846.1:166298726-166311443 GCA_030068395.1 Apalone spinifera
GCTTTTCTTTTTATGTTTGCAGTTCCATTTTAAAGTCACCCAAATCTGAGATGATAATAATATTGCTACTATTATTATTATATTCATATTGGTCACTTTAAGATCAGATTTCAAAAGCTGATTTCTGGCATTGAGTGTTTGTCATACCCCTACACTCAATTTGCGATAGGAAATACCAACATAATATTAAACATTTTTGGTGTTTGCAGGTGTCTGTGCTATAAGGAAAGTCAGCCCTCTGTATCAGAACTCTCAGAATCTTGATGAACCCTGACACTGAGCAGGGATCCAGATTAGCTACAAGAGGACATCTGGATATGCACATTGTGCACAATCTCTGATAAAGTACCCTACAGATGTAGAATGGGACCTCCATTTCACAATGAAGAAAAAAAAACCTCACACCAGGCCAACTGGAGGTCAGTTTGTAAGAGTTTCAGGGCTTTAACAACAACCAACACCACACACACACACACACACACACTCCACAGTTGAGTTGTGTTTTAGCTCTTTAAATTAGTTGAAATCCATGATTGTGACAAGTCCTTCCATGTCCCCACACACAATTCTTTGAGTCTTTTCTTCACTTGATCTTTGAAGACATGTGAAAGTTAAGAATAGACTATGGTGGGTTTTTTTTTTTTGTTTAATTCTTATGAAAAGGTACATTTTTATGAGAAGTCTGAGTCATGTTGGAGTTTCTGATAAGAAAGTTCAGTTTACAGCAAGACAAGCTCTGAGGTCATCAGTGAGCCCATTTTCACATCATTGTACCTCTGGACTTCAAGCATGTAAAACTGTGATGAAGTGTGATGAGCAATGTGAGAAATTCAAGTTGTATTTAATTATCAAATGCTGTGACAATCTGTACTATTGTGGTCATTTCACAAGACTGAAATTTTGAACAATGTGGTATTATTTGAAAAGTCAGAATCTGAATATCGTTATTCTGTTAAAATGTGTAGTGATGCTATATAAAATTCTACTGGAGGATAAGGAAGTAAAGAGTTACCACATCTGAAGTGGAAGTCAAATGCAACCAGCTTAATGAGACTAAATCTTGAAGACAGAGGAGTAATCTAAGACTATTAAAAGAATTGGCACAAGAAATTGCAAGCCCAATAGCAAGGATTTTTAATGACTCTGTAAATTTGAGCATTAGACCTTATGACTGGAGAATTTCTAATATAGTTCCTATTTAAGTAAGGGAAGAAAGTGAGCCAGGAAACTATTGGTCTGTTAGTGTGACCTCAATTGTATGCAAAGTCAAAATTTGTTCCAAGAAATAGAAAGTAGTCAAGAACAAAGATGTGTGGCAATTGGGATAAAAATACAGCATAGCTTTTACAAACGGTAGATCATGCCAGGGCAACTCCATCTTGTTTGAGGAGATAATGGGTGGTTTTTAGACAAAGGAAATGCAGTAGCTCTAATCTACCTGGATTTCAGTAAGGTATTTGGTACAGTTCCACAAGGGAAATTAGTTAAATTAGAGAAGATTGGGATGAATAGGAGAATTTAAAAATGGATAAGGAACTGGTTAAAGGGGTGACTATAACAGATCATACTGAAAAGTAAACTGTCAGTCTGGAAATAAGTTAGTGGAGTTCCTCAGGGATCAACTAGAGTAATAGAAATGGGATAAAATTTGATAGTCCTTAAATCCATAACTTTGCAATAAAAACCAGAATTTGTTATAAGTTGGAATGTATCAACTGGAAACAACAGGAAGGAGTAAAAATTGGATTGTGTGTTGATTAATCAGAGGTAGACATCACATTGACAGCTCATTGTCTGACAGTGGAAAAAGGCTAGCAGTTTTAGGATGCATGAGCTGAATCATTTCAAGTGTCGACAGGGAAGGTTTATTACCATTGTACAGGGTACTGATGATATCTCATCTGGAACACTGTGTGCAAGAATACTGTGTTAAAGAAAGATTAATTCAAACTCAAACAAGTGCAAAGAAGGGCTACTAGAATGATCCAAGGAACAGAAAACTTACTTTATGAGAAGAATTGAGGAGCTTTGTTTAGCCTAAGCTAAAGGCAATAACTCTTTGTAACTCTTTGTAAATGTATCAGAGGGATAAATACCAGGGAGAGGAGTTGAGTGCTAGTGTGGACACAAGAATAAATGGCTATAAACTGGCCATCAACATATTTAGGCTCAAAATCAGATACTAGAGAAGTGAAGTTCTAGAACAGCTTTCTAAGGGGAACAAATAAATGCCACATAACTGGCTTTGAGACAGAGCTGGATAAGTTGATAGAAGGGATGGTATGATGGGATTGCCTGCAATGGCATGTGGACTGTTAATGACTGTCAGTGGCAAATATCTCCAAATGCTGGAGATGGGACACTAGATAGAAAGAATTTTATGTAGTAACTCGGTGCCCTCTCCAAGTATCTGCCTGGTGGGTTTTAGCCTCATGCTCAGAGTCTAACTGATCACCGTTTTTGGGGGAAGAGTTCTTCTCCACCGCAGGTTATATTGGCTGAGACTCTGGGGGTTTCTCACTTTCATCTGCAGCATGGGGCATGGATCACTTACAAGTTTAAAGCAGTATAAATGGTGAATCATTTGCAACTTGAACTATTCAATGTTTAAGGGACTTCATTAAACTCCGCCAGAGATTAGGGGTCTGTTTCAGAACTGGGAGGGGTTCTGTGGCCTGCAACATGCAGGAGGTCAAACTAGATGATTGTCCTTTCTGACCTTATAGTCTATTATCCAGAATTACAACAGATTTCAGTAACACCAGAAAAGTGGCGAGGAGTCCTGTGGCACCTTATAGACTAACCGAAGTGTTGGAGCATAAGCTTTTGTGGGCAAAGACCTACTTCGTCAGATGCATGTGTACCAGAAAAGTAGTTTTTCAGAGAAAAGGACACACTAGCCAGACAGATGTTAAAGGGCCATCACCTATTTAAGTAGCCATTCTCTAGTAAGGGGGGAAAGGTAGAGACAAGGAATTTACATTTCATCATACCGAAGCTGAAAGATGCAGCAACCAATGAAGTTTACAACTATAGGGAGACAAAACCTTTGCTTTTAAGTTCACTTAGTTTGTTAAGGCAAGCTAATACCTCTTTTGTGATCAATCTTGACTTTTAGGCATCTATACTTGTAATTACTTGTTTAGTTACAGAAAGATAAAACTTGAGAGGAACTATTTGGGATAGCAAAGCTAGTGCATATACCATTTTCCTTTGATGAAGTGATAGGCTGTGTGCTTGCATGGTTTACTAGCATTCTGGATGGTAAAAAGTGTATATTTCTGATTTGCAAGGCTGCAATTACAGTCCATTAGATGATTCAGGGCAACTGCCCTGGGCCCCACACTTTGGAGGGCCCCCACACTTCAGGGGGATGTAGGGCCTGGGATGTGCAGGGGACAGTAGCAGTGCCACTGGCCCTGCCCCACTCTCAACATTGCTTGGGAAAGGAGGGGTTGGGGGCTTTAGGAAAGGGATGGAGAAGGGGTGTTCTGGGCCCACACACCTCTAGGGATGGCTTTGCCTTGGATTAAGCCTTTTTCAGGTGCTTCAGACCCCTAGAATCTCTGTCCATTTTAGTAGCACATTGTTTTATGGCATTTGCTGTCAGTCTGGTTTGGACAAGTACAGGGATTTGAACAGCAAACACTTTTTGTAAGTAGTTCATCCTAAAGAAGCTTCACTTGCCAATAGTTGCGGACAGCAGCCGAATCCTTAAAGGTGCTAAACAGTCTCAACTCCCATTTATTTCTCTGGGGACTGCAGATGCTCAAATACCTCAGAATTAGGTTCCTATTTAACGTCACGGCTTTCCCTCAAGACTATCATTTATTCCCTGTTTCCATACAAGGATGCTGGGAGCTGTACTTAATTATTAATTTTTTTTTAAACACACTTAAAATGTGCATTTGAAGGGCCTGCTTACTGTAAGGCATTTGAGATGTGGCTTGAATTTCAAGTGCTAATATGCAAGATGATTCAGCAAAAGAGTTTATCCTAGAAGGAAACCATTTAAGGTTTCAAGTAACAGAGGGGTAGCTGTGTTCATCGCTTTTGCAGATTCAGACTTATGCTCCAATAAATCTGTTAGTCTCTAAAGTGCCACAGGACTCCTCATAATTTAAGGTTTGATACTAGTAAGCACAATTCCAGAAGAAAATCATTTTGGGTAAGTATCTTCATATGTTCTATACGGCACTTGGTACAATGAGGCCCTGATCCAGAGGCATATCTATGGTACCATAATACTTCTATATTATTTATTAAATCCAGAACTCCATATTTACTGTAGTTTTACCATAATTTAGCTTCTGAACCACTATAATTCACGTAACCTCAGGCCTCAGACTACGTCTATACTACAAGCCTCTTGCAGAAGAGCAAATGCAAATGGCGTGCTCATTTGCATAGATCGCGCTCTCATTTGCATTTCCTCTTTCTTTCCCTTTTGTGCAAGAGGTTTTTGCACAAAAAAGTGCTATGTAGACATCGTCTTTTTGCATAAAAACACCCTTTTGCACAAGAACCGTTTTTGAGGAAGAATGGCTTCCTCAAAAAGAAGGGGGGTTTTGCACAAAAAGGCACCATCTACACAGCGCTTTTTTGCGCAAAAACCTCTTGCACAAAAGGGAAAGGAAGAGGAAATGCAAATGAGAGCGCAATCTATGCAAATGAGCACTCCATTTGCATTTGCTCTTCTGCAAGAGGCTTGTAGCGTAGACCTAGCTTGAGGGATTACAACTTAAACATTGCCTGAATAAATTTGGAATTAACATAATGTGACTGATGGGACACTTGGACTACCACTAGTTATTGGCAGATAAATATTTTCTAAGGAAATTCAATGAGAGCAAACAGCTCAGTTAAGGCAAAGATTACCATAGGCTTCAAAAGAGATCCTAAATGAAAATATAATATGCTTTCTGTCCCAAAGCACTAGTTTTAGTTTATGACATGAGGCAAACTTCTGTTTGAAACCATCTTGGTAATTTTATCATACAAAGTTAGCAGTACTTTCAAGAGGTCACTTTTAAATGCTGAATTGCTCAGAATATTATAATAGAAACCTTTTTATGGGACTGTATCATTTTCTTCACGCATTCCTGAAAATAAGTCTCTTATAATAATGGTTGCTCGTGGTTAAATATGGATAGATAGAGGTTAGAGAGCAGGGGTCTGTTTGGGTGCAGCTCCAGCCACTGTGCAGAGAACTGGCACAGCAGACCTTGAGTGAACCACCCAATGACCACAAGGAGAGTCAAGAGTTGAAGGCACCTAGCCAGGGTTATTGTTAGCAAAGCTCAGTGCTAGTATTTGACTGACTCTACTGGACCACTCATACATGTGTGCCCATGACAATGGGCCAGCTCGGAACAGCAGGACTTTCTGTTCCTCCCAAGGCCAAAGATACACCCTTGGATAATTTTTTATGTACCGATACAAACAAGAGTACACTGCCCCCTTCTGACATAGTTACTGTCATTACTGCCCCCTGATGTGACTAGTTATCCGTCATTACCTTGTGCATGTTGGTTTGATTAAAACATGGGACCTTCTAGCTAAAGGCCCAGAATTCAACCCCCTCTCCCAGGGCCAGACCAAGCCATTCCAGTGCCCCTGGTTGGGGGAGGGCGCATGCGCAGCCCCACCCCTGCACCAGTGCATGGGAGAGGGTGCATGCACAGCTCTGCCCTTACCCAGCGCATGGGGGAGGACGCACGTGCCTGGCCCAGCCCAGCTAGCGCCGCTGGCACGCAGCCTGGGGCCATTTGAGCCTGGCCATGCAGGGCCCTGCAGCAAAGGGGCGGGGGGGAAGGGCGCTGCTGGCCGGCGCCATGAGGGTTAATGCAGCCCCCGCCCCGGGTGGCCACTGCGAGCTGCTACAGCCCGCGCCCCTTACAGCTGCCATCAGGCGCTCCCCATAGGTTGGCGCCCCGGGCAGCTGCCCGGCTAGCCCATGCCTTAATCCAGCCCTGCCCTTCCCATACATTAATAGCCATAAAAGGTGAGAAAAGAACCGTGGCTAATGGGCTTTCTGCTGTAGTCATATTTCCAGCTGGAGGCTTGCTTGTGTTTTAGGAAGGAGAGAAGATGGGGCTCATCTGAATGAGATTTGATGTCAACTCCTGATTGGCAGCTATTTCATCACTATCTACCAGGAGACTCCCCAGCTTAGGCCATGTGTCAGACTCCTTGGCTTTATCTTTACAATCATTCCCAGTCAGAATGGAGCTCTGGACTCTTCGTTGACAAGAGTAAAGCTGGGCTCCTGCAGAATTCTTAAATTGCCACTCTTAAGAGACACATAGGGCTTACCATTTGTTAGATCTCTGCATACAAAGATCAGGTGAATCTCATGCACGGACAGCCAAGATTTGATACAAATGGCAGCAATATGCATGATGTTGGTCTTACATGCATGTGTGTGTATACACAGGCGCACACACACAAGTCCAACACCACATAGAATAACTCTGCTTGGACTACAAATAAGCATTCCTATCTATTGGATTTAATAATTAAGGATTTCAGTCTCTTTTGCCCCTTTATTTTCATGTGATCAGATTAATAAAAAAATCAAAAGGGATTCTTTGAATTCCAATCTGCTCTCCTGCACAAAACAGGCCATACAACCTCACTCAATTTCTGCATCAAGTCCATAACTTCCGCTGGAGCCATAGTTAGGGTTGCCAATGCTCACACTTTTGCTGGGAGTCTTCCAGAGGCTCCCACAGCCAAACCAGGAGATTTCAGGTGCTAACAGTCCAACATGGCAGCAGAGTGAAAGCAGTCTCCCGTCCTGCTTTCACTCTGCTGCCATGCCCGGAAATGGCCACTATAATCTCTGCACCTGCTGAAAGGAGGACAAGAGATCTCCATAAACTGTCTCTGCAGCTACTATTGGCTAGGAACTGCAGACAATGGGAGCTGTGAGGATGGTGCCTGCCCTGCAGGCTACTGTGTGCAGAGACCCCCTGCCACTGCCCTCTCCTCCCCCCTACGTAGAAGAAGCTGCTGCCAAAGGTACCTTTGGGACCTGCAGCACCACCTGGGATAAGTGTTAACTCCTAGCCTCCCCTCAATCCCCGCCCCAGCCTGGATCCTTCATTCTACACAAACTCCCTCCCAAAGCTTGCACCCTGCACCTCTTCCTACACCCAGACTGGTGAAGATGAGTGTGTGGGGAAGAGCCAGTGACAGAGTTCAGACCTTGGAGAAGGGTTGGGATGGGGGCGGGGTAAGGGTCTTTGGGTTTGCACAATTAGAAAGTTGCAATCCTAGCCATTGTAGCTCCCAAAGTTATCCACTCATCTCTCCATATATATTTAAAAAAAAAATAATGTTTCCAGTGGGATAACAGAGTGATGTTATCATGTCACTTGGTGTCCCACCTGCCTCCTCCCTCTCTCTCCCCTCACTGGTGCAGCAGGACGCAAAATCTCCCAGTTTGAGCCGACATCTCTGCTTCTCTCTGCCACTTGGAATTGCTATTTTAAACCAAGCCCCTACTCCCCTTTCTCCACCCCCAATCCCACACGGCTTTCAATGCCAAGACACATGGCACAATAGCCATGACAGTCCAGGGCAGAAGGGGGTGCAGTGCTTGGGACAGCAACTCAGGGACAGGCACTAGGAGCAGGACTCTCAGCCAGGCCCATGTGCCAGTTGCAGGCTCTTGGGAGCTCCCCCACCACCAGACTCTTGGGGAGCCAGAGGGCAGCCCCGACTGCCTGGAATCCAGCTACCCCAACGGAGACTCGCCCCCCTGTCCCTGTCAGTGGCTGCACTTACCATGGCTGCCAGAGCACCCCCAAGCCACCCAGGGGGAGTCGCTGCACCAACCTATCAAGTCCTTCCCCTTCGGCTCCCAGCAGGTGGATGGGCGGGCAGCCCCAAACTCTGCAGGAAGGGCTAGGGCAGTGAGCAGCTCAAGTGGGACTGCACAGGAGAGAGGACAGAGCCCCCCGTGCTGCTGTTTTCCCCCACCTCAAGAGGCTGCAGTGCCCTAGAGCTCTGCGTGCAGACTGTACAACCTGTGCCTCACTGTTCCCCATGTGGGGAGGGCAGGCACCCCTATACTTCCCTCCTCCCCTCCCCCCAGCAGATTGCACAGAGCAGCCTCCAGAGCAGAAGCTCTGCCCTACTAAACATTGCACTCAGGCTGCCTCCCCTCAAAGCCCCAGCCTCCTTGCTCCACCCTCAGACTGCCTCCCCCCCAAGATCCCAGCCCCACACCAATCTTCCAGCACTGCCCTCAGGCAGCCTCCCAGCCCTCCTCCAGCCTTCCTGCAGAGTCCTCAGTCAGTCCCCTTGCCCTAAAGCAGCTTCCTCAGAGCCCCGCCCTCACATACCTAAGTCTCCCTCAACACACACAGCTCTCCAGCCTCCTCAGAGTGCTGGAAACAAGAGCATCCATTTCCCCAACCTCCTACCTCCCTCCTCCCCCACCCCAGTGTTCCAGGGGGGAGCTGGGGCTGCTGCCTCTCAGCTGTGGGGGGGGGGAAGGGGGGCCAGGAGAAAGCCAGGGCTGGCCCAGCCTCGGCTCTGCCTGATGGCTGGAGGAGGAGGAAGCAAGGCAGCAGGCCAGAGCTGCCATGCCTCAGCCTAGGGATATAATAGTATAGTCGATTAACCAATAAGCTTATAGATCAAGGCTGGCCAGCAGCCGCTCAGTCCCAGTTTGCACTGGGTCCTGGACCTAAATGCAGAGCCGCACCGGGGGTAAAGTGTATTAGGAGCCAGGTGGGCAGGCAGCCTGGCTTAGTTCCAGCTTGTGCAGGGTCCAGGAGCTCAGACCTCAATCTGGCCCTACTTGGTGGCTGGGGTAGGGGGGTGAGCTAGGGCTGCCTACCCCCCCAGAGAGAGAGAGGTTGGTGAGCATAGCAAGCAGTGGGTGCAGCCCACCAATTAATTTAAAATGGAAAAATATCAGTTGCAACCCTAAGTACATTATTCTCATATTAAATTGTTCAGCAATAAAAACACTGCACCTTCTTTCTATCTTATTCCAGATACTGGATCTCTGTAGGTTCTTTAACCATCAGAAAAGAGCGTCACAGGGCTATCTTTCCCTTGTAGGTAATCATGGATCAGATACTGGTTATTTGTGTTGAGCATTTACTTTAGAAGACCTTAGCTGGCTCTTTTTTTTTGGGGGGGGGAGGGGGTGGAGGGAGGGAAGCCAGACCAAGAACAGTAAGACATGATGAAATCTAATGGGGTGGAAGTGGGTTAAGGTGAGCTGTGCTCTCTTGTCTCAATCAGGGCCTGAGAGTGACCTGCATCATCTGAAGGTTACAGGGTAGCATTGCAGGCATAGTATAGAGCAGTATAGGCACAGACAAGTGTCTGGTTCCAGTTCAATACTTTCAGAAGGAACTCACATGAAGACAGAGCATTTATATGACTTGTGAAGAGGAGATGGTGTGGAGTAATGGGGTGGGAGGGTGTTCACCAAACCAGTTAAAATACAGCTGTGTCAAAAACACGCCTATTGTGAAATCAAGGAGAACTAAGTTTTTCCTTTGGATTACCAAATTTTGTCCAGTCCTGCAAATTTCTCCATACAGAGTGATACCCACACAGCGTTCCTTGTACGGATCAAGGGATATCTGCAGAAGTTCATGGAGTATATATACTTGAAGTATCACTGAACAAAGATAACATTAGCTAGCCAAAAATAAATGTTGACTGTGGCTTATCAGGAACAAAGGTGATTCCTCCAATCAAAGCTGTTGTATTTTTTTTTCCCTTTATCAAGTCAGATTCATGCATGTCATAATTACTCTTAGGACTCAGTAGGACAGCAAAAGGATTGAATCAATTCTTTATAAATACAATTTTGACTGTACATCTAATTACCCGTGTTGACAGTTGTCAACACATAATGGTTCTTCCATTTTCCTAAATGAAAGTCAGATGTTCTTTTAAAGCTGATTTTAGCTAGGAAAGAAGAAGCCTGTGATTTCTCCTGTGACAGTGTTTTATCTGGCTTCTGCAGCAGGGAGTATACATTTACAGCAAAGTTTTAGAAATGGGTAACCTTGGAATATTTTTCAAGAGTCATGTTCTTAAATGGTAATTTATGGGTCTGGATAATATAATCAAATCAGCAATGAGGTAATATTTTGTCTTGCCAGAAACTGAAAAAATAGTTCTTTGAGAAAACACATTAGAAACCCTGCAGATACCCCATGAAATAAAGCGGCATAAATTATTTTTATTGTATTTGTTCAAAAGTATGGAGATTTTTAAACCAGCACACCACATTTAAGACTTTATAAGCCTGACAAATAATTGGCTAGTTTATAAAAATACTGTGACTATCAGCAGGGGGCAAAATGAATTTTTCTAATTTACCTACTTAGAAATTGGGTTGGAACAGGACTACACTTCAATAATATTAAAAACTACACATTCATAGATTCTGCTTATTCACTGAGGAAAGGGGAGCTCTTAGTAATCCCAAAATATCATCTGAAAACTACCAACATTTATCCCTGAAGCTAAAGTCATTTAACTTGGTATAAGAAGAACTGCCTCCATGCACCCAAGTGTGGGTACATGCATTTCCCTCTACAGTTCATAATCTTTTCCTCTGGTATCTTCAGATTTCTTGCATAGATTATATGTACTTCTTAAGGACAATAAAGCAAGGAAGAATTCACACTACTTGGACGGAGTCAGAGGCTGGTCTGACATGTCAGGAAAAGTGCAGGATCAATTTTAACAGTATTGCAACTGCCAATAGTAACACCGTCTAAGGAACCTGATCTCATCATACCTCAAGACATCAGAGTGTAAAACAATATTAAAAATGTGTTTTAAGATACTTGTACAAGAAATAGCAATTGCTTTGTCTGAGCAGCTAGAAGGCCCATTTAAATTGCATTATGTCCTAATCACAACTGCAAAGAGAGTCCACTTAATTCTCAAAGAGCCTCTGGTATGTATGCAGAACGTTCATGTTTTCATGCATTTTCTATTGACGCCAACAACAGCTCTAGTTTTAATTATGCATGACAGCATTTGCCATAAGAAAGCAAGCACCAAATTCATTCATGAATTTCTTAATTACTTATTTAGAAAATGCTAATACTATTTTGGTTAGTCAAAGCTATGATTTATGAGACAGTCCTGATCCATTTGAATATATTAGGTGAATGGGCAGCAGGAGAATGGATCAATTTTTGAAGACCACAAACAGAATAATGGAGATACTGAATCAGATCAGGACAGGGCTCCATATAGTCCACTAACCTGTGTCTTGCATTGTTCTGTACCAGTTGCTTCAGAGAAGCAGAAAAGAAATACTATAGTAGGACATAGTATAAATAATGGCCACATGGAAAAAGCTCTTCTAACTCTGTTAAAGGATAGTTCGTACCTCAACAGTTGAGTATCAACTTCTTCCAGTCTTGTGTTCTTGTCCATATAAAGTTTTTAATAATACTATTAAGCTCTTTGCTACAAAAATGTAATTGAGGCCATGCATTCCATTGACTATCATGTTCTCAGTAGACATTATATATTTCATAGCTTGTGACATTCTATACTTTGGAGGAGCACTCTGTAACCCCCATATTCCTCATCTGACTATAACTGCAGTATTGCAAATAAAGCATGTGGTGTGAGGTATCAGAGGAAAGGTTTTGATCTGCTGAAAGTCATATTTCTATCTAAATAAGAATACCATCAATGCATATGAAACGTGTTATATGGGTTTGGGAGGCACCCAGATACTAGCTCTACCGAGACAATGACAAGGGAAGTAACCAACACCTGGGCGGATGCTGTTGAAGGGATATTACCAATAAGGGAACAACAATGCAATGACTCATCTGCATGAAACCACATCAAGGGAACTGCTGAACTTGGCTGCAGGACTCAGAAAAGATATGCATTTAATACCCTCTTATATTTCATTTTAAAAGTATACAATCTGTTCTAACACACTATTGATTTATCAGTTTCAATCTGAACTTGGCTTTATGTGATTACATTACTGCTCTGCTACCTATAGGTTGCCTGAAAATGTTAGGCGAATTATTGATCAGTATCAATGGAAATCAGACCAGACATTCCTGGACTTGTATTCTCCAGCCACATGGACTAAGGGGCCCATGCTTGGCCTTTTCTCCTTTATCCACCTACACTGCAAGCAATCAGGACAGAGGACTAAAGGTACCAACTGAGGGGACTGGCCCACATTTCAAGGGTGAAATCTGTGTTCTAGGGTCTGCAATATCCAGTGGGGTAAGAAAAACTGCTTGATCTAGTTGTTGCCCCCAGTCTGATTGGTTGAGAATTTAAACTGCATGTTTATATCACTTAACACCATCTTTTATAGTCAATAAATTTATTTTACTGTTTATCTTTACCAGTGACTTTGTGTGATGTGTGAAAGCTGAACAGATTTGCCATATAAGGGCTGTGTATATCCACTTTCCATTGGTTCACTAACTCATCAACTAATAAATTACATATGTTCTTAAATACAGCACTGGGAGGATTTGGCTCTGGTGCCTGTCTGTGATCCAAGGGCAACTCTAGGAGCATTCATGCAATCTGCGTCAGGCTCCACATGTGGTTGTACTGAGTGATACCAGCATCTAGAGGGGTTGCTGCTGGTCACTAGTAAGGCATTGTGAGAGATACCCCAGGCTGAAGAGAGTTCAGGGGGGCATAGTGGCCTCATTGTCCCAGACTGCATCGGGG
>CM057846.1:166316947-166333446 GCA_030068395.1 Apalone spinifera
AGATTATCCATCATTAAAAGAGAGCCAACTAAACAATTCTTTTTTTCAGGGCTCTGTTAAATAAGCTCCTCATGCTGGAATCTGAGATCTGAGTGCATTCCGCCTCCCCCCCCCCAAATCTTCCTGTAAATAATGGTAGTCCTTAGTTTCGCACACATACCCCTTTTCTGAAGTGCAACTGGTGATAACCAGAAGATCAAATGCTGTGTCTACAATAACCAACCAGCATTAAAATGACACAAGAACCGAATGAGTAGGGCATCCACACAGAATGCAAGTCACTTCTCTGGCAGTGATCTGATAATCCTATTTCTAGTCAGAATATTCTGCTGCAACAATTAGCTAGCTGGTGACTTTTCCCATTCCCCCTTACTACGGAGGTTAAATCTCAGTTCCTTTTAAAGCTTGCTTAACTTTAAAAAGAGTTTGGAAGTTTGCTGTTTCTAGCATAATTCTCCTCCCCCCCCCCCACACACACACCTTCTGCTGCATTTCACCAACTGCGAGGTCAATTTCACTTTTGTTTCATGAACAATCTTGTTATTTATCGGTCTCAAATTCACAAGCTATTTTATTCTCCCTTCTATAATATGGAACTGCTGGATGTCAAATGCTAGTTATAGTGCATAGCAATTTAAGCTCATATAAAGCTTAGGCTACAACTATTGCCTTCATTTTGAGTAATACTGTACCTGCAATCATATTTTCTTTCGAGTTACCATTCTCCCTTTCCTTCAAATATACAGATTTGATCAGACAAGTAGCAGCATTCTTCTGGCTTTTATGGTGAATGTCAAAAACAGAGAGAGATTTCTCAATTCAATGTCTTTCTTAAATAGGATTCTCTGCTTTTAGAACAGAACATTTCTGCTAGAAAGGACAACAACTTTGCAATGCTAAAGGGAGGAAGGGTGCTCATTAAAGTGACAAATCCTATAGTCTTCACTCAGAACACTATAGTCAATGAGAATTTGCTAGGCAAATTCTTTTAGCTCTTATTCAAGTAAACCAGGGGTAGGGAACGTAAGGCCTTGGGTCAGATGTGGCCCTCACCTTGCCTGAATCTGGCCCCCAAGGCTCAGGATTCCCCCCCATCCCCCCAAACATTGTGGAGTCTGTGCTGGTGTTCCAGGACCCTGCAGCTTTCCTTCTGGACTGAACCACACAAAAATCTACTAGCCTGGGCTCCTGTAGGCTCTGGTGTGCGAGGGGAATGTGGGGAGTGTCTTTCTTCTTCTCAGTCAGGGGCCACATCTCACTTGTGTGTGGCCCCCAACCAGGCCCAGCCAAAGAGTTCGCAGAGTCCAAGGGAGCATGGCTGAGCCGCATGGTCACAATTAAGTGGCCAGGTGGGCGGGGCCCAGGAGCTGGGCAGCGGAGGTCCCTGAATGCGCGGGGCCCAAGGCAACCACCTCGCTCTCCTTGCCCAAAGGCCAGGCCTTCCAACTGATTTTTTTGTGGGTCAGTGGCCCCCAACCCAAAAAAGGTTCCCTACCCAAGGCCAACTCATTGGCTGTTCTAGTATCAATGCAGTAAGCAAGAACTAACTAGAAATATTTAGTCCTTCAGCACTCTGAAGTCTAGCTGAATGCAAGGGAACCAATTTCTTTTTGTGTTCATCTCAGTAGAAATTTGATAGAAATATTTTGCCATTTCTAGGCTAGATCTACACCACACTGATCCCAGGTCTGGGGAGCCCTATGCCTGTGGGCTCAGTGTTTCCATGCCCATACTGCATTGTAAACCTGGGCTTACAAACATTCAACCCGGGTCTCACAATCACGCTAATGCATCCATACTGAACTATGCAGACCTTCTGATTCAGATCTTTGGCTTGAGCTGCTCCCACTCTGCAAAATGGCAGTGTTTGGACCACAGCGTGCATGGGACTTGGGCTCAGACACCCCTTCAGATCAGTCACAGAACCGAAGTCCTAAGTGTTTACTGATCGGGCAGACATTTGTCTCAACAGTAGAGGGATTTGGACTCAAATCTGAGTCTGAGCACACGTGTACTATGCAATGCAGACAAACAAACCCTACGCAGGCCTTCCTGGAAGGCCTTCTCTTTACTAGGTTAAGTAGTAGAATTTTTCTGTTATTAGCAGTGCTATAGCATCTAGAATTACTTGTCATGGACCAGGATCACAGTGTGCGATCTACAAAATATTGTTGGTTTTCAAGGATAATCCAGATCATAACCAAGTATCAGTGGCAGGCATGACGCAAACAGCTATTTTGAATCCTGCTTGTGGAGAATACAATTTGTGTTCCTAAAGGATGGCTTGGCATGAGAACAGATAATAGGACTCTAGGGAGATTACTGTTGAACCCTGGAAACTGACTAGCAGATATCATCCCCTCAGCCACCGTGAAACCTGTTTAAGCCTGTTGCTTCTTATACGATCATCAGAGGCCAGGAACAACAAGTTTTCTCCCTCCTCTTTGTGACACCCTTTTAGATACCTGAAAACCACTATCATGTGCCCTCTCAGTCTTCTCTTTTCCAAACTAAGCAAGCCCAATTCTTTCAGCCTTCCTTCATAGGTCATGTTCTCTAGACCTTTAATCATTCTTGTTGCCCTTCTCTGGACCGTCTCTAGTTTCTCCACATAATTCTTGAAATGTGGTGCCCAGAACTGGACACAATACTCCAGCTGAGGCCTAATCAGTGCAGAGTAGAGCGGAAGAATGACTTCTCGTGTCTTGCTTACAACACTCCTGTTAATGCATTCTAGAATCATGTTTGGTTTTTTTGCAACAGCATCACACTGTTGACTCATATTTAGCTTGTGGTCCACTATAATCCCTAGATCCCTTTCTGCCATACTCCTTCCTAGACAGTCGCTTCCCATTCTGTGTGTGTGAAACTGATTGTTCCTTCCTAAGTGGAGCACTTTACATTTGTCCTTATTAAACTTCATCCTGTTTACCTGAGACAATTTCTCCAATTTGTCCAGATCATTTTGAATGATGACCCTATCCTCCAAAGCAGTTGCAACCCCTCCCAGCTTGGTATCATCTACAAACTTAATAAGTGTACTCTCTATGCCGATATCTAAATTGTTGATGAGTTCATTAACTATGAAAAGGTGTATTTCAAGCGGTCAAAGGAGGTAGCCAACAGAGCAAAGCAAGTTACTGAGAAGATCATACAAAGCATGCAATCTAAGCTAGATTCATTAAAAGCTAATTCCAAAACATTTCTCACCCTAGTTATTGCTTCAGGTAGAGTCTGTCCCAGGCCAGGTAACTCAGTCTAGGTCCAGCAGTTGTCCCTCTCCTGCCCTTCTGTTATAATCCTTTCCTTTCCCGGTGTTTTCAAGTAGCTCTTTGGGATGTGGAGATAGAGGTAAAGCAGACTGAAGACCCTCATTCTTTTCCTCCCTTGCTTTAAATAGGACTCCATGAGGTGGGAACCTTTGTTTAAATCCCTCCTCCCCTATCTCCCGATGGAACAGTTCAGCAGCCCAAGGCACAGGCTAGGGGTTTTAAATTTCTATCAGCTAATCGAGTGAGGGTGAGACAGGGTGCTCGCTCTCCCAGCTGTGCCTCTGCCTTTTAAATGTAGTAAGAGCCCCCCACAGCTTTTCCTACATTTAAAGGCAGAGGTGCAGCAGAGAACCCGGGGCGAGCAGCGACTGCTTGAATCTGCACTCACTCTGGGTTCCTGCTGTGCTGCCTCAAATGTATCAAGAGGCCCACGCGGCTCTTGCTACAGTTAAGAGGCAGAGGCACAGTAGTTGAACCAGCGTGAGCAGGGGACTGCTTCAGTCCTCGCTTGTGCCATTTCCTGCTGAGCCTCTGTCTCTCCTGCCACCACTCCCCCGTGGAGACGGTGCTGGGGGTAACCGGTTTTTAAGCTGGCTCCCCTTCCCCCTGCTGCTACTGATAGAGAGGCAGCATGGGGGGAAGCAACTAGTCGGGTATGCTTATTGGGTAGTCAACTAGTCGCTTACACCCCTAGTGCAGGCTAGTATCAGGTGACCAGATCATCTGACTCCATCATCCATGAGTCAGCAGCAGTATGGAATATTCCCAGGAAGGCCAAGCCAATTCATAGTCCATTATAGGATGTTAAATATTGGTTAATTGAATAGTCAATTAACCTCATGAATTCTTATCAGTTACTCGACTATTCTATAGTCCCCGGGGGTGGGGCCAGTAGCCAGTGCACTCCAGCCCCACTCCTGAGGAGGCAGCAGCATGGCATGCCAGATGGGAGCTGTGAGGGGAGCCAGTTTAAAAACCAGCTCCCCTCACGGACCAGGTGCCTGTCGCCCTACACTGTTGCCTCTGATACAGCAGCAGCAGCACGGGATGGCAGCAGACCCTTTTTGGGGGTGTGGGTCTGATCTCCCAAACCTGACGTGAGCTGGATCTGAGCCAGACTGCCTTCCTGGCTTCTAATACACTTTAAATGCAGAGCCACAGCGGGGGTAGGTCTTGGACCTGGCTTAAGCCAGGACTGAGCTATGATGCTGGCCATCCTGCTAAAAAATTTACTGGCAAGGGGCGTGGGGTGGGAACACGAAGTCGATAGCATTAACTTATAAGCTTTTGTTTATCTGTTAATTGACTATACTATTACATCCTTAGTCCATTGTACTAGCTGATGGACCAAAAGACTATTGTCTTTTCTGTTATAGTTACTGACGTGTCAGTACTGAAAGTGACCCAAAGTAGCAAATAGGAAAGATCAACAAGTCAATATTCCTAACTTCAAATAGAAATGTGATGTAGGCATTACAAATGGGATAATCACATTCAGTAAATTATAACTTTGCCAACGATATCTTGCATAATGCACATCTCAGTTGTCATTCATAAGCATATTTTCATAAATCATATGGAATGCCACATCACACCTCCCATCAGAAGCATTCCTTCTATTTATCAAAGAAGTCATTTACACAACTATTCTACCCACCTGAGCAGTGAAGAAAAGGAAAACTGGATATGTAATTACTTGAGGGTGACAAATACAAAGCCAGAGAAAATTTATTAACACTGGCATGCCAGACCATGAGAATAATTGTTGTAGGTATCCTGGAACAGTGAGCCTATTCATCCTCAAAGAAAGAATAATAAAGTCATCAACACAAGTGGTGCCCTCAGTCTGAGAATTGGGCATCTCTCCCAAAGGCTTAGGCTGGGGAAGGCTCTGCCTTCACATATCTCCAGCCTGACCCTTCCCATACTCCGCCCCCAGAATGCCTGCTGTAGATGTTCTGGGGTTGCAGTATTGCTGTCCTCCAATACCAGCTCTCCTGGTGCTCTGGGCCAGCTCAGGCCACACAGCCTCTTCCCGCCCCCACTGCTCTGGGGAGGCTGGGGCATGTGCCAGATGGCTCAAGTAAGATATCATTGGCAAGGTTTTGATTTACTGAATGTGATTATCCCATTTGTATACCTGTATCATTTTTGTATTGGAAGCTAGGAATGTTGACTTGTTGATCTATTTCCTATTTGCTACTTTGGGTCACTTTCAGTGCTGACACTTCAGTAGCTACAACTGTTGCAGAATACCTCCCCCAGTCCCAGCTGCACTGACCTCCCATGTCTCTCCCCACAGTTTGCTTTAATATTGCTAATTCACAACAGGTGAAAACCGACTTTACATACAGTGGTTACACATGACTTCTTCACCGTCACCTAGCTCCTGTAAGTAGAGCCCTGCATGGATTCAAAACTGGTATCCACATTCACAAAAATGAGCTGTAGATCTCTGCAGATGCGGATACAAAGCAGATATCCATGACTAGCAAAGCATTTACATGTAAGAGCAAAGAAGCAGGAGTATCAGAGTAGACAAAAATACATTGAATCCAAAACCAACAACTGCCTGTTTTCAACTTTCCTCCAAAAGCAATGGGCCCCCTGCATGTGGACTTGTTTCAGAACATGCCAAAATTAATCCTTCGTAAACTAGGTGTGCCAGTTTTTACACATGGCACAGATGGGTATTTATTGAGCACAAGGGGAGACATCTGCACTAATCCAGATGGCTGAAGCTCTAAATGCATAGCAAACAGCGTCATCAGATTGCTGAATAGTTTCACCATAGCCAGGATAATTTTTCAAAATTTTTCTTAATAGCTCCTGAGAGACCTAAGCAACATATAGAAAGATGAAATTGGGCAGTGTTAAACCAGCCTTCTTTTGTAAGAACAGTTCACGTGAATTGAGTAAACTAGTGATGCATATTATATTACTGTTTTTTCTTTAAAAAAGAAGGGTTATGAGCTAAGGAAAGCAAAGATAAGTGCAACATATATCACTGTCAGAATGCTTTAATGCAAAGGTTTCTAGTGAAAGGCTCCCTGTTCTCTCCTTCAATATTCCCCCTCCCCACTCCCCCCCTCCGGCTCCAACTGGATTATGTCATCTGAAAACCAGTTATTTGTAGATGTTCAGTAAGATCTTTTCTCATTGCTATTTAATGGCCTTGAGCTTCCTATATTTAAAGGAAATTATAATAAAAACTTACATGTCAACTTGAGTGGAAAAAAATCTGTACACTTATACTGAAATATCAATCCATTATGCAGACAACAGCAAAAAGAGAAAAAACCCCAACAGCCCCGGCATGGGCTGACATCCCCGATCAGAGTAACATTATTCCTTTTTGTTCAACTAGTGCAAATCAAGGTGCACATTGTGGAACTAGCTTCTTAACATTTGAAGAAAACTGCAGGTTGATGTTTATTATGGTCACTGAAGTGTTTATATTACATTAACAAACCAGGGTCAGGACCCCATTGTGGAAGAACAAATTTCTTTTAGTGCCTTTCTACAATGTATTTTATTTACATTTATAACTATGCCCTATAACTATGACTAGACACTGTCTCTACTACATGGAGCTTACAATCCAAGGAAATGAGGAACATACAAAGGTTACTTCTACCACAGTACGTATACATATACAACAATATGAGGCAACAGTAGCAGGCTGTTCTTGCTTTATCTTCTTCTCCTGCCTACCCTGTCTCATCCACACACTTCAAATTGTAACAACCTAGATTGTAAATTTGGGCAGGAGCTTAAAAAAAACCCCACCCTAAGTCTGTAGGATGCCTAGTGCAACAAGACTCTAACCTTTGGTTCTGTTAGGTACAAACTACAGTGCAAATAAATAGTAAGGGACTCAACAGTCCACAGATCCAGCATACAAGTCTTATGGTTTGTAGATATTGTCCTTACCAAACATTGCTTTGATTAAAAGTGTCACGTGTTTAGCACAGAATGTTAGTATAGGGTTTAACATATTTCCTGTCTCCATCAGGGTGATTTGTTTGAATTGGGTTAAACCCCACTCTACTTCCTGTTCACTTTTGAAAGGCAAAAAACTCATCCTAAAACATGTTAAAATCACTGAAAAGAATTGCAGGCTGTGTGACATGTTGCTGATATTGACCATCCTCAGGCACCACCCCCAGCAGCTCCCAGTGGCCACGGTTCTCCATTCCCAGCTATTAGGAGCTGTGGGGGTGGCACCTGCAGGTGAAGGGACATGCTGGCTGCCACTTCCTACAGCTCCCATTGGCCAGGAATGACAAACCAGAGCCATTGGGAGCTGCAGGGGTTTATGCCTATGGACAGTCAACATCAGCCAAACATCTCACAGCCCGCAGTCAGATTACTTCGATGGGCTGCCGGTTGCCCACCACTGCTAGGGAACTTAACAGTCAGAAGGGACCATCACAGTTCACAGATCCTTACTCACCTACTCACTCCTAAATAGACACCTAACCTCTGGCTGAGTTACTGAAGTCTTCAAATCACAATTTAAAGACATCCAGTTGCAGAGAATCCATTGTTTACCCTAATTTAAACCTGCTAATGACCTGTGCCCCACATGCAAAGGAAGGTCAAACCACCCAGAATCTCTGCCAATCTGAGACAGGAAATTCCATCCCAACCCCAAGTACGATGATCAATTAGATCCTGAGTATGCAGGCAAGACCCAGGAGACAGACATTTAAAGAATTCTCTGTAGTAACCCAGAGCCCTCCCCATTAGTGTCCCATTACAAGCTGCTGGAAACATTGCAGATTGCCTGCAATGGCACATAGGCAGTCTCATCCTGCCATCCCCTCCATTAAAAATAAATAAATAAATTAAAAAAAAAATCAAGTTCCGTCATAGCTTCCTTTGTTTTGTTGTTCACTTGTATATATTATATTTTCCATTTCTCCCCACTTGCCATCCTTAGCCAGGTATGTATATTTGTTCTGACATGTTGCAGAGGTACGTACTATTGTCACCATTATCCTACAGCTCTTTTCTGTGTACTTCTCAAAAGGACCATTTGCTTTTTAAAAATATTTACATAGTAACAAATGGGAGCTCTATGTTCCATTCTTTATCCACTATCCCAAAGTTCTTGTGTATTATTGTGTTACATGTATAAAATAGAGGCTTCCAGTTGTATTGAGAATCATTCTTACGTGTACTGTTTAACATTTATCTAAATTAAAATCTCATTCTATTTAGATGCACCTCTCATACTAAGATCTCAAGATCAATTATTCTGTAGCTTCAATCAAATCTCTACAAATTTGATCAGTGTATAATTTATTATTTGTTAAATCCCATCCCACACCCCCTGGATCTCAGCTGATATCACTCTCCACATTGATAGTTTAACTATTAATAATTACTCTTAGATTATGATTCAACCAATTCTATAGTCACATTATATTCTGAACCAAACATTTTTTGTGGCTTTCTATCTTTAATGATATGAAAAGCCATGCTAGCATTATATAAAGAAAATCCACTGGGTTTTCATTGCTTACCAAAATCTGTAAGACAGGCCAAAGACTAACACTTTTGTCTGAAGAACCGAGGGGGGAGGGGGAATCTAATTATTTCTCTGAGAACAAGGTATGTGTCTATTTTGACTCCCTGATAAGGGTTCAGCTTCTCTCCCTCACCCTACCTCACACTAAGGCCCACATTTGAAATGGATAGCTTTTGTGCATCTTTTCTCCAAGGTTTGTCTCATGTTGTTGCAATGCTCATATCTACCGAAATCAATTAAACATCTCAGCAAGTCATCTCTCCACCCAGTCCTCAAACCAGCCTGTGCTACACATGAGGTCAGACATAGGACTCAAAATGATATAAGTGGCCTGTAGAAGGATGTTGGGGAAGACAGTTGGGTGAAAACAAAGTGGAGAACATTTCATCCCTCTTTTGCCCAACTCTCCAACTCCCAAATGCCTTCACATTCCCCTCCCGCAAAGCTACTGTGGCTTTTCACTGTGAGACTTTAGTCACCCTCCACAGAATTACAATTTTACAGTAATTCTGATTTCAGTGGGAGAACGCTGAAGACAATAGATAGAAAACTGTATGTCTTTAGCAGAGCCTCTATCTACATACTACAGCAGGGAACAGGACTTGCAGAAAGCCAGACTATGGAGAGAACAATAGGAAACATGAAAAGCCAATTTTTCAACAAAACCAGCTCTCATTTAAGAGCCAAACTAAGCCAGATTGCCAAAAATCACTCTACAGCATGGGGAGTGTAGGACAGCTTTGTTAATGGGCTTTGGTGCCTAAAGATGCAAATAAGCATCTAATTCCCATTTAAGCCAGTAGGAGAAAGTGGGATATTGAAGATCCCAGTAGGTGCTTATCAGCCTCTTTAGGCACCTAAAGACCTGGTCCTAAGTTTGAGAGCTTGGCCATCAGTGTTTCAGGAGGGGGGGGGACGGACTCCAAGCACAAGTCTGGCTCTTGTTGTTCAGTGCTTAAGCAGAAACTGGGTTCATTTCCAAAACTCACCTTCCTCCTACTACTGTCACACCCTGACTGTAGCTACTGAACTCTTGACTCTTTGGTCTTCTATAGCACAGTGGCAGATATGCAGCGTTCCAATAAACCCTTTTCAAGTAAAGTGAAGGCCTTAGAGACATTTTTGGTATTCCTTCTGCAAGATTTAGGTTGCTTTTCTTTACTTGCCTCTCCTTACTTTAGAAAGTCATATATTAAAATTTATAAGAATGGAAATGTGACCTGCTAGCAGCTTCCCATGATTGTTTGAAGAGTGATCCCTGAAGAGTGGTCCCTGGCAAGTTTTGTCCTAGGCTAGAAACTATGTAAAAAAAGTTCACCACTGGCCATGAAATTAAATGAAGTTAAGAACAAAAAACTAACCTCCTCGCCCATCTTGTCTTGCTCATCAACTTTACTTTCTCTTTTCCTTCTCCGAAGGAGCAGTTCCTTCAGATTTTCCCCTGAAACCATGGCCTTTGCTAAGACTGCTAACACTGTGGAAGAGATAGCGTAGCATTGCCTTTATAAAGGCTAGCCTGACTTCCACTTAAAGGAACATAGCAGACCCAGTAGGTTAGGGAAAAGATTGCTAGGCATGATCATTATTTTTCCTTTTCTACATAGAAAAGGTAAAATAATATATCTTACAGGTTTGATACTGTAAGATAAATAAACCCAGAAAAGAAATTGTATCAGCGAGACTATCCTGTGTTAGCTAGAGTATATTCTGCTAATGATGGGTTACATAAGAGCTAATTGGAAGCTAATGTGTAGTTGGAAAGTGTGCATCTCATTAAGAGCCAGCTACTAACAGCCTGATTTTTCAGAAGGGCTAAGCACACAACACTCCAGCTGAAATCATTAGTACCTCAGGGGGCTTAGCACCCCCACAAATCAAGTGCTGCTTGGTGCATGGCTTAGCCTTATACAGACCTATCTCTCAAGCTAATTTCCTTTCAGTCCTGAGAAGAGAAAGAGAAGAACTAGTATGAAAATTTAATAAAGCAATGTGATGAAGTAGCATGATAAAAAAAGAGAAACAGAAGAAAGGCTTTGCTAACAGGCCACTGAATGTCACAATGTTAATTAGGAAACCTTTGACTGCAAGAGTGATGTTTTAAAGTACAATAAAGCTCAGAAAACATTGTGAAACAATGTTTCTGGATCAAGCTTGTTCTCTATACTATATATTTGAGAGTGTTTGTCTGTTCAAAAACTTCTCCTAAATGGTAAGACCTAGGACCATCAAATTTGGTATGCAGCTTCCTCTTATCAAAACTTAAAGCAAGGTAAGGGTTTGGTTGTGCCAGGAAAATGAGATGTGCCTGGAATGGGATTACTTCTCATAAAACCATTCAGAAAGGAGACAGACTCACAAGGCAGATGAAAGGGGTTGGCTGGGGGTATGCCCATCCGGGACTACCTCAGCTCCAAGCCTTCCAGCCCCCATGCACCCTTTAGGCAGAACTGGCTGTTCCCCTTCTACAGGGAGTGAGGGGAAAGTCCACACTTTGCTGCATGCCTCACTCTGGCTGGAGTGTAGAACTCTGACACAAATCATCATGAGTCCAGGAATGAGTAGCATTCAAAAGAGCAATCAAAATAAGCAGGTCCAGGCATTACATTAGCTGGGACGCAATTTTTTATGTCAGGAATCTACATATTCATGCTTTGGCACACAGACCAACAGCCAACTGAGAGGGATTATAGAGAAGCTTTGCTTGTGGGCAACTATTTCACGATTGCCTGTTCTGCTTACTGGCTTTACACATACTGGTTCTCGGGAATATTGGGGAAGGAAAACAGGTAGAGACAGAATTTACACAAGAATGAGGTGAATCCATATTTGGTGGTAATTAAGTGAACAAAATAAAGATCTTTTAAAAAGCAAGGAAAATTTTATTGTATATATCATTAAAAAGGGGGGTTTTGAGATGAGATGTAATGTGATGGAAAATCATAACAAGTAGAGGTAGGGAATCAGAGTTCCAGATAGTTGAGACACCGCAGTTAGAAAGAAAGACAGGTCATTTAATTGTGGTTGTGTGTCAATGAATGAAGGATTTTACACTAAAACAAAAGGATCAGAGTACCACATCAGAGAGCAGACATTAATGATCCATTGTTGAAAATTCTCTTATTATAGGCTGAGTAATTCTTGTAGCAGAGGGACTACAGCTTTTGGTCACTGGTACATTCAGTTCCAGTATGTGGTAACTGAAACTCATTACCATCTGAAGCTCTCTGTGAAATAAACTAGTGGTTTTACTGCATAGAGCTCCACATCATGCACAATTGACAGCAAGTGGGAGCTTTTAGATTCCACAGAGCAGCCAAGGAGCGGATACAGTGGATTATTTTCTTACTAAAAAGTGGTCATTCCTCAGCAGCAATGAGATACGTTGGCAGAACAGTGTGATACATCTTGAGTTACCTGCTCTGTGGGTAAAGGACAGATATTCTGATAATTTTCATTGAGAAAATTCTCTTAAAGGAAGGAAGAAAAGAAACAGTAAACAGATTTTGGCAGGTATTCCTTTGTCAATCATGAGGCATATTGAATGAGTAGATTCCAATGACAAAGCACTCCATATTCTTAACTTTTTTCAAACTATGAACCATCCATATTTTGAAAAAAATCTGGTGATTGGTGTATGGACTTTTCCATTCTGACCTCAGTCCTGCAAGGGGCTTTGCACAGACATGCTCCATTGGCGCCCATGTTTGTCCATAGAAAAATCAAGACAGATTCCTAAATGGAGGCACATTCTTTTGTGGATCCCTAGTATGACTTATCACTGGCTGGATTATATCATTATTCCCAGAATATATTGAGCAGACGTGCACAAATTCCCAGAAAGTGTATACTTTGGGATGCCCCAGCTAGATACGCTTGGAATCACAACCTTCGATCTTAGAGCCCCTCCAATAATCCTCAGCAATTGATCTTTGTTAAGTTTTATGCAGAACCTATGAAATATTTGATATAATATAATCGGTATGATGCAATTGTTGCTATTTTTCTTAGGCTATGTCTATGTTACAGAGTTTTTCCAGGATACCAGAGGTATCCTGGAAAAACTCTGCTGAGTCCGGGGAACGTGTCCTCTTTTTCGGATCAGTTTCTGAAAAAGTGGGCATGCTCTTTTGGAAGCCCGGTATTTATGTGGAATAAGGGCTCTTCCAAAAGAGGAAGTTTTCCCCACGTTTGGCCCCATATAGATGGGCCAAATGTTGGAAAAGCCTCTTCCGAAAAAAGAATCAGAAAAAGGTAGGCAAATTGTAGATTGCAATTTGCATACCTTTTTCTGAAAAATAACTGCAGTGTAGACATACCTTTAGTGTTGTCCCAAACTTCCAGAAAAGGACTGTATGGGAAAGTGTTCTCTTTTTTCCACAATTATTCATATTGGTTTTTTAGTATTGCCTTTCTCATTTAATAGTACAACTAATGGACATAGTAGATCAAAGTCTGTCCTCATTGAGATAGCATTGTCTAGTTTTAAAGGCAAGAGAGTGGGAGTCAAGAGACTTAAGTTCTACTCCTTATTCTGCCACTGACTTACTATGTCACCTTCAGCAAGTCATTTAACTTTTATGTCTCTCATTTTCTCCATCTGTAAAATGGAGATAATAGTTATTAGGTGCTCTGTGATGATTTTGAGAGTTGCCAATAAAAACATACTACTACTGTGTAACCATTATTATTGGAGCCACAGGTATAGCTGAGGGCAGAATCTGAGTCACTATCTCGGAGTCTGGGTTGGATAATCAGATGGCTTTTCCTTTTCCTCGGTCCTGGTGTCATAAGGATTGACAGTAACATTTTTGATTACATAAAAAGGGCACTAAATAATAATAGTATCACTAAACGTTGGCTGGAAAGAAATATCTTCAGAGACTAAATGAGATGAGTAATCACACAATCCACAGGCACTGACTTTTTTCTTTCGGGGGGGGGAGGGAGTGCTCGAACACACACAGTATCCCTGCTCTGCCCCAGGCCTTGCTCCCACTCTACTCCTCACCCCCATGCCACCTTTTCCTATCACCTCTCCTTCCCTTAATCGGAGCACTCCCCACCCTTGCTCTTCTCCTTCCCCTCACCCCTCCCATATACTGCAAAACAGCTGATCCACAGTGGGCGAGAAGCACTGGGGGTGGGGTGGGAGGGAGACACTGATCAGCAGGTTCCACAGATGGATAGGAGGTGCTGGGGCGGGGGCTGGGGAGAGGGAGAGGAGCTGATAGCCTGGACTGCCAGTGGATGCTGAGCACCTGCCATTTTTATCCTATGGATGCTCCAATCCTGGAGCTGGCACCTCTGACACAATCAGTGTTATTTTTTATTGAGATCATAATCAGCTCTGTAACCTCCTGTTTCTCTTGGCTGCCTCCCATTTATAATTAATATGCGACGATAAACATGCACAAATGCCTCAGCTCAAAACCTTTCATTTCTATACACAAGAGTGTTTGCATGGGAGAATGCATTATGCCTGCTCTATGTTAATCAGAAAGTATTTTAATATGGATCTGTTTGAAAAAAAGAGCAGTTTTCAAACCAGATACGTTTATATTAAACAAAATATAAATGTAGTAGTTCATAAAAAGCTTAGTAACTCCCAAGTCCACAGGGTGAATTTAAAAGGCAAGCAATGTTGGAGGAGTGAGATAAACCAATATTTCAAGGACAATGACACTATGTCTTAGCTTCTGGTGTAATATAGGGAATGTTCTTATTATTATATTTTGATTTCCCAATGTATCTGGAATGGGAATGGTTATGCTATGGATTAAAATATACTGCTGCTATGCACTGGTCACAATTGCTTTGGGAAACTTGCCATATCAAGTTTCATTCCTTAAAGTAGATCAGTGGTTCTCAAGCTGTTCCATAGGCCCACTTCAGGAAAGCTGCTAGCAGGCCCACGCTGCTTTTGTTAACTAAAGATTACAGAGCCATGGAGCCTCACAGCTCCCATCGGTTCTGGTTTGCTGTTTCCAGACAAGGGGAGCTTCCTGCTGTAAACTGGCGCCAATGGGAGCCACGAGACTCCACGGCTATGGAGCCTTTAGGTAAATAAAGTGGCGTGGGCCCACTAGTGGTTTTCCTGAAGTGAGCCCGTGGAATAGTGACACAGATTATGCTTTCACACATGCTTTTCAGAAGCTCTTTTGACCAAATTTTTCAGGGAGATATAATGGTGAATGGACAGACTAGTCTGTATACTGTAAGAACTGGCATAATCCCTAGAACCAAATCTCGCCCCCTCCCCTCCCCTCCACCCTCCATCCTCCACACACCTATTTCACTTACCTCTTGACGGGCAGAGTTCTCAACCCCCTAGTTTGGCACATGGCCACTCCAGAGAGTTGCTAGATGCCCATTTCCCCTCCTGATGCAGGAGGCAGATGCTGGGAATACACTGTCATTCTTTTCTTTATAATGGCAAAGAACAAGACCTCATTCCATGTTCACACCGTCATTTCATTTTTAGAAGAGCCACTTGAAAGACTTCTTTAAGCTGAGTTGTTAAATGATCTTCAATTTTTTTTGTTGTTTTTTGTTTTTTGGAGGGGGAAGAATTAAGCCTAACCCATCTTAGCCTCTTTAGGCAATTTATTCCAGTGTTTAACTACCCTACAGTTAGGAAGTTTTCCCCAATGTCCAACCTAAACCTCCCTTGCTGCAGTTTAAGCCCATTGCTTCTTGTACTATTGTCAAAGATCAAGGAAAACAATTTTCCCCCCTTCTCCCTGCGACAACTTTTAGATACTTGAAAATCGCTATCATGTCCCCTCTCAGTCTTCTCTTTTCTAAACTGTTCTGCTTCTGCTTCAAGGTCTTTTGCCTGTACACTAGCCTGTCACTCAGTAGTATTGGTACACTCATCAGGCCTAGATGCAGGAATTTCTATGGGAGAAGTACTTTTATTGTAAATGTGGACTACATTTTTTTTAAATATAAAGAAGTTCAAAATAGTCATGCAACGAATGTGAAAGAGGTTAATAAAAATTTGAGTGGAAACAGTGATTGGTAAAATGATTTTGTTATAATACACTAAAAATTTATATAGTAATAAAGGTTTCATGGAAATTACCTTCTGGTATCTTGCTGTAATATTATAATTGAAAAACAATATTCCAAAATATTTCAGACTTCATTTTTAGAGTTTTTCAGTTAAGACTATATATGGGTATGTCTACACTACAGCATTATTTCAAAATATCTTATTTCGAAATAATTAATTCGAAATAATTTATTTCGAAATAACGCATCTACACACAAAATGCATTTCGAAATAGCATTTTGCTATTTCGAAATAGCGTGTCCACACTGAGTGGATGCTGACTCGCATTTAAGGCCAGATGGAACCAGGTCCGGCAGGGCATCAGGTCAAGAATTACTTTGTGTGGCTGCTGCCAGAGGCTATCTGAGGCCTGTTATTAAAGGGACCCACCCGGACAGCCGATTCTCAGCTTTCCCTGCTTACTTGCTTACCTCGATGAGGGACAGCAAAGCATTTTGTCTCTGTGTGCTCTGGTAGCCCTCACTCGGGATACAACAGCACTCTGCAACATGGAGCCAGACCTGCCCCTTGGCATTCTGGTGCTTCTCGTGGACATGTTGCTGCGAGCCTGGCTGCACTTTCAGCAGGCTGCCATCCAGGAGGTCCATCGGGGGGCTGTCAGTATCCAGGAGGCCCT
>CM057846.1:166333546-166352115 GCA_030068395.1 Apalone spinifera
ATTTCGATATAAGTGTCTACACAGCACTTATTTCAAAATAGCTATTTCGAATTTAGAGTTATTCCTCGTGGAATGAGGTTTACCAAATTCGAAATAAGTGCTCCGCTATTTTGAATTAATTTTGAAATAGCGGTTTGGCTGTGTAGATGCTAGTAAAGTTATTTTGAAATAATGACTGTTATTTCGAAATAACTTTGCTGTGTAGACATACCACTATAGGACTAGTAGTAGTGAAATAGATTTTAGGTCATCTGATGCCTTTGGGATGCCCAGCAAGGCCCAATTATAGCCCAATTATATCCTATATTTGGGGTGCCCAGGACGTCGATCATGGTTGACCGGTCGATTGCAAGCAGTCAACCAGTGAATCATATAGCAGACTGGCAAGCCACTTTTCCAGCCTCCTGGGAGGGATGGGGCAGAATCAGACCCTGTTTGGTTGGGCCACAGCTGCAGCAGCCTGGCCCGAGCTTTGGGAGGGACTGGTGGCTGCTCCACTCCTGTCATGGCAGACCAGCCCTGTTCCTGGTTTCACTCCTGGGGGAGGAGAAGGAAATCAACTCCAACTTTCCCCGGCCAGCCAGAACCCAGGGGAGGGAGGCTGGAGCAATGCACTGCCTCAGCCTTCCACTAGTTGTCTGGAATTGGCCCCATGAAGGACCATGATGGACCATGCAGTGGGGGGGGGGGTGCATTTGCACCCTTCACACCCCCCTGCGTACAGGGCTGCTCATGAAGCCCGTGTATAAAACACAACTTTCCTCCTTCCACTTAATTTTCCAGGGCATTTCACTGAATGACTTTTGCTTCCATTACCCTATGATTTACTACTATTCTTTTGCTTTTCATATCAGCCATTTGCAGAGTGCAGAAAGCTAACCTCTTGCTCTTTTTGTCAATGCAATTTTTCTTTATCATCTCAAGGGAGTGCAATCCATATTTTCTTCCTAAGCTTTTGGGTCTGTTTTAAATAATAATCTTGAAGCTGACTTTTAAAACCCCCACATTGTATTCCTTGCTACCTAGATATGTTAGATTTTGTACATAAATGTACTAGCACAATCAATAATGGTTTATTAATAGTACTGGAAAAAAAACACTCTCTTCCTCTATGAATTATCCATCTGAGTACTCAGAAAATTTGAAACATCTGTATTTATTTTTACTATATCCCGTACTATAGGAATGAAAAGTCTGAGCTATACTTTCTCTTGATGCTCACACAAAACTCCCAGTAACAGGAATTATACAAGCACGTTAATGGGAAAATGAACGTCAGGGCTTTTATTTACAAGACTATTTTAAAAACCTCTGTTTTTGTGTTAATTCCCATATTTGTGTATGGTTTATGTGATGTTGGCATAACTGGTGCCAGCTCATGCCAAGCTGACTGCTGACAATTCCTTGCTGGAAATCTGTTGTCTTTGACCTGGATGTTACTATGGATAAGATGTGTATTGGATTTATCACAATGTAGTTAGTGTGAGACTTTACAAAATGCTGGTACATTGTGAGATCAATTCAGGCCGCAGATATTTTCTTTTTTTTCACATGCCATGAGGTATTATTTAAGTTTTTGCTTTGGTTATGTCTACACAACTTCTTATGTTGGCATAACTTATGTTGCTCAGGAGTGTGAACAAATCACACCTCTGAGGCTGTGTCTAGACTGCTGAGTTTTTCCAGGATACGGGAAAACTCTGCTGCATCAAGGAAACACATCCGCTTTTTCGGAACAGGGAACACATCTGCTTTTTCTGAAAAAGCTGGTGCGTTCTTTCAGCATCCCTTTATACCTCATTATATGAGGAATAAGGGATGTTCTGAAAGAGGAGGTTTTTCCAACATTTGGCCCCGTGTAGACAGGCCAAATGTCGGAAAAGCCTCTTTCGAAAAAACAAGCAGAAAAAGATATGCCAATTGGGGTTCATGTTTTGTGTATCTTTTTCCGAAAACCCTCGGCAGTGTAGACATAGCCATGGTGACATTAGTTATACTGACAAAAGAGCTAGTATGGACAGCACTATATCAGTGGGAGAGCTTCTCCTACTGACATAGCAATCACCTCTTGCAAAGGTGGTTTTATTATTCTAACTGGAAAGTTCTGTCCCATTGGCATAGTGCATCTTCACCAGATGCGCTGCAGCGGCACTGCTGTATTGGTGGAGCTGCGTCACTGCAGCACTGTAAGTGTAGACAAGCCCTTTGTGACTGTAAAAGTTTGTGCTAAGACTGTCAACCCAGTGAGGAAGGACTATCTCTTGTCTATCAAAAAAGGCTATCAAAATTAATGGACCATTGTGGGACATCACAATTCAGAGACTTCATTAATTGCTGCCTTTCACTCATGAAAAGCTACATGCAAAAGGGCGCTGTCCATTAGCTTGAATTCTGGAAGAAGGGAACAAAAATAGATGTCAATTTTTTTAATCTTTCTTGGTTTTTTGGACTTTCACAGGGCTGTATCTCTGAAACAGAAGCAGAGATCTCCAGAGTCAGCCTGGATTAGCCCTAAAAGGCATTCAGAGCTGACAGATTGTTACAACTCTGTCGTATTTTGAAACCATAGCTGTAACTCATTTGGGTATATATGTGTGCCTGCTTTAACCTTGAAATAAGGATCTCATTTCTTTTCGTAAGTTAATAAATCCCTAGATAATTTACTATGTACAAGCATTGTCTTTGGTGTGAGATCTAAGGCACAAATTGACCAGGGGTAAGTGACTATCCCTTTGGGACTGGGAGTAACCTAAATATTTTCTGATCTTTGGTGGGTAGCAGCCATGTATTACTAAGTCCAGCTTGCCTGAGTGATCCTGCCTGGCCACATGGAGAGCCAGGCAGGATCTATCATGATGATCCCAGCCCAGCTCTCCCCAGCAGCCTGGGAAAGCTGTCCTTCTCCATCACGGCCCCACCCCATCCATGCCCTGCGAGGCCAGGAGAAGCCTTGCTGCCACACCGCAGTTCCAGCCTTCCCCAGAGCCCTAAAGTTGGTACTCACAGTCATGAGCTCCTCCAGACAGCGTGGCAGTTTAAACATTTGTATGGCCGTGGGTTGCTTGTAAGTATTTTGAAAACAAATTTGTAATGGTGAACGTGCCAGGCTCCCATCCCCACCAGAAAGCCCCTTCTCCGGAGAACTGGTATAGTTTGAACCAGTTTGAACAGTTTGAAGTGCAGATCTCTCTCTTCATCACTGTTCCCAAGCACTGCTTCTGAAGTGAGAGGAATCTTTAGTCTTGATGCCCATGAAGTCTTTGGCCTGTCAGGTGACACCATGCTCCTAAGTGTGTGGACACTGGACTACTAGGAAGTGGATTGTATCAGTATCAATACATTTAATTGAGAACGAGTAGTCCTGTAGCACCTTAGATACTAACAAAAATATATATAGAATACCATGAGCTTTCGTGGGCAAAACCCACTTCCTCAGATGAGCAGAGTGGGAAGGTCATGGTACAGTCATCACATACTGAGAACTTCTGGCTACCATAACCCTGAGCTAGATTCAAATCTGGGTTACAGAGAAATGATGTTTTATCTACTTAAAATGTTGGGCAATGAATAATTTAAGCAACGCTTGCTTGGTGTGGAGTTCTTATTTCCCCCATTGTCTTTTCATCCCCTGATAGAACACTGTACTGTAACCTCCCCCAAAGGTCAGAAAAAGGATCAGTCCAGATGACGTTAAAAACCTCGCAGAGCATTCTGGCATTGGTAGAGTAAATGGATACTTACCCAATGTGATGGATACAGTGCAACACTAAGAATGTGGAAAAAAGGCCTCTGCACCTCGGGGAATGGATAGTGTTGATTGTTGACGGGTCAATTAGCTTGAAAAATGTTATACTTTTATAGCAGTGATTTAGATTTCTTATACAAAAATGTTTAGAGTTATGAACTGTCCGGTCCATCACACACCTCATTTGTAGGGTGACAATATTTTCCTATGCTGAACACCGGACATCTGATAAAATTACTCAGATTCAAGGAAGTTCAATGGCAAACAGTCAGAACTGTGCAGTACAAATGTTCAAACTAACATCAAGTTGGCTGAGCCCCTGTTAAAAAGAAATATTGTGTAGCTAGAGTCTTTTTATGTACCTTCTGATCTTTAAGGTTAGCCCAGGGAGACTAATCACACACACATTCCCTACATCTCTCTCACTTGGGGGTGACTGACTGACTGACCTGACCCGACCCAAACATCTCTGCCTAGTGCTCTCCACCCACCACCTGCCTCTCCTGATACCTGACACTCCATCTTCTCAAGGCAACATGTGGGGGTCACGCGGGGTCACAGGCCCCCTCCCCAGATTTCTGCCAGACTTCATACCAGAACGTGGCCAGCAGTTACCTTTCAGCATTGTGTAGGAGGGAAGGGATGGGAGCTGCTTCCAGCGGAATGGGGATGGGAAAAGGGATCACCTGGCCCTTGTTTTTTCAGTGGTCATTGCTTCTCTCCCACTTCCCCACTCCCCTGTACCTAGAGGCAGCTTGTCCCTTCCTGCCTGCACAGTGTTGAAGGGCAGCTAAAACCTCTAAGCTACTGCAGGCCACTGGCGTAACCCAGCTGCTTCCTGTCCCCTGGCTACAGCATGGGCAGGAAGGGGTTAAACCCGATGGATGCATTCAACACCAGGGCCCAGACTCAGGGAATCTGACTGAAGGAGCTTCAGCCAAGCCAGCCACAGAGGTGGCTCAGCAGGGGAGCATGCCTAGGGGACAGAGAAGACCTGTGCTTCCTGGGGGTAGGACCTAGGGTGGGGGGAGCATATGAAGAGGGTGTTAAATGCCCCCTGCCTGGGGATCTGCAGGCTGCTGCAGTGAGTGCACAGGAACCCAATCCCTGCTGCTGGCCCGAGACCCCGCAGGTAATCCCCTGGGTCACCCTGGCTCCTGTGGGCTGAACTCTACATGGGGGACCATCCCTTCCATAGGACAATTGGGGCAGCTGCCGTGGGGTCCCCCAAGGAATGGGGCCCAGAATGGTCACCCTGAACCATCCTATAGACAAGATAACTCTGGTACTGAGACTTGCGCTCTGCAGCGTATTCACTAATAATCTAGAAAAGGAGGTGGACAGGGAAGCGGCACAGTTTGCAGATGACACAGACTCTCAAGAATGTTAAGTCCAAAGCACACTGTGAAGGGCTATAAAAGGATCTCACAAACTGGGTGGCTCAACAACAAAATGGCAGATGAAATTCAACACTGAAAAATGCAAAGTAATGCTCATTGGAAAAGCTAATTCCAGCTATACACATACAATGATGCATTATAATCAGCAGTTACCACTCCAGAAAGAGATCTTGGAGTCACCAGGGGTAATTCTCTGAAAGATTCTTTCTACTCTTTGTCCAGCAGCAATCACAAACACTATTGGTATGTTAGAGATTATTAAGAAAGGGATAGAAAATAAGACACAAACACCCATCATGCCACTCTATAAATCTACAGAATGCCTGCACCTGGAATACACTGTCCAGTTTTGGGTGACATCTCAAAAAGCAGACAGTGCTACTGGAAAAGATTTAGAGAAGGGCGGGTACTTAGTACTAGAGGTCTAAAGAGACTCTCAAGAACTAACTGTTTAAATAATTGTAATCAATTAACTGGAAGAAAATATTAAATCACTGCTGGTAATATGTTGAATAGTAATAGAGAGGTAGCCGTGTTAGTCTTATCTTGCTAAAACAAAAGGAAAAACTATGTAGCACTTTAAAGACTAACAAGATGGTTTAATAGGAGATGAGCTTTTGTGGGCCAGACCTGAGGAAGTGGGTCTGGCCCACAAAAGCTCATCTCCTATTAAACCATCCTGTTAGTCTTTAAAGTGCTACATAGCTTTTCCTTTTGCTGGTAATATGTGTGAGTGACAACATACAAGCAGAATGGTAAATAAGGCTAAGACCAGGCAGTGATACAGAGCAATCTGGATGCCTTAGGAACCTGGATCCATGTGAACAAAGCAGGTTTTCAGAGCCCAATTCAAGGTCCTACCCAAGCTCCAAAGCATGCAGGTCACACCCCTGGAAAGGGGAACTGTATCCAGGCAAGTAGTCACTCTGAGAAGGATTTAGGGGTCATACTGGGCAAGCCACTCAACAGGGGGCTCCCAAGGCGATGCTGTGGTGAATACAGCTAAAGCCATCATTGTACACATGAGCAGAGGAGGGAGTAGGGCAGGGGGGGTGACACTGCATCAGTGAGACTGATATTGGATATTGCAGCCTGGTTTAGGGGCCACATTTTAAAAAGATGCTGAAAAATTGGGGATGGGGCAGCAAAGAGCCCAACGTTTTGAGGGCTGAAGAAAAATGCCTTCTTGTGAGCTATTGAAAGGAGCCCAAATTGTTTAGCTTCTACAAAAGAAGGCTGAGCAGTGACTTCATTGGCGTGTCTAAGTGCCTTCCTGGAGAGAAAATGTCAGGTATTAAAGGGCTGTTTAATGTTGCAGAAAAAAGCAAATCAAGACCAGTGGCTGGAAGGTAAAAACAGACACATTCATATTAGCAATAAGGCACAAATATTTCACAGTGAGGATGATACAACATTGGAACAAACTACCGAAGCAAGTGACATTTCTTGATGTCTTCTAATGAAGACTAGATGCCTTTGTGGAGTGTGCTTGTATCAAAACTTAGCTATTATGATAGACAGGAGGGCTGGGATATACAGGGTTCAGATTTGATGCTTTAATGGTCCCTTCTGGCCTTAAAGACTACTAATAAATGAAAAACTGAATGTGGCATAGGGAGCAGCCTCTGGGGCTTTACTGTGCAGCCAGCTTGATCTCCAGACTCAGCTGCCATTAAGTGGGACAATCCAGGGGAAGCCACTCAAACATCCAAAGAGACTGGCCAGGATCAGGACACCAGGGGGTGGCAGTGACATCACAAAGGTCTGTTGCAGGACCTCAGCCTATTGGGGGACAGTGGTGGGGAGGTGATGACCTCAAAGAGAGACCCTGACAACAGCCAGACAGGACAAAGGTGCAAGACAGGGACAACCTCAGACACTCCTGTGACTTTGCAGCAGAAGGCTCCACCTCAACAGCTCTTCTTTGGAACTGAGAGAAAATTAGGATTAATTTATGTAAGCATGAGGGGGAACCTTGTTGGAGTTTTCTCCTTCCCCCACTACTGATTTTGTAGTCCCCGTTTAGAAGGTAAGAATGTCAGAAAGTCTTTGAAGCAAAGTGTTCACTGCTTTAAATGACGGCAAGATGAGGCACTAATGTCATAGCTCCAGGCCTCATCTAAGAAGCACCTGGATTTTTCATAACCCATTCAAACTCGCTAGTTTAAAAGGCAAAAGATTAAACTCTTTCTAGACAATGGAAGTACAGTACAGACAAGGTGGACAAACTAGGTTCAGTGTATAAATGGAAAGTTCTCTGAGAGCTTTCTTAGCTATTTAATAGTACTGGAAAAAGAGGCTGACAAAAACAACTCAAAGGTCACAAATATCATGAAATATTAACTAGGATGCAGTAATCATCCAGGCTACTCTTGAAACAGATTAGAGATTATTTTGTTTGCCAGGAGCTTTTAACAGAAACAAAAGGAGAAGTAGTAAATGAGAACTCTCAGAATACTTCCATGACTCAAGGCCAGATTCTGACTTCTTTATTCATGTTGAATAGTACCTTACTCTACTGAAATCAATAGGACCACTCATAGAGTAAGGTGATATTCAGTATATGAAAAGGAATCAGAAGCCAGCCCATAGTGAGTTAGTCATCAATTAGTTTAACTCGGAGAGTGAAAGGAAGATATAAGACACAGCATATGTGCAGTTTTCATACATTTAAAAAAAATTCTGAAAAAGAACATTCACTTATAGCGATAATGATCAACAATAAAAACTAACTAAAAAAAGAAGAAATCATTGAAAGTCAGCAGAACTGAGATTCTTAAGTCACTCACACATTTTGAAAACTTTAGTCAAACTGACCAGAAAGGCTTAAGGAAACTTTGTAGTATCAGGAAATGGAATGAAATCAAATATATGCGAATGGGTACGTGGTATAATTATCCTGACCTTTCACCTTTGAAAATATGTGTGATGATCTTATCCTACTCCCCATTTGTTCATGTCAGAGAAAATGACCATTGTGTTAGGCACAGCTGGCTATGTCTGTTCAGAAAATGCCCAGCATTGGAATAGAATGGCTATTGTAAGCCAGGAATTTGGGGCACATGCTCCCATTTCTAGGACATTAAAAACTGTAGCAACATACTAGTTACCTTTCCTCCAACCCATAAGCAAACCTCCTTCTTGGTATGATGTCATACCAACTCGCAGTAGTAAAATACTCCCCAGCAAGTGTCACCAAAAAGCACAAATGAGGGGTTGGTGTGTGGAAACACTGGAGGAGTCAGGGAAAACCCGAATTTGCTGCACACCAGTAGGATTCCTTGGAAAAATAATGCAGCTTAATACAGAAAAGTTAGCAAGAACGATTGCTTCATCAGGCAGCAGTAATTTGCTAACAATAGAAATCCATGTCTTGTGATATGTGGCTTGCCCACTGGTTATCTGAGTAACTCTCTCTTGGCATTACTGTCAAGGTCAGTTGTAGAGCTCTTGGATGCAGTGCCTACATTTGAATGTCTAAGTAGCTGGAAAGTAGAGGTGTCAATGATGAGGCTTCATCCTGGAATTTGTTTTCCCTCCTGGTCCAACAAAGGCCAAATGCGTTGCCTTTTAAGCGAAACTGAAATGGCCATTTCTTTCCTTGGGTTTGACCTGAGGCAGGCGAATGTGGTGTGGAAGTGGATGTACTGTATTGTGTCTGATCCATAGACTATGATCTGAGCACATTTCATACATGAACCTTCATTAACCCAGCTGTCCTCCTCCTGAAAATAATCTGCTGTCTGAGAATGTGAGGATGTTGTGCTGGACTCCGGAGTGCCTTTGGTATAAGAGCTTAAAGATATCGTTATGTTGCAGCCCAAAAAGCTTTGCCATGGAACTTCATTATCAGCACTCTCCCTTCTCTGGATTTCTAAGTTCCAAGCAGCTATCAGGAAATAATGACAGAGATGACTTCATTTCAGATTTCTAAGGGCTTGGCAAAGCTTGTTGTGCATGGGCTGGGCACCAATGAATTATGCTTTAGTGCCAGCGCACTGCTCCTCATCCTTTCCAAACAAGTCTATCCAGTATTTAGCAATCGTTAATGACCACTGAGGTTTACTAGATTTTTTTTCCTGTTGACTAGATGTTCACTTGCTCCAGCATAATTACGTCCTAGATTGTTGAGATGCTTTGTCTTCTCTGCCTTTTCTTACTACATCAGGAAATGCCTCCTGCATTGTCTCTGTGTGGAAATTTGCATAACACCTTCCTGGGTCATGCTGGTGATATGAGTCTTTACCCATTTATTCACAAATTTGAAAACCAAATTAAAAGTCTGCTCTTGGAAGGAAAATTCTGTTCTATAAAACAAGTAAAAGAAAACACAGTTTATCTAGAAGTTATTTTATAGTGCAGTTAGGCCAAATATTCTAATACAGCTGGAGAAAATGTAAGCCTTGTTCTCATATAAATTCGCACCAAAATAACTCAGGCTAGGTTGACATAACTTTGTCTCTCAGGAGTGTGAAAATCCCTTCTTGCCCCACACCCCAACCCACTGAGTGACATCAGTTACATTGATATAAGAGCCAATGTGGACAGACTATGTAGGTGGGAGAGCTTCTCCTCTCGACATACCTCTTGCAGAGGTTTATTTTTTTAAATGCGAATGGGAGAGCTCTCACTCGTCAGCATAAAATGTCTTCTCCAGACATGCTGCAGCGGTGCAACTGTATTGGTGCAGCTGCTCCACTGCAGCACTGTGTGTGTAGACATGGCCTCAGGATATGGCTACACTAGAGAACTTACAGTGATACAGCTGCACCCAAACAGTTGTGCTGTTGTATGGTCTCTAGTGCAGTCTCTCTAACCTGATGGGAGAGAGCTTGCCCATCAGCTTGACTACTCCACGCTCCTCTCGCCCCCCATAGAAGTTATATCAAAATAAATGGTAGCATGGGTATAGCCTCAATAAGTTGTATTTGACACAATTTGTTGCTTTGGTCGCTTTAATTCAACTGAAGTCAGTAAAACACCAACGTACGCAAAATCAGTATAGGTACTCCTCATACCAAAATAAGAATGTCCACACATAGGGTGACACTGTAATAACAAGTGGTCTCAGTTACAACCGAGTTAGATATTTCTGTGAAAGTCTGTGTGTAGACCAGCCCTTAGGAAACACCTCAATATAATAAAAAGAGGATAAAATGCTGAAAAGAGATGATGGCAGAATAGTCTCAAAAGGTTGTTTTCTATATACTTTATAATCCCTACTGAAACACTTCAGAATCATTTTGGGGAAGAAAACAAACAAAAAACAGAATAATCACCATCCCACAATGCTATTAACATTAAAATATTTCCTCTGTCATTATAAGCAATGACTTGTCATGGAACGTTTCCAGTGTCTGGGTAGTTTTAGGTGATAAGACACAGCTCTTATCCCCTCTTCTTCCCCTTTGCATGCATAAGCAAGGGACTTCTGTCAGCATGGCTTTCTGGAAAATAAATGATCAAATGATTAGCAGTTAAGGACAGTTAAGAGTCATCCTGTAAGACAGGAAAAATAATTTTCAAATAATCCTTTGAATTTTAATAAAGCTTCAGTTCTAAGCCTTATTAGACTGAGTTAAATAGTTGTGCATACAGTGTAACCTTGATTTTCTAAAACTTAGTTAACTAAAACTGCCTCTTCTCCAAAATGTGTTCCTGTCTCCTAAAGTTTAATAATTATATCTGAAAATTATCTCAATTATCTAAACATCTGGTAGCTGAAATTATTCATTGGATGGCATTATAGTCTGATAATCAAGGTGATAGTGTGTACTACACAACGTTGAAATCAAGATGTATTTTGCCTGAATTATAAAGTAGGAACAAGCCCTAAATGCAATGCAATGCAATTGTCTGGGCTATGAATAAAGAGGAAAAGAGTTCTGTTTTCAGGACCAAGCAGCTCCTAATGATTACTATAAATTACTCCTCTCTCTTCATGAGAAGGGGTGGCCTAAATAATAATTATATCGGCTTCAATGCCATGGACTAATTAGAAACTAAGCATGACAGATCATAAGGTTCCTTGTCCAACACTAATTCCTTTGAGAGTGCTTTGGGGTAGGATTTGCATGGCACAGTGCTCACAGGAAGCAGGTGAGAAGGCACAACACATGCAATTTTCATCCAGGAAGAAGGTATCTCCTACAGAAGCATAGTTGTTTGCCAAGCCAAAGGCTAAGACAGGCCCACATCTATTTTTGGCAAAGGGCTGTAGTCAAAGCAATATGGGACAAGCTAAGCAGGTTTACTGACTCAGTTTTAGATGTTTAAAAGAAAAAAAACCCCACAATAGCACAACATTCCCTCTTACAAGAACTGCTACTGTATGAAAACTTCCCTTTGAGCAGTCAGTACCATACTGTGATTAGGGTTGCCAGATGATTTCAACAAAAATACCAGACACACTTGACATTACATCACAATCTACATTACATCTTATTTAGAAAATACCGGACATTTATATTTTCTCATTTATATTTTTTCAATTTGTTTACTGAACAGAAAGCTCAAAGTTCAAAACCGGACACCTGGCAACCCTAACGGTGATCCCTTCACCCGTTTCTTCAATCATCTGGAAATAAATATAAAATCACCGCTGCTAAAATATGTGGATAACACAAAAGTTAGTGCAATGATAAATAATGTGAATTCCCCATGTGATGCTGTCACAAAAATAGCTAAAACAATCCTTGGATATATAAAAAGTGGGGGAGGAGTAGGGAAATGAATCAGAGAGGTTTCAGACATTAAACACAAAAATTAATCTAAAGCTGGAGAAATTGTCTTACTGTGAGAGACTTAGAAAAGTCAATCTCTTTAGTTTATCAAAAAGACTGAGATGTGAATTGATTATAGTGCAGGTGTGGCCAATAATTTTTGAGGGGGGGACATTCCAAGATTTTGGAAAGTGGTCAAGGGCTGCACACTTCCATGATATTAATGGAGGAGGTGCAGGGTCTGGGACGGAGGTTGGCTGCAGAAGAGAGCTTAGGGTAAGGTATTGGGGTGCAGGAGGGAGAGTGGAGCCTGGGAGGGAGCTTGGGTCAAGGAGGCTGTTGTGACCTAGGGCAGGAGACTGGGGTGCAGGGATTTGGTTTGTGACTAGGGGAGGAGACTGGGGTGTAGAAGTCTGGGTTGTGACCTAGGGCAGGAGAGAATTGTAATCTGGAGCAGGGGATTGGGATACCAGATATGGGAGGAAGTATGGGTTCAGGAGGAGGACAGCGAGTTTATGTATGTTGAGTGCGGGGGAAAGGGTTGGGGAAGGGAGGGCTGGGGTGCCAGTGGCAGGCTTTGTTCAGGAGACTTACCAGCCAGCATCCCAACCAGCCTGCCTGCAGAGGTAATGCTTGCAGAGCTTAAAACATTTCTCAGCCAACCTGCCTGCCTGCCCCAAGCCTGCACAGGCTGTAGGGCCATGTGCTTGTGTGAATAACTGAGCTGGAGGGGAGGGGAGCATGGTGCTTTGTGTGCTGCCTGTTATTCAAACAGGTAGCTCCCATTGACCAGTTTCTGGCTAGAAACCAGCCAATGGGATTGTGCTGGGAGTGGGGTCACTGCCTGAAGCCTCCCCCCCATCCCCTCTGGGATCACAGTTTTGAAAGAGAAATGGCCCAGCAGCTGCCTTTCTGAGTGGCCTGCGGGGCAAGCAGGAAGCCTGTCTGGGGTTCCCCACTGCCTCTGCAGGCTGGATCCGGTGGCTTGGTGGGCCTGATCTGGCCCGCGGGCCATATTTTGCCCAGGCCTGTTATAGTGTAAAAATAACTTCACAGGGAACAAATAAAAGGTGTTGAAAAGCTCTTTAATCTCAGTGAGAAAGGTATTACATGGACTAGTGACTGGAAGCTGAAGCCAGACAAATTCAAATTAGAAATATGGCACAAATTTTATACCAGCGAGGCTGACAAACTCCCAAGATAGATTCTCTAAGTTTTGATGTCTTTGAATCAAGGCTAGATGTCTCTCTCGATTAAGAAATGCTTGAGCCAAACACAAGGCATCGGGCTCAAAAGAGGCACAACTGAGTAAAATGTGATGGTCCGTGTTATACAGGAAGTCAGACTGTGATCCAATAGTCCCCTCCGGTCTTAAACTCTGTGAATCTATCAAACTTTTGTAATGCTGCAGAATAAACAAATATTTAACAAAGAACAGAGCATACAGATGTAGGATTCTTGGCCTCGTTATGGCTGCTTAAAAGCAACCAGCTGAGGAGCCACCTTGTGCAGGGAGTGTATCTTACAAAATAGACACTTGATTGGAAGTGGGAGTGCTCCGCTCTGGAAGGAAGTACTCAGGAGTCAGGACCTGGCAGGACTGGGACCTTTGCGTATTTGCCATTGCATTTAAATCTTGGAGGGTTCAGAGCTATACTTCTGACCAGGGGAGCTGACAGCCACACCAGGCTTCTTGGCAAGGTTGGAGGTGGGGCAGCTCTGTACTCCCAGAAGGGTGGGGCTTCAGATAGAAGATGCAGGTGCAGTAGCCCTTTGCACCACCCACAGCATGCCACGCAGTCCTCCCCCCAGTCTTTAGAGCTGCCTGGAGCACGTGGCATGGCACTCCAGCAGTAATTTAAAGGACACATGGCTCTGAGTGCCAATGGTGACACAGTAGCAGCCCCGGCAGCTGAGAGCCCCGGGCCCTTTTGAATTGCTGGGTCATGGGACAGTTGCCCCTTTTGCGCCCCCTGTCAGTGAGCCTGCTTCTGACCAACTTACTTTTCAGTCTCATCAAGTTACCCAATTAATATCTTGTTAATGATGACACATCTAATAGTTCTTTTAGTCTAAATATTAGTTTTTAACTTTAGAGACGCATTGCTACCAAAAATACGCTTCTAAACAAAATTATATAAAATGCATTATTTTATATAATTATATTATTAGGAAATACAATGCTTAAGGGTTCTTTACTCTTGCAGAATAAGCAGGGAGAGGATTATCAAGCCTTCCCTGATTTTGCTGGACGTAGGGTTACCAGATGGGTTTCAAAAAAATACCAGATATACATGATCTCAAAACGGGAAGGGGAGAGGACTGGCCAGGAGGGGAGTGGGGCTGATCGGGGGGAGAAGGGGGAAGAGGGACCCACCGGCGGGAAGCAGGGCTGGCTGGGAGGGGGTCGGGAGGAGCGAGGCTGGCTGGGGGAGATTGGGGAAGGAACCTGCAGATGGGAAGCAGGGTTGGCCGGGGGGAACTGGCTGGTGGGGAGCTGGGCTAACCCGGGTGCACGCAGATCCCGGGGTGCTGCGCGTCCCACACACGGTCCCAGCAGGGCGCATGAGCGAGTCTGGCCCCGGGGACTCCATCCCACCCTGCCCCCCCTCCTCTCTACTGTGTAGCTGCGTACTGCCTGGCAGGTAGACACACTCATGCAGTATTCAACTACGTACTGATACTCATGATAATAATAAAACTTATTTAATTAGAAAATACGAGACATTTATATGTCTGGTATTTTCTCAATTTGTTTCCCAGACAGAAAGCTCAAATACTGGACTGTCCGGTTGAAAACTGGGACACCTGGCAACCCAAGCTGGTGCGCTCTCTGAAGGACCGGAGAACCATAATAAGAGCTCCCATGGCCTTTAAACGAAGCAAGAGAGGATTGTGAGTCTTTAACAATGACAATATTTCAGCAAGCTCTTATATAAAACAGGTGTTAAGAAAAACAGTAGAAAATAGTTTAGCAGTTGGGATAAAAAAAATCCTGCAGTTTTCAGATGCTCAGATTTTACTCTCATACGTTTGATGTCATAACCAAGAAAGCTCTCCAGTTATCCAGAGTCTTCTATGAAAAACTCAATAGTCCAGTCCTGAATTTCTGAGGTGAAATACAAGCAGAAACTATCCTTACTCCTTTAAAAACATGCCTTCTTTATACATATATTAAAAACCACTCATTTTTATGTAAAGGTCATAGTTACAAATAATTTATACCCCAATAGATCATTTTATAGTATAACCATACCAAATATGAGACATATTAATAGACTTTTGCCTAATAAGCGTAATAAGGTGTGGTAGTATCTCACAGTATTTACTATGGTTTGATGTGTTTGTTGTTTAACCTTCGCATCTTTGTAATTAGGAACATACACTATGAAAAATTAAGCAAGTAACTCAAAATATATGGAAGGAAATTGCTAACCAAGTGTAAATGTGAGGCCTGGGACAAAGAATTACAAGTACTGTACACACCACTTAACCAGGACACTCTTAATCAGGACATCTCCCCCGGTGCTAATTTAGCATAATTGTCCTTAATGATAATGAAACTGCTTAATAGGGTGTATTCAGCCAGTGACACAAGTTAAGAAATGTTTAACAAGAGATTAAATAAATCTGAAATGCCAAACTCCAGGTTTTTTATGAAAAAATTTCCTCCAAAAAACCCATAAAAATAAAGATTAATTGAAACAAATATAAATTTTATTGTTGCATTTTTATTCTGTTCAGTATTTTCTGTCTTTGTAAATCTTTCTCTAGCAGGATGGCTGTTTAATTGAGTGAACTGGCTGTCCACCAGCTAAGAGGATTCAACACAATTAACATTCAGTTTGCCTAGGTTTTGTTAATTACATGGACCAGGTGTGGTATTTCTGCAGTTCTCTCCGTTAGGAAAAAAGAAACATTTATATGCCGATCAGTGTAAGCTAAGCAAAAGGTTAGAGCAGATTTCAGACTTCATGCCTTCTCTACTGTATTTGCTTGTACACTATGTCTATGTTTCAATTTTAAATCACACTTATGAGAGTAATGAAAAAAGAACTCTCTCTCTGGTTTGTCCAAATTTGTTAACTTTTTAATAATTACATTACATTTTACAAGAAGGAATTAAATACAGTTTCTAAGATCAAATCTATACAGGAAAAGAAATTTAAAAACCCAGAAACTTTCAAAAAGATGGAACGGCAGGGCCATCCATAGGCATATGCAGCTGCATAGGGCACCACAAAATTTCCCCCAAATTTTGTGGTACCCTATGCTGCATATGTCTAGGGACAGAATTGCAGGTAATGCCGACAACCCCATCCCCCGGCTGTACTTCCCCTCTGCAAGCTTAGTGCTGGGTCTGGTGGCCCTTAGCTCTATCCTGTGGCTGCCCCCTACTGTGGGCTGTGCCCAGCTCCTGTTCACCGGGAGTCAGAGGGCAGCGCAAGTGTGGCTCATAGGAGATTGGGGTGACCACACAGCTGGCAGCTGGAGAAAAGTGGCAGTTTCTCCTTCAAAGTGCCCTTCTCTCTAAAGGTCAGCTCTGCTGCCCACTGCTCCATCCCATGCTTGCACCTCCCGGCCTAATGCTGCAGGCAAGCTTCCCTTTCTGCCCTGTTCCAAGGTTGCCAACTCTCCCAGACTGGACACCACTGCCGGTCTGGGAGAGTTAGCAATCCCTTGCCCTCCATAGCGTCTTCATGCTTCCACAGACTCTCTCACCCCACCTCAGAGTGGCTGCTTTCCTTGGGGGAAGAGAAGGTTGTGCCCATGCTGGAATTCATAGGGCACCAGCACTGGTAGGGATGGCCCTGCTTAGAACCAGAAATTGGTTCTCTTTTGGGTAATACGGTGCAACTCAAGAACAAAGCATACATAGGGTACAAACCCAAATTCCATTTGCCTGCATAGAGCACCTTGAAGTTACAAGGACACAGGGAAAAAATGTCTATGGGGAAAAGATAAGAGAGCAATAAATCGTTTGTAGGAAAAGGGCTGCTCTAGCATAAATATCAACACATTAGGCCAGATTCTGGCCGCTTCTATGCAAATTTCCAAGGAAGAAGAAAGCACAGGAAGCCCCTTAACCTCCTTCAGGTTCTTGTGCAAGGACAGCCAACATCCTAGCTCTTGTACCAATAAGGGTAAAGTGAAAGGAAGTGACCAGAAATTACACTCCCCAAATGGTAGTGGAGGGTGCATGTACATCCCATCCCCCCTTTGCCAGTCTGAGGCTGGGAATGGGGGAGTACATTCTGCAGCTCTAAAAAGGAGACAAAGGAGTTGATTCCGACCATCCCTCTCCCCGCCAATGCCCCTGAAAGTATTTTGGCTGACTCAGCATTCCTCCACATTCCCCAGTGTAATCTCAAGGGTTAAAACCCACTATTTTTGTAATTCTCTTCAGACTTAAAGCATCAGAACTATGCTGCCATTTCTGTTCTGGCTACATCTGAGCAACCTGTAAAAGTAATTGAGATGGAACCCATTTACCATCATGAATGATTTTTGTGTGCATGGATGTTGCCAGCTGAACAGCTATATATTAATACAGTTTCTGATTTGTGGGAGTGAGTGTCAGACTGAAATACTCATTGAGAATGAGAAAAGAGGGAGGGAAAGGAAAAAGAAAGGTCACCCAGGAGTTCCTTTGGAGACTGTTTGACAGATCTTTGACCTTTCTTCTCTCACTAGACCAGGGGTGGGCAAGACAGACATTTAATCTGGCCTATGGCCTTCCTGCCGCTCCCCCGCCCCCAAGCAAATCGAGACCAGGGGATGGGGGAGAGCACAAAGTCTCTTTCCCCTGCCAGGGGCACACTGCTCCAGAGTGTGTCCCTGGCAGGAAGAGGTGGGGGACAAGAGATTTTGCACAGTCCCTCACCACCAGGCCCTGATTGGCCTGGGGGCGGGGGAACATGCAAAATCTCCTCATGCTGCCAGGGGTGCATGGCGCCTATAGAAAACCGCCAGCTGTTCAAAACAGCTGATGGTTCTCTCTAGGTGCCATGTGCCCCTGGCAGGGCAGGTGTGGGGGGCAAAGATTTACATGCACCTTCCACCCTAAGGCCAATCCAAGTCTGTGGGAGGGGGAACACATGAAGTTTCCAGGCCCCTCTCCTTCCAGGGTGGCCTGTGATCACTTCCAAAATTTGTGAAGTGGACCCTTTTCAAAAATTATTGCCCACCCCAGCACTAGACACTTTATTTTCCAGTTCTTGGATGCTAGGTTATTTTTAGGATGATATGCAATCACTTTCTCCTCATGAGAGTACACAACTTTACATTTTTCTACATTGTGATGGGGAGTTCATGTCTTTGGTGTGCCTTGGGGAGGACTGCATCCTCAGTGGACCTTGTTCACTAGTGGTATTCCTAGAGGAGTTCTTATCTAACCAGAGAAGGGCTTTTTATTATCTGTTAAGTCACAGCAGAATTTTTTAGAAGCAATTCAAAGAGGTGCTTCTTTCAGGGCAGAGAATGAGATTATTTGTGTTCCAGAGCTCCAAAACAGCTTGGGTACAGCAAAGGATCCAGTTTGCAGGCTTGTATAAATAACCTCCGTGACTTACTCTTTGCTTGTCTTCCTTTTTTGTCATGTCTTCATGAGGCTCCATGTTTAGTGTCACTACTGAAATGCCTAAATGTAATCACCTGAGTATCAACTCCTTAGGGTATGTCTACACTTGCAGCCTCTTTCGA
>CM057846.1:166366722-166388271 GCA_030068395.1 Apalone spinifera
GCTGCGAGAAGGCGGGCAGGGAGGCGCTGGCTGAGCTGGGGGGCGGGGTGCTGCCAGAGGGGAATAGCGGTGAGGGGATCAGGCGAGCGTCGGGTGGGGTCTGGGGCAGAGGGCAGGTTATTCTAGCTGCTGGGAGGGCAGGAGGTGACTGGCAGTCGGGTCTGGTAGAGAATGCTACGCTGTGTCTAGCGGGCACATGCCCCAGCCCTGCGTGTTCGGGCAGGGTTGCCATGGATAGTCCGGTGCCCTCCCCCTTTCTTTATCGCCTCATTCTTTGTGCCTGGTTTGTGGCAAGAGTCCCTAAGGCTGAAACTTTGTTTTGAAGATGAATCTCTAATTCGCTGACTGAGGAAATAGCTGTAGGATGTGGGTGGGAATGCTGATTGCTTGAGACCCCAGGGCTTTCCAGACCCATCAGTGCAGTTGCTGGTACTGTCCCTGGAGAGCCAGGGCCAAATTTATTCCCAGATTAAAGGGCTTTTGATTTCAATGGGAGACACATTTGCTTATGCCAGACCAGAACTTGGGCTTGCATAGCTTTCAAACTGTGGTTGCATTACACAAGGAAAGGCAGCATCCTCAGTTTTTCAAAGGGAGCAATGAAGGGGAAACTGTATTAAGTGTTGCTCAGAAATCACGGGACATGCAAAAAAAATTGTTTTAAACAAGTACAGTACCACAGATTGAACCTCTCTAGTCCGACACTCTGGGGATCTGACCGATGCTGAAGCAAATAATTTGCTGAACCATGGTATGTCAATATTGTCCAGCAGCATCACCAATACTTCCACTGCTTCCTGGGCTCTTAGAAGACATTTAGGGGTAAATTAGAGCTAAATAACAGCACAGAACACTGAGAGGACTGGTGGCTGTAAACAAACTTTATGGGACTGCGGGTGTCTTGGCTACACCCATGATAAGTGGACATCCAGCTAACTAAAATCATGTCAGACCATAAATATTGCAGGGCCAAAGAGTGCTGGACTAGAGGGGTTCAATCTTTATAGGCATATGGATTATTATTATTAAAAAAGCAAGGAACAGCTTTCAATCCTAGATTCTTGCATAGTGCCAGTAGGTACTTTTAAGTAGTTGCCACGTGTGACTCCAGAGCAGAAATGGCTGCATTCGTGTCATTTGCAAGTGTATACTTTTTTTTGTAAATAATATATGGATACTTTGAGCTGAAAGATGCAATAGAAATATAAGAGAGTTTTTGAATTGTCTTCCAGATGCAGTTGTGAAATACTGATACCTGCAGTAAGAGGTACCGAGCCATCATGGGGAACCAGCTGGCTGGCATTGCGCCGTCTCAAATCCTGTCTGTTGACAGCTATTTCTCAGATATCCATGACTTTGAATATGACAAAAGCCTGGGGAGTACTCGTTTTTTTAAAGTTGCTCGGGCCAAACACAGAGAAGGCCTAGTGGTTGTGAAGGTGTTTGCAATTCAGGATCCAACTCTACCATTAACTAGCTACAAGCAAGAGCTGGAAGAGTTAAAGATAAGGCTATACTCTGCACAGAATTGTCTTCCCTTTCAGAAGGCCACTTTGTCTGAAAAAGCAGCTATGCTCTTTAGACAGTATGTGCGGGACAACCTTTATGATCGAATCAGTACTAGGCCATTCCTAAATAATATTGAAAAGAGGTGGATAGCCTTCCAGATCTTGACTGCTGTGGACCAAGCACACAAATCTGGAGTCCGTCACGGAGACATCAAAACTGAAAACATTATGGTGACCAGCTGGAACTGGGTTCTTCTAACTGACTTTGCTAGTTTTAAACCAACCTATCTTCCAGAGGATAATCCTGCTGACTTCAATTATTTCTTTGACACATCACGAAGAAGGACTTGTTATATTGCCCCTGAACGCTTTGTTGATGGCAGTATGTTTTCTACTGAGTTGGAGAATATGAAAGATCCTTCAACACCACTAGTAGACTTGGCAAACAGCAATCAGCGAACCAGAGGAGAATTGAAACGTGCAATGGACATCTTTTCTGCAGGTATTTGGAGTGATCATCCCAGAGCCACATGATTTTATAGTTTTGCATCAACTGGATAGAGTTTTTTTTAATAGTAAGCTTAAAGAATTTAGGGGGATTTGGGGGAAACAAAACCCCTACCCCCAACTTTTTTGTGTTGACCCCAGAGTCTACTCTTCACAGGATAATTACTGTACAAAATCTGTATATTTTTGTACAATATAAATCTTAGAGCCTGGCCCCAGCCGAAACCTGGACATCTATACCTCAAGTCACTAGCCTGAATCTGGTGTGCCCAAATCAGGTGGCACAGGCCAGTCACTCGTGTCTAACTGCAGGATAGACATGCCAGTAGTTGACAAATACCATCATTGAGCTTCACCACAGAAGCAGGGGTCCTTCAGTCACTTCCTGAAGAGGGCTAGTTATTTTGCCTTCTTGGTCAGTTAGTTACTCTGCCACATGACAGTGATGTTGTTTCTTTTTTGGTTTTGCTTCAAGCACCTGCCCACTGAAAAATGCAAGTGCCTTATGTTGCCTAATGCTGCCACCCTTAGGGCATGTCTACACTGCAGCTGTTTTTACTAGACCCACTAAATCAAACTCTGAGGGCATCTCTGTTAGCACCAGTGCTCCTGCCCCTCATGGGGAGTAAGGGAAGCCAACTGGAGTATTTGCTCCTATCAACCTCCCACTGCGTGTATGGCACGGAAACATGATTTAAGATATGTAACTCGAGTTATGTTAATTACATATCTAGAGTCGACATATCTTAATTTGACCTTTTGCTGTAGTGTAGATCAGTCCTTAGACTAGTGTTTCTCAAAGTGATCCACGGGCCTGCTCTAAGAGAGATGCTACCAGGTCACTCTGGTTTGTTTAGTTACTGGCTCCGCAGCCACAGAGACTCGTGACTCCCATTGGCTGCAGTTCGCATCCAAGGAGAGCCACAGGAAGCAGCCACCAGCTCCCCTTGGCTGCAAATGGCAAACCACAGCTAATGGGTGCTGTGAGGCTCCATTACTGCGGAGCTGGTTAGTAAACAAACCAGAACAACCTGGTAGCAGCTGTCTCAGAGTGGCTCCACAGACCACTTTGGGAAACACTGCCTTAGACTGTTGGAATATACGTCTTAGATTTTATACTCTTGAAATGTCAGGATTAGGTTGAAAGCTATTGTGAGTTTTTCTTGATACAAAGACTGTTAGCTCAAAGTATCTCTTTGAACACAGTATTTTATCCCTTTACATTTTTGTATTCAGTTGAGTCATGTAAAAGGTTTTGTATGGACACTGAAGGAGGAGTACCTATTTTATAATGCTCAGAGGACATACTTTGTTTTCCAGGCTGTGTGATAGCAGAGCTTTTCACAGAAGGTGTACCATTGTTTGACTTATCTCAGCTTTTGGCCTATAGAAATGGACTTTTCTCCCCTGACCAAGTCTTGAACAAAATTGAAGATCGCAGTATCAGAGAACTGGTAAATAACTGCATTCTGTAGCGCCATCGTATTTGTTTGACATTCGGTTTTCGTTACTTACTTGGGTGATAAGTTATTCATTTCTTAACCTTATAACTTTTTCTCCTGCTCTCCCTCCCCCCACGTCTCCTGCAGGTCACTCAGATGATCCATCGTGAGCCAGATAAACGTTTAGGAGCAGACGAATATTTAAAACAACAACGTAACAATGCATTTCCTGAAATATTTTACACCTTTCTTCAGCCTTACATGGCACAGTTTGCCAAGGAAACATTTCTATCGGCAGATGAGCGTGTACTTGTCATACGTAAAGATCTGGATAACATTATTCACAATCTCTGTGGACACGATAGAACAGAGAAAGCAGAGGGAGAGACAAAAGAGAATGGCCTGGTTGTTCTAGTTTCTGTGATAACATCCTGTTTACAGACTCTCAAATACTGTGATTCAAAACTGGCTGCTTTGGAATTGATTCTACATTTAGCACCAAGGTTAAGTGTGGAGATTCTGCTGGATCGTATTATGCCTTACCTGTTACATTTCAGCAATGATTCTGTGCCCAGGGTGAGGGCAGAAGCTGTGAGGACACTGACTAAAGTTCTTGCTCTTGTCAAGGAAGTGCCACGCAATGATATCAACATTTACCCAGAGTACATTTTGCCAGGCATAGCACATCTAGCACAAGATGAAGCCACTATTGTCAGACTGGCATATGCGGGTAAGAGGGAAATATACCTTTTCTCCCATGCTGTCATCCTTCATAAATGAAGCTGCCATTTATTTTAGTGCGACTTTCATGCTTTTAAGTATAAAAGTTTGTCAGCTGCACTATGTGCTTTCATTTTAAATAACACTTCTTGGTAGAAGCTAGTCCTCTAAACAGTTTTTGCAAGTATAACTGAACTAATGTTTTCAAATAAAGCAGCTTGTAGACTATTGCATATTGATTATGTTAGTATTCCTTTGCCAGGATTGGATTGAGGGTCTAGGAATGGTACAGCACAGGGCTCCTTGTGACAGAAGAGTCAAGGCTGTCCCATTCCAGATTGGCAACAAGGAAGGACCTTTGGGAGCACTAGAGGTAGCAGCAAGTGTCCCCTCTTGCCCCAGAAAGGCAGAAATGGTAGCAAAGGGAGTCACCACTACTTACTCCAACAGTAATGCTGTATCTGGAAGGATGAGAAGAGACTGTTACTCTTTTCCAGCCCCACACAAACTTTGTAGGTTTTGTTTTAAGGTGATTTCACAGATAATTGACAATCTGCTAGTCTCTTTTAAAGGTGATATTCTACAACTTTTGTGTTTTATCCTAAGGTAACCATAGACATTCATATCCCTGAATAAATTTGTGATGCAGCATCTAGAATAACACTCTCCTCTTGGTTAATTAGAATTAAATGGCATTTATTTCAATCAGGTTATTAATAATTAGCCTGAGGTCAGGCGACCTGTTGAGCTAATCCAATAGCCTTTTGGTTCTGTAACAGTAGTTCCTCTTATGCTATCAGTGAACCTGGTTTCATTTTAAATTCTCCATTTGTTTGCCTCAGTAAAGTTCACACGGTTTGATTCACCTGGCATTTTGACTGGAGCTACAAGTGCAGAAATGTAGCCGGTCATATTGGGTTGACAATAATGTTCCCAATAAGCTGTACACTTGTGCAGCCACTCAGGAGAGATTGGTATGCCTCCCAGCTGATTAGCACAGCGCCCATACCTAAGTTTGTGTTTTAGTGGTGCACATTTATACATGCCTCAGTGCACATAACAAAGTTTATTCTGCACATGGATGGAACAGCTTAGAGAGAACATTGGTTGATACCTCATGTAGTACAGCATTTGGCCACAGCGCCTGGTTGTTGTCAGTGAATCATTCTTATCTTCAAGCATCAGATTAACATAGTTTAAAATTGGGGGGGAAAAAAAAGAATGTCAATGTTTATCATTACAGAAAACATAGCATTATTAGCAGAAACAGCTCTGAGATTTCTGGAATTAGTACAGCTGAAAAATCTGAACATGGAAAATGAGCCTACCAGTGAAGAAATGGATGAAGTGTCACATCCCAGTGAAAATTACGACACGGGTAATGTAACTTAAAGTATGGTTGCTTATGAGTAAAGTCTGAAGTGAATGGTTATATCTTCTGTTGATTTAAGTTGTGCTCATTACTACTTGAAGGCTGTCCCTTTATTAGCAAGTTGCATTAATTGTTAGGAAATTATTGGTAAAATTACACTTTTATTTAAGCAGTAGACTAGAAGTACTCAAGCACATAACTTGGCAATGACTCACCATTTTAGAGTACACTTAGCAGCTTGGGGATAATTGCTCACTTATTTAATAAAACTGGAAATCTTTAATTTTGTTTTAATACTGTTCATTTCTATATTTCTAATAGAGGGAGTCTGTCTAGATCATTAAAAATATGCAATCTCAACTCTGCCATCAGGTTAGGAAATCTCAAGCTACTGACAAGCAAGTGAATTTTCAGTTACTCTGTTGCCACAAAGCATTTTGTGTTCACTGTTGAACTGTTATCTGTAAGGGCATGACAACACAGCAAAGAAAGACCCATGGCGGGTATGTCCTAGTTGATTCAGGCTCCTGGGGCTCTTTGATTGCTGAGTAGACTTTGGGGTGTAGGCTGGAGCACAATATCTGAGAACCTCCTACCCCTTATGGTCCTAAAGCCCAAGCTTCAGCTTGAGTTTGGAAATCTACACAGCAGTGAAACAGCCCTGAAACAGCCCAAACCATGCAAGCTGGAGTTGGCGGGCATAAGCCAGCCACAGGTTTTTCTTACTTAAGTAGACCTACTCTAATTGACTCATTTTGATGGTTCCAATATCCTTACTTCATAAATGTGGTAAGTGGGCCATCTCAATGGAAGCACAGAATAGATTGTTTGGGGTATGTTTTTATCCATATCGGTGAAATATTCTTCTATGGCTTCCTCAGTCCTGTCATTTCAGAGCCTGAGTATAAATCCATTTGTAAGCATGACTTCAGTATGCTAGTCAGTCTATTATGTTTTTATCTTAATGAGTGAGCGGTACTTCAGAATAGCATAGTATTTTAATTAATTTAATGGTGACTGACAAATGCACATGGTTTGTTTCATGTTGACTGAATTTTCTGTTGTGTGTTTCTTGCAGAGCTTCAGGCTTTGCATGAAATGGTCCAGCAAAAAGTTGTTACTCTGTTGAGTGACCCAGAAAACATTGTGAAACAGACGCTAATGGAAAATGGAATAACACGTCTCTGTGTCTTCTTTGGACGTCAAAAAGCCAATGATGTCCTCCTATCTCATATGATCACCTTCCTGAATGATAAGAATGACTGGCATCTTCGGGGAGCTTTCTTTGACAGCATAGTTGGTAGGTACTTGGCTTGTTGGCTGAAACATGCTTAGATGTAATCAATTAATTGAATAAACTGCTGTAGGTTCTTAGAGATTGTTACAGTCATAGAAGAGGGCTACTCCTGTAGATTTTATTAACTCTCAGACATAGAGGCCAGCAATTTAATTTTTATGCATGGCATTTTTTTCTTGGTAGCAGGATAGAGTGATTTCAGTCAAGATCTTTTAAATCACTTGGTTTAAAAAATAATGATTTAGTTGAGGCTGAAGTTTTGCAAAAACTAATTTGAAAATATGTTCAGGTGCAACTTTAGATTAAAGTTTATAATGAACTTAATGTAAATGCTGTTTTTTGTTAGTTTTTTAAAAAGCCAGTAGTGTAATATCTTATTTAAATTATGCAAAACTGTTAGTTCCCTCCTTCCCCCATATTGGGTTAAGCTGTTACAGAATTTTGTGGAAATAATCCTATTCACTTCAGGAGGATTACTCATGTGCATAAATGTTTGTAGCACTAGAAGTCTACAATTGTATTTTAATTAAACTTTTCTTAGTGGCATAAAATCTCATTTCAAAACAAAATTGTTTCCTTTTTAACAATTAAAAGTTAGTCTTTCCATATCTGAACATAGTCAGAGCTAATTTTGTTAAACATATAGGTCAAAATGTTAAAAAATATGAACTGAAAATTAGGTGCCTAGGTATGGTTTAGAAGTTTAAGTAATTTTAGGTGCACAAGTTCAATTGGCTTTCAACTGCAAATGCTGATGGAGGAGTGTAGCTTGAAGTATGAAGCATTTGAGCTTTCTTGTTTTTTTTGTTTTTTTGAAGTTCAGTATGGTCCTGATTTTTGCATCATTGAAGTTATTGTGAGTTTTGCTATTGAGTTTTGTTAGGACAATTTCAGATTTTTACATGGAAGCTTTTTTCAGTTATGAAGTTTTACACTTACAATGATGCTCTTTTCTGACCACAGTAAATCTACCAACATTGACTTGGTGGTATTCTCACAGTAACAAACACAAAAAACATAAGTCAATAGCTCATTTTATATTTGCAACCAGCACCATGTTCCCATCATGTACATGTACTAGTGGCAAAAGTCAATGGCAAACCTAACAATGTCAATTAAACCGATATAAAACCTTTACTTCAGCAGTTTGACTATAACATGGGAAGGAAGTAAAATAACTAGGAAAGCATAAACAAACACTCACAATTATTTTTTACATTTATATTGATCTTAATTTTTAAAATCATGATTTTCCCCATCCCATTTTGCAAACATGCCACAAAGGTTTAATTAGTAGACTTACTTCTACTGACTCACCAGGTTAAGACCTGGAAGTGGCCTCACCAACATAAAGTTCAAGCAGTCATCTGAGTACAGCTGTGGAAAACTGCGTGGCCATAGACATTCCTTCTCCTCTTCTTTTAATTCTTCCTCAGAGTACCTGTGCAAGGGAAGAGTGAAGAGAAGATAGAGCTGAAACCTTGCTTTTTGGTATCCTGCTTATACCTTTGCACTCTGTCATGGGTGATAAGGTACTTTAAAATAAAAAAGGTGAAAATAGGGATGTAATAGTGTAGTCAATTAACTGATAAGCAAAACCTAATGCTATAGACTACAAGCATTCCCACCCCCGCCCCCCCTCCCTTTGCCAGTAAATATTTAGCAGGTTGGCCAGCAGCCTGGCTCAGTCCTGGTTTGCAGTGGATCTGGGACCTACTCCCACTGTGGCTCTTCATTTAAAGTGTATTAGGAGCTACACGGGCAGGCAGCTCAGCTCAGTTCTAGCTTGCACCAGGCCCGAGACCTCAGACCCACCCCTCCCCTCCCAAGCAGGTGCCTCTTAATCAGAGGCAGCAGCACAGGACAACAGACAGCTGGTCTGTGAGGGGAGCTGTTTTTTAAACTGGCTCCCCTTGTGGACCAACTCCCGCCTGCCACCCCATGCTGCTGCCTCTGATACAGAAGCAGCCACGCAGAGTGGCAGGGGACTTCTTGGGAGTGAGGCCAGAGTGCACCGGCTGCCAGCCCCACCTCCAGGGACTATAGAATAGTCGACTAACCGATAAGAATTTATGAGGTTACTTGACTATTCAATTAACCGATATTTAACATCCCTAGACTGAAAGTGATATGAAAGGTACAGGAGTCTCGCTTAGAGTTTCTGATTAAATAACACTTCCCTTATGTAACCATCAGCCTCCTGATCTCTTGTATTTAGTTAAAAACTAATTGCAAAATGTATTAATTTCATTTAATTATAAAGATATCTTCTGTACTCTGTAGAAATTTTATAGAAAACTATTTTTGGTAGGGAATTCTGTAATTCAGATTGCAAAATGACTGCCTTTATATTGCTCTATTTTCATTGTCATACTGGACCAGACCACTATTGCATCTAGGTTAGCATGCTGTCAACACTGGACAATACCCCAAGCAGATACCCCAAGAGATGGTCGAATTCCCCATCCCTTCCTCCCCAGAAACACAAATATGTAGTAAAAGTTATAAGATAACCTGCTGTCAGGGACAGCTTCCTCAAATGTATATTCTATAATATAAGAATTGAAATCTGCTCAAAGTTTGTTTTCCATAGAAAACAATTCTTTTAATATGAAATGAGATGAACGCCGTTTAGCTATTAAGTTACAAGAGTAGAAGAAACTACTCTTCCTGTTATGTATTAGAAAACAAATGGCAAAATAAAAAAACACTACTTTTCTTGCTACTACTTTACTTCTAGTTTTAAAAAAAGCTGTACTACTTAATGTCCTGTGTATATACCCACATGTATGCACAATACTTGGCAGAATTGGTTTCTCTCTCAATTTCTGGCCAGTATATGCTATTGTACTCCTCTGTTGACCCATTAATCAGCTGTTTGTGGCTTTTAGTAAGTTTCGTATTGGGGAATGCTAAAGTTCTGGGGAATAGAGGTGCATAAATCTGAGACCTGGGAAAATGCTGACAATTTCATTTCAGTAATTAAATGGATAAACCTTTACATTTTTACAGAAAAATCATACTTTACACTTACATGATATCTTCAAGGTTTAAAACAAAAGAAAGTTTTTCTTCACACAATGCCCATTCAACCTTTGGTACTCTTTGTCTAGGGATGTTTTGAAGGCCAAAACTATAACAGCTTTCACAAAAGAATTGGATCTGCCCCTTCATAAACATATGTCAGTGGCTATTAGCGAAGATGATCAGGGATGCAGCCGCATCACCTGGGTGTCCTTCAAAAGCTGGCAGTGGATGGCACTATGGATCACTGAACATACTTGCCTGTTCTGCTCTGTCTCTGAAGTAGCTGGCATTGGCCACTGTCAGAAGACAGGATACTGAGCTAGACAGATCATTAGTTTTGCCCAGCATGGCCGTTCTTATGTTCTTACTTGAAGACTTATCTGGCATTGCCCAGGTCCTTCAGAGCATGGGACTGGCTCTGTGTGTGTGTGTGTGTGTGTGTGTGTGTGTCAGGGGCTTCAGGATATGGGGGGCTCTGGGCAGAGGCTGGGAATGTGGGGGGGGAGGAGAGTGCAAGAGTCACAACAGAGAGTGGAGATGCAAGAATCAGGGCAGGCAGTTGGGAGAAGGGAGAACTCAGGGAAGGAGGAGGGAAGCTCAGAACAGGGAGTGCGAGTGGCCTCTGGTTTCTTCCCAGGGTGTCCTAAGGCAGCTGTGACCATGCAGCCCACCCTCTGGCTTGTCTCTGAAGTGGGTGGATGTACATCCCACCCTCTGGCTTCCCTCTGTCTCCTCCTGGGCTGAGTGGGGGCTTTTTCCCTGACAGGGGGATCTGTTCCCTTGGCGAGTGGCAGGCAAGGTAGCAAGCCCTGTCCCCAGCTGGCACTTTCTTGGTTGTACAACTGCCCACAGTAGTTAACATAAGAACAGCTGTACTGGGTCAGACCAAAAGTCCCATCTAGCCCAGTAGCCTGTCTGCCGACATTGGCCACCACCAGGTGCCCCAGAAAGGGTGGACTGAAGACAATGATCAAGCGATTTGTCTCCTGCCATCCTTCTCCAGCCTCTGACAAACAGAGGCCAGGGACACCATTTCTATCCCCTGGCTAATAGCCTTTTATGGACCTAACCTCCATGAAATTATCTAGCTTCTCTTTAAACTCTGTTATAGTCCTAGCCTTCACAGCCTCCTCTGGCAAGGAGTTCCATAGGTTGACTACATGCTGTGTGAAGAAGAACTTTCTTTTATTAGTTTTAAACCTGCTACTCATTAATATCATTTGGTGTCCTCTAGTTCTTCTATTATGGGAACTAATAAATAACTTTTCTTTATCTGCCCTCTCCACACCACTCATGATTTTATATACCTCTATCATATCCCCCCTCAGTCTCCTCTTTTCTAAACTGAAAAGTCCCAGTTGCTTATACCTCTCTTCATATGGGACCCGCTCCAAACCCCTAATCATTACTCTGCAGTATAGTGCTCCTCTGTGCTCTTTGCTCCAGTGGTCACTGAGTATAGAGTCCCTCCAAACAGCTCCTCCCTTTCCACGATATGGAAAGCAATCCCATTCTCTGCACTTCCCATTTTCCTGGCACAACCAAACTCTGACCTTGTTTTAAGTTAGGAGAAGAGGAAGCTGCCTACCAAATTTGGTGGTTCTAGCTCTTGCCATTAAGGAGGAGTTCTTGAACAAATAGACTCACGGACAGGTGGACAGAAACACATTTCTAAAAGATATAGGTATTTTCTAATCAGACTGACAGCAGAGTTTCCTGTCCACACAAACTTCTCTCTAATTTTTCCTAAGAAAAAAACACTGCCATTTTAAAATAATGGCTTCTTGTACAAGAGCCTCATGACCGCTTATTTGATTGAAGGTCTATTACTCTCCTGTTGGAAACATTAGGTATCTCATCCACTAATGCAGCAATACTTCATCACCTGCTGAGTGATCCAGTAATGCCTATTTAGGTAAGACAAAATATACTGTAATAAAAAAATAAAACTATCTTTAGCAGCAGTAAAAGTTGAGGACACATTCCATCCATCCAAAATCTCTTTTAAAAATGGAAGTAAAAAGATTTGTGTATTCCTTTCCACAATGTTGTTAATGAATAACACTTTATAAGGCATTCTCTTCTATTTCCAATAGAGATTAAAAAAGCAGGTACCCTAGCTTAACAAAATATGCACTCAAATGCAAACAGCTTAAGTGGCCTTTTATATTTTATTTATATTAACAGATAAGCACATCTGATTGTCACAGATTGCATGCATTTGGCAGGTTAATCTGCTCTAACAGTGCCAGAGGTCACAGTTAAGGTTTTACACTAAGCTTTTAAGGGAATGTCTGTTAGCTCATAGGAGTATTTGGCGATTGTCTCATTAGAAACAACAGTGACCAAAGGACAGGTCCCAGAGTGTTCTAGAGCTTTTGTAAAAGGGATATGGAAAAATGAGACAGTTCAGTGAATAATTGCCAAGAGGAGTTATATTTAAACTCTTATTCTTGGTGCTAATTTATTTTTCATCAAACTACTATGTTTCATTCAAATAGTGCTCCAAACTCTGTATTCTCTGTTCATGCTTTTGCTATTTCAATGAGATATTTACACAAAGTTTTAAAATTTCGCATTAAACTGAATACAGTGACAAAATCTTACGGTGCAGTTACTAATTCTCTAATAACAATTCTGTTCTATAACAGTAGCATTAGCTATTTATTTCTCTCCTCTCAGACCTTTCACTTGTCCCTCTTCCCCCTTTTTTCTGCTAATTACAGTGACCAGCATTAATAAACAAACATTTACATGAATCAATGCTATGCCAGAGTACCTGAGACAACATGTGTGTTGACTTTGTAATAGTAACCCACCTACATACATATTTGGGGTTCACAACAAATATTGGGTTGTGCCTGAAGGTGATGGTGATGTCAAGTTGTGTGTGTGTGTATGTGTATATATACACATATATATGATGAGAGAGGAGTGTAATGATCAGATTTGGCTGCCAGTGGCAAACTATTTGTTATCTTTTTATCTCCTGAGAGTAGTTGTACAACTTTTGTGGTGGCGGTGGTTTGTAGGAAGGAATGCTAATCTGATGGATATATACATAGAAGGAAGGAATGAGGTTAATTGATATCCACCATTCTTACAGTTGCGAGAGATGAGTGAATCCAGTGTGATAATCAAATCCTAATAAATAATGTCCGCTTAGACTCCCTTACACAGAATTACTGGCAGTATATCTTGTCGGAAAATTATTTTCTTATTTTCATTGACATACAGATTCTGTGCTTTGATCTCTAAGCCTCAAAATAATTGAATTAATTTGCTTTAAATCTTAGCTCCTTTTTCTAGGCATTTGAATGCATTTAAAAATATGATTTCATCTTGAAACTAAGGGTAACTTGGCTTCAGAATTAGTAATGCTGCAAAGAAGTCATTCTGGAACCAGCTTTTTATCACATTGTATGTTTTTGCTTCGTAATTAAATAGTATGCTTCAATAATTTCAGGCTCTTAATGCTTTGGAAAACTTTTCTTAAATATCTTACTTGACAATAAATATTACTTCATAGCATTGTAACTTCTTAAAGGGAAGAAATAAACATACATTATTATATTTTGTTGATGTAAATTACACTAACCTGACATTTTGGGATTTTACTCTTTAGTGAAAATATATATATAGTTTCTGTTATTCCAAACCTTTGATCAATGTTCAAATATCTGCCACTGAAAACCAAAGACACAACTCTGTCAAATAAATTGGTCTTTGTTCTCCAGATCTTACCCAGTTACAAATCCATGAATTTAACACCTTTCCTTTTTCAGTGGTATCAGTACTTGTTTCTAGCCCTTGGCATTATCTTTATCTTGTATATTTTCAGACTCCACCAGCTTGGTTACATCTGCATCCAACATCACTCTGACACACTGCCAAATCTTACTTTGGTGCAGCTCTGTACAGGTGTGAGATCTGCCCTTACTGAACAATTTCTACAAAGGATAGGGTGGTTTTTTTTTTGTTTTGTTTTGTTTTTTCCTTTCTCAATAACCACATTCCCAGTTTTCAGATGTCTGTTAATAGATAAATTTTATCTAAAAGGTGATAACTTGTCACATTTTAAAAACTTTTCTTTTGCATTTACCCATAATAGGAAAGTATAGCAATAGTGGAAATTACTTTATTTCATTTCTCATTTTGCGTTTTAAGTTTCTGTAATAATATGAAAGTAAGCAATCTGAAGTCAGTGAAACTAAAGAGAATTTTTGCATGATTTCTGTCTAGTTTGTTTGAATGTAATGTGCGCAAAGGGGAAATAGCATCCTCTGTTTTGAATGTTTGTAACTTAGCACTGATCCTGCACTTAAGCATGTGCATAACTTTTCTTGAATGAGATCATATTGACTTAAATGGGACTCCTTGCATGTCAAGTTACATGGGACATGTTTGCAGAATCTGGGCTTTGGTTGTAGCTAGGAATTTGTCAACTTGTTGACCTTTTTACCACCCCCTTCCAATGATTAAATCACTTCTAGGAGGACATGGACTGTTTTTGTATATAGTACTTCTGATCCTGCTGTGCTAGTTTTTTTGGGTTGCTTCCTTGCTCATTACAATGACCCTTTTCTTTCTTTATGGATTTTAGGGGTTGCTGCTTATGTTGGCTGGCAAAGCTCATCAATTTTAAAACCTCTACTCCAGCAAGGTCTAAGTGATGCTGAAGAGTTTGTCATCTTCAAAGCCCTCAATGCTCTTACCTGTATGTGCCAGTTAGGGCTGTTGCAGAAACCACATATCTATGAATTTGCTTGTGATATAGGTAAGCTAGAAAACTGCTGAAAATATCTTGATTTTTCTACAAAACAAAAATCTTAATTCTGTAAAGGTTCACTCTTATCTTAGTTATCCTTGATATGACCCTATCTCAAATTTCTTTGTTCTGGGAATTATTTTTCTAGCTTTTTAATAAATTGGGTTGCTAATACAACAACATATTGTTTAGAATTCTAAAATAACCATTTTGATGCAACAAATAATCTGAAGTGGATATTAGGAGAGTAAAATATCTATTAAAATCCGATTCACTTGGATGAGGGCTTTCTGTTTTTAATCAACACTTCCAGTAGAAGTACTTCCAAAATTCAAGTCAGGACTCACTTTCTGCTTAAATAAATTTATCAGCCTAAAATTATACCAGTCAGTTTCAGAAATGAGACAATTAAACAAGACATAACCTGTATTAGCCAAGCAACAAACACTTATGTGAAATATTTAGTAAAAACTCGATTATACAAAGGGATAATCTGCCAAAGATGTTTATAGAATAATTTGAAATTCATAGTTATTAGATTTGTACTGCCATTAGTCATGTTTAAGGCTGTAACTGAAATATTTCGGAAAACTTTAAAGATGACCATTTACCCTGCCATGATTTAAGAGACTGTTTCATTACTCAGAGGCTCATATTTCCAAAACTATAGTCATGATGTTCCTTCATCTTATTTTTAAGAGTGTATACAGAATTTCCCCCAATTGATTTTTCCATTTATTCTAGTGTTGGCTCCCTTCTTGAGTTAGTCACTACTGCTCTTCCATCACGGGATACTGGTCTGTTAGGGAAAATAACATAGCAGGGCACAGACTATCCAACAAGTTCTTGAAATGTATTGGAGTTTTTTTATTTCAGAAGGTGAAGAAAGCTACTGGAGGGGAGCCTTTTCTATTTGTTAAAATCAAATCTAGGGAGGAATTGGTTGAGAATTTGAAAGTGGAAGACAGCTTGGGTGAAAGTGATCATGGAATGATAGAGTTCATGATTCTAAGGAATGGTAGGAGGGAGAACAGCAAAATAAAGACAGTGGATTTCAAAAAGGCAGATGTCAGCAAACTCAGGGAGTTAGGTAAGATTCCATGGGAACCAAGTCTAAGAGGAAAAACAATTGAAGACAGTTGGCAGTTTTTCAAAGAGATGTTAGCATGGTCATGAGCGCACACTATTCCACTGAGTAGGAACAATAGGAAGTATGGGAGGAGACCATCTTGGCTTTCTCAGGAGATCCTGAATGGTCTAAAAATAAAAAAGGAGTCATACAAAAAAAAGTGGAAACTGTCAGATTACAAAGGATGAATATAAACAACTATGTGGGGACAAAATTAAAAAGGCCAAGGCACAAAACAAGCTCAACTATTTAGAAACAAAAAAGGTAACAAGAAAACATTGTGCAGGTATATTAGAAGCAAAAGAGAGATCAATGACAGGATAGGTTCATTAGTAAATGAAGAGGAAAGCTCAATAAAAGAAAATGGAAATGGCAGAGGTGTTAAATGACTTCTTTGTTTCAATTTTCACCAAAAAGGTTGTTGGTGGTTGGATGCTAATATAGTGAAATAGGAAAAAACAAGTTAAAAGTTAGACAAGTTAGAGGTCTTCAAGTCACCAGGGCCTAATGAAATGCATCCTAGAATACTCAAGGAGTTGACTGAGGATGGATCTGAGCCATTAGCTATTATCTTTGAAAAGGCATGGAATATAGGAGAGATTCCAGAAGACTGGAAAAGGGCAAATATAGAAAAGAAAATAAAGACAGCCCAGGGAGTTACAGACCAGTCAGCTTAACTTCTGTACCAGGAAAGATAATGGAGCAAATAATTAAGGAATTGCTTTGCAAATACCTTGAAGATAAGGTGGTAAGTAACAGCATGGATTTATAAAGAGCAAGACATGTTAAACCAACCTGATAGCTTTCTTTGCTAGGATAACAAGTCTTTTGGATAAGGGGGACATGGTAGATGTGGTATATCTTGACTTTCATAAGGCTTTTTATACAGTCTCTCTTGACCTTCTCATTAACAAACTAGGGAAATATAAACTAGATGGAGATACTACAAGGTAGGCAAATAACTGGTTTGAATAACTGTTCCCAGAGAGCTGTTATCAATGGTTCACAGTTATTTTGGAAGGTAGAACAAGTGGGGTTCTATGGAGACCAGTTATGTCCAATATTAATAGAAATGTTGTGAGCAAGACATGAGAAGTCATTTTTCTGCTCTACTCTGCACTGATTAGGCCTCAATTGGAGTATTGTGTCCAGTTCTGGGCACCACATTTCAAGAAAGATGTGGAGAAATTGGAGATGGTTCAGAGAAGAGCAACAAAAATGATTAAAGGTCTAGAGAACATGACCTATGAGGGAAGACTGAAAGAACTGGGCTTGTTTAGTTTAAAAAAAAAGAAGACTGAGAGGGGACATGATAGTGGTTTTCAAGTATATAAAAGGGTGTCACAAGGAGGAGAGAGAGAAATTGTTCTCCTTGGCCACTGAGGATAGAACAAGAAGCAATGGGCTTAAATTGCAGCAAGGGAGGTTTAGGTTGGACATTAGGAAAAATGTCCTGCCTGTCAGGGTGGTTAAACACTGGAATAAATTGCCTAGAGGGGTTGTGGAATCTCTATTACTGGAGATACTTAAGAGCAGGTTAGACAGACACCTGTCAGGGATGATAATGGCAGGACAAAGCACTGTCTAGAGGGCAAGGGACTGGACTCGATAACCTCTCGAGGTTCCTTTAGTTCTAGGATTCTATGATTTTATGATTTTCATCAATGATTTAGATAATGGAGTACACTTATAAAGTTTTTGGAGGATACCAAATTGGGAGGGATTGCAAATGCTTTGGAAGATAGGATTATAGTTCAAAACTATCTGGACAAACTGGAGAAATAGGATGAAATTCAATAAGGACAAATCCTAAGTATCCACTTAGGAAGGAACAATCACAGAATTGTAGAGCTGAAGAGACTTCTGGAGGTCATTGAGTCCAACCTCCTGCTAAAAGCAGGACCCAATCCCAAATAAATCATCCCAACCAGAGCTGTGTCAAGACGGGACTTAGAATCTCTATCCCTAGAGATTTTTATCACCTCCCTATGTAACCCATTCTAGTGTTTCACCACCCTCCTTGTAAATTTTTTTTTTTACCTAATATTCAAGCTAGACCTTCCCCATTGCAATTTGAGATGGTTATTGTTTCTTGTTCTGTCATCTGTCATCACTGAGAACAGCATCGCTGCATCCTCTTTGGAATCCCCATCAGGTAACTAAAGTCTGCTGTCAAATCCCACCCTCCAGCCTTCGCTTGTGTAGAATAAATAAGCCCAAGTCCCTCAGCCTGTCCTTGTAAGTCATGTGCTCCAGCCCCCTAATCATTTTTGTTGCCCTCCGCTGGATCTTTTCTAATGTGTCCACATCCTTTCTGTAATGGGGCGCCCAGAATTGGACACAGTACTCCAGATGTGGCCTCACAGCACACACACAAAATGGGAATAGGCAGGAGTACTGCGGAAAATAATCTTGGGATCATAATGGATCACAAGGTAAATGAGTCAACAGTGTGACACTGTTGCAAATAAGCAAATATAATTCTGGGAAGTATTAAAAGGAGTGTTGTAAGCAAGACACAAGAAGTAATTCTTCCACTCTGTTCTGCACTGATTAGGCCTCAACTGGAGTTTTGTGTCCAGTTCTGGGCACTATATTTCAGGAAAGATGTGGAGAAATTGGGAAAAAGTCCAGAGAATAGCAACAAAGATCTAGAAAACATGACTTATGAGGGAAGATTGAAAGAACTAGGATTGTTTAGTCTGGAAAAGAAAAGAGAGGAGGCATAACAGCTTTCAAGGATCTAAAAGGTTGTTACTGGGAAGAGGGAGAAAAATTCACCTCCTTAACCTTTTATGATAGGACAAGAAGCAACAAGCTTCAATTGCAGAAAGGGTAGTTTAGGCTGGACATTAGGAAACCTTCCTAACTGTCAGGGAGGTTAAACCACTGGAGTAAATTGCCTAAAGAGGTGGTGGGATCTCCATCATTGGAGATTTTTAAGAGCAAGTTATACAAACATCTGTCAGGGATGGTCTAGGTGGTGCTTGGTCCTGAGTGCAGATGACTCGACTTGATGACCTCTCAAGGTTCCTTCAAGTTCTATTATGCTGTGGTTCTTAGTGAGGGCCTTGATCCTCAAAACAATTTGGGCACCTACGTTGAAATCAGTGGGAATTAGGTGCCTAAATACCTTTGAGGATTTGGGGATAAGTGCCTGTTCTGAAGCTCATTGACTTCAGGCCCCATCTGTGAAATATTTAGTACTCTGGAGGAGGAGAGACTGAACTTGAAGAAATGAAGATTCCTTGTCTGGCAAATACAGGACAGTCCTGTCTCTTCAATGTAAACAATAGATTTGAAATTGTATTTTTTAACATTAATTTTTTTTCCTAGCGCCCTTCCTGTGCCATCCAAACCTTTGGATACGTTATGGTGCAGTAGGATTTATCACTGTGGTTGCACAGCACTTAAATATTGCAGATGTCTACTGCAAGCTAATGCCTTATCTCCATCCTTTTATCACTCAGCCAATAATACAGGTAATCGTTCACATGCTGACCTGAATACATACTGTATGTTCATACATTTAGATTTGTCTTCACAATAGTATCTGGTTTAAGAACTTTAAAAGCTCCAAATCAGTTTTCAGATTTTGGTTAGGGGTAATTCTATTTTCTGACATCCTATAGCAGATGATGTTTGACTGGCAAAGCAGTAAACCTGAAATGCCTTTCTTTTTAAAGGACAATATTATCTCAAATTTCATCTAAATAATAGAAGATTTTTCAAAAAGTTTTAAGATTGATAGAATCATTTTTGAATAAAACATTTCCCTGTAGTGTTTGTAGGCAAGATACTGTAACATTATGTTCATGCATTGGAACCTGAAAGTTATAATAAACTTGCCATAAAAACTCAGAGTAAATTTTTTTGAAACCAATAATTCATGTGCAAAAATGTTGTGTGCATATAGCTATGTGTGCACTTGGGGTCAGTCCTGTAAGATGCTGAGCTTTTTGGCCCTGATCCAGAAAAGTAATTTAAGTACATGCTTTAAATATAGTACTGGTTCTGTTGACTTCAGTGAACTAATCATCAATGCACTTGTGACTTCAGTGGAACTATTCACATCTTAAGTGCTGTGTAGCTAGTTCAGGGCCAGTGTACACAGTACCTTGCAGAATGAAGCTGTTTCAGATCATCCTATTTGCAATAATTGCCTGCCCAAATTATGCAGTGGCACACCTTTTTGCACAATACTGTAGGTTTCTTTTTTGAATGCTTGCCCCAAATTGTTTGAGCAAAGAGAAATCCAAACATAATTGCAACATGTTTCTGAAAGTAAATATGATTCTTAACATTCTTTAAGATTTAATTAACAATGGTGGTGTTGACACTATAAGGAAACTTACTGCTTAAAATATTATTTTAAGCAGTGTCTCTGTAAAGAATTTTTATATTGTTTTGTACATCTTCAAACGAAAAGTACTCTGATTTGTAATCCTTCATTTCCTGTTACATTATAATACATAAAATAATATTTTATGCTGTAAAGGATATCTACTGTTCATGAAATAGTAACTATGAAAATTAATGGTATTAAGATTTGAATATATAAAACACTTACTTCTTTTAAAAGTAGTTTCTTATCAGACCGACATTATCCCAGCTTATTCCTTATTTTGAATTTTGTGGGAAAAGTACTCCAATTTGCCTTGTCTGTTCCTTCACCCCCAATGTGTTACTTCTGAGCAGGATGGCAATTCAACTTCTCTTGCTTGTATGTAACTAGGAAATACTAATTACGTACTAGTTAGGAAATGCTAGGGTAAGATTTTTACAGTACTTGTTTGAAAGTAAGCACATCAGGAGGAACTGAAAACATGTTCTTAAAAATAAAACAATTATTTTCCTCTGAAGGATTGTTAGCATTTTCAGGGAATGATGCTTCTGTTTTCTCTAAGGGTATGTCTATTATCCCGAAATAGCATTCTGCTCGGTCTACACAAGAAGCCCGCTATTTTGAAATACATTCGAAATAACGGGTGTGTTATTCCAGCTTCTTGTAAACCTCGTTGCATGAGGAATAAGGAAGTTGCTGAAATAACGCTTTATTCCAAAATTTGGCACTGTGTAGACAGCGCCAGGTTTCAAGCTATTTCGAGCTAGCACTGCTGTGCAGACATACCCTATGTGTCCCAAATACCAGTTACTGGGCTTCTAACAGGGTGAACTATTGAAAAAGTGAGCTGATAGCCAAACAGTATTGGGCTAGACTTGTTTTTCTACAGATACATGATACCTTCCTTGTTGATTGTTCCCTTTTTTGAATTGCAGATAGATAAAGAAATAGTCTTGTTGAGTGTCCTTAAAGATCCAGTAAGCCGTTCCATATTTGATTATGCTTTAAGATCAAAGGACATTGCAAGTCTTTTCAGACATCTTCATATGCGTCAGAAGAAAAGGAATGGCACTCTCCCTGATTGTCCTCCACCTGAGGATCCTGCTATAGCACAGCTACTAAAGAAGCTACTTTCACAAGTAATTATTGTTTTTTAATTTTTACTGCAGTAGCCCTGAGTTCCCAGCTAGGCGTGAGTCCTAGTGTGATATGTTCTGTACAGACACCCAGTCAGATACAATTCCTGTCCCGAGGATCTCACAATCCAAGGTTTTGATCATACAAAAAATACTCAGACTGTTTCATTGATTTCAGTGCTTGAGTTTTCTGAACGAGGGCCTTGAGATGGTAATGAGGCATTTTTAAAAAGGTCTTCCATATAGAGAGACAACTATGTTAGGATACAAGGGAGCTATGGTTAGAGGCTTGCAAGCA
>CM057846.1:166389659-166405385 GCA_030068395.1 Apalone spinifera
GGCTCAGGAGAGAAGACAGATGTGGAGGAGAGACCTGAAAATCCTGTCTTATGATGGGCTTATTGGGTAGTTTAGAATAACACTGGACTCGTAGTGATAGTAATAATGAAGCCAGCACAACTTACTAAATGGAGTGACACTTGAAATGCCAGAAACTGGGACTGGCTGGCGCCAATGAATTAGTAATAACCGATGGAGTCTTTTACTTATGTAACTGTATTTAAATTTAGTTTGGGACAGTAATGAGCACTTGTTGTGTGAAGTGAGATGTCCTATCAGTAGTGTTTGTGCTAAAAAGAAATGCTAGGATTGTCAGTGTCACAAATGACCTTATTTTCATCACTTTTTTTCCCCTCTGCTCCCTCTACTTTCCCATAGTGGGACAACCAGTTTATCACTTTGAATGTCTTGTCTATTTGTCCAAGGTATTTTAAAGGTGAAACTCTGGGGCCAGGAATTGTTTGTAGGAGAGGTTTTTTTGGTATGTCTCATCAAACCTCTATCAATACTGTTAATCTCCCCAATCCAAATACATACAGCAATATCTCGCTGTCTTCTGTTGCTTCCATTTCTTTCCCATTCTTCTATTTCATGCTCCCACGTGTGTGCAACTCCTCCCTAATGCACCAAGCTTCCTTCCACTCCTGTTTGTGCCTGTTTTTCCTGGAATTCTGTTTGCTACAAATCCTCTAAGCTCATTGCTCCAACTTGCCGTGCATGCAAACAACCCCTGCAGCAGACATGTCACCTCTTCTCTCTCACACAAATGCCTGCATTTTCATTGCACTTCAGGAATCTCAAGACTTCTGACTTTCACATTTAAAAGCACAGTGCCGGTCAACTCTTTGTGGTACAGTAGACTTCAGATAATCCGGAACCTATGGGACCTAGGTGGTGCCGGATTATCAAATATGCCAGACTATCAGGAGGTACTATAAACTGGTTATAAATATACTGTATACATATATATTGTATATAAAGTGTTCGTAACCCTTTTATTGTACATACTGTATACAATATACTGTAATGTTTTAGGTTTTTCTAAGCCTTTTTTACCCTTTTTGCTCAGTTCAGCTGCTGCTGCTGTTACCTTGTGACTCATTTTTTGCTGAAGGTCACTCACTAGGTTCTTGCCATTTTGATGCCGGACTATCAGGAGTGCCGGACTATTGGATGCCAGACTATTGGAGTTTTACTGTATATTGTAAATTTGGGCAAGGGGAAGCATAAACACGAATTGCATGTCTTGTAGAGTCAACCTTAGAGAGGGCTTACGAGTTAGTATGTGGAGTCAATTCTTGTAATAAAGTCTCTCCCTTATGCTGATTTATATTAGTCATTTTGTCTTCTGTCTTTGTGCAGTGGCTTCATTTGGGTTTAATCTGCCCCATGTTTCTATTTTTGTTTGTTTGTTTCGAGAGATCCAAAAAGGAATTATAAAAATATACTAGGGGGTGGTGCCCCCTGCTTGCCATGCTTGCCAACCCTCCCCCCCCACTCCCCGTATGTGGGGGTGGGCAGCCCTGGCCTCTTAACCCTCCCGCTCCCCAGCGGCTGGGGAGAGCTGGGGCCGCGCCAGTCCCAGCTTCTTGGCCCCCCACCTCTCTGGCCAACAGGGAGGAGAGGACAGGTGGTTGCACCAGCCCCAGCCTCTTGGCCCCTCTCTGGCTACCAGAGGAGGGCCAAGACTGGGCCAGAAGCAGCAGCTTCTTGCTTTACTTGGTGCCCAGCGGGGAATCGCCACCTCCAGCTGCCTCGGATCAGGGCCAGGAGCGCTTGTGCCTCCACCTGCCCAGCTCTCCAGCCTCAACACTCTTCCCCCTCCCTTCCCCTGCCCCCCCAAGATTAGTGCGTCCGTGCCGGCTTCATGTGGGAGAGAAGGGAGAGCATAAAGTCCCATGACACTGCGCTGGGTACGGTTTACACTTCCCTGGCGCCGAGTCTCGGGGCTTTCTCCTCTCCCCTGCAGGAAGCCGGTGCTGGCACGCTAATCTTGTTGGGGAGAGAGCTGAGGCTGGAGCACTGTGTAGGTGGTGACCTGAGTGCTCTCGGCCCTGGCCTGAGACAGTGGTTCCCTGCTGGGTCCCAGAGCATCCGGGCCCTGAGTGCAGCGAGGAGCCGCTGCCCCCTGGCCCTCCTACAGGGAGGCAGAATCTGCCTCAGCTGGACTGCCAGGCAGCTTTGCCACCACGGAACAGTGTCTGGGGCAGGGAAGCCATGCTGGGGTGGAGCCTGTGGGACGCCAGAATGACGTGATGATGTCACTCTGTCTTCCCACAGGAAAACCTTTTTTATATATTCAGATGGCATTCTTGAGACATCAGGTGGTTGCGACCTTATTGGAAAAGTGGCAGGCAGATTACTGTTGGCATCAAATACTATGTGATAAACTAGTCCCTTTCCTGTGCCAATGCTGGATTAACTTTCATAGGAAGAACATCATTATTCATGGCTTCATCCTGCATCAGCTGTAAATTATTAATTAGTGCATTTTTCTTTGATAAATGGAATACCATAAGAAATCTGCATGTATATATTGGGTTACATTTAGTGCCAGTTTGAATGTTTGTTGTAACTAATGAAATAAACTTTGTTAATCTGTTCTTTTTCTTTTTTGGTCTGTTTCATATAGCTAGAAAAAATGTAAAGCAAGAGTCAAACGTAAATGAAGAATGGAAAAGTATGTTTGGGTCTTTGGAACCTTCTAACATCTCCCAGCCAATACCTAAAGGACAAAGTACTGATCAAGAAACAATTCAGACTGGAAAACCTATTCGTTCTGAGTCCGCTGCTGGTATTGGTCCCACTTTGTCATCATCTCCACAGGTATTTCTGAAGACCTCACTAATGCATTTTTATCTGATCTAGATATTTAAATAGCAGCAAGTACTTTACCCTCTACTCACTTGAACACAACAGAGTGACTGATGTAAAGAGGAATTTTTAAGCCAGTGTATTCAGTGTTTCTTTGTTCTTTTTGCTCTTTTGTTCAACAGAATATTGGGGTTTCTGGTTTAAAAAATTGGGAAGAATAAAGGTTAGTTCTATGAACAGCATGATCCTAAAGTGAATATATATCTTTTTTCTAAGGGACGTGTTGGGGGAAGTTAACCAGTGCATTAGATAAGCTATGGGGACAGTAAAGCTCCTTGAAACTCTTTCAGAATTCAAGAGTGGTAGGCCCTGATCTGGACCTCTTTTGTCTGTTACTTCAGTGGACCGCAGGATTTTCTATACCAGATCATAGCACTGGTCTGTATCCAGTAGTGGTCAGAACCAGATACAGAAGAGGATGCAAGAAACCCTGCAGTAAATGTGGATGGAATAACCTATTCATAGAGAATTTTTTCATTAGAAATTAACTAGTATTCTGGAGCACGTGTTAGTAGCATTTCCAAAAGTTAGTGTAGGTCTTAGGGGCTGCCTGGATGCCTGCCTGCTTTGATTAGGGCCTTACTAACGAGCTATGACTTCAGTATTAATTCTGGATCTCCGGTGGGAGTTTTGTCAGCATTTTTGGTTTGATGTAAACAAATAACTATTAGCTAATTTGTCCTTTGTAGGCATTAGTAAAGTAGTCACTACAGGTATATTTGCAGTAACTGCTCCTACAACAGTTGCTTGAAAAATTTTTTTTTTCAGAAAAGCATACAGTGAAAAGACAATTGTGTGCTATGTTCTTAATAGTAATTTGTATTTAAAGTTGTTATGCAAACAAGGCATTGATTCTAGTCTCTTATGGTGGATTTGGAACATCAACTCTTTCATTAACATGGTTGATGTTTGGCTTGTTGCAAATCGTATGTCCACATTTAAGTTGCTCACTTGTACAAATATTGAATTCTTAGTTTTGAATTTGCATTTTTGCTCATCACTATCCAGGTTAAAGGACAAATGATTCCTCCATACTCTCTTTAGTGTGACATGCTAATCACATAACTGATTTAGCTGTGAATTTTTAAAAATTGTTTATGGCATACAGGCAACTGATGGAACAGTTGTCCAGACCAGGAAACCAACCATACAAGTTTTAAGCAGTACAGCTTCACTGTCCACGTACCAGTTACGCATCACTACTTGCAAAACTGAACTTCAGCAGTTAGTCCAACAGAAGCGAGAACAGTGCAATGCAGAAAGAATGGCCAAACAGATGATGGAGAATGCTGAATGGGAGAGCAAACCACCTCCTACAGGTAAAGATCAGGACCAGTGTGTTATTAGACCAGAGGTAAAACTTGGATCAAATTACATTCACCCTAAGGGAAAATTTGAAATGCCAGAAACACAAGAAATTACTGGATTATGAAATCCTCCAATTTTAAGAAGTTGATCTGGATTGGTTCCTTCTTTAGGAAAAAAGTTCTGTTTTGACAGTGGAAATATTAAGGTCACCTGAAAAGTCTTATTATAAAAATTTTTACGAAGGGAAACCATTTTAATATTCTCTGTCGCTGTCTGTGTAGACATAGAAATTATAAATGCTCATTTAAAATCAGTTTCTTCATCTATCTGCCAAAATCTAGTCATCAGTTGTTTGGTTGCAAGTCCTGCAGGGAATGCAGTTTTCCATCAGTGTAGTTGATTTGTCAGTAACTGTTGCCAGGCAAGAGATTCAACTCTCTGATCAGCAAGCTTTTTGGTTCACCTTTAACTTAGAGACAGGTTCAGGTTAGCATTCTGAGTGATGCTCTCTGTACTAAGAAGGCATTTCAGGCCTGCCATTGGGGGAGACAAAAGGGAAAACTGCCCTAGGGTCTTGTGATTTAAAGGGCCCATTGCTCCAGCTGCCACCTCTGCTATGCCACATGCCTTTAAATTGCCACCAGAGCCCGGGTGACGCAGTCCAGGTGATCTTAAGGGCTATCTAGAGGAAGGAGCATGGCGTGGTCCATGCGGCACTGAGAACTAGCTGCTCTAGTCCTGCCTATCTGCCTGATTGCCCACCACTTCTGGGAGGTCCGAGCCTTCCCCACCCCACCTTGCACAGGGGCCTGGCAATTCTGTCAGCCCCCGGAGACCATTTTATTGGTGCATGTGTAGGCAATTGTATTGATTATGTATTTGAATATATTTAAATAAATAAATAACTAAAATGCTGCTACTGCTTTTGATTCTCCTAAAAATATTCTTTTGGGCACCAGTAAGCATTGTCTGAATCTGGTATATTGATGTTCTGTCTGCCTAGTATCTTTTTAGTGTTGTATCTGTCTGCAGCTTATCACTGTCACTTGGATGTGGTGGGAATTTTCATTTTTCTTCAGTGTTAGGTTTTGGTGGTTGATTTCCTATTGCTGTTTCCATAGGATGGCGTCCTAAAGGGCTTTTGGTTGCTCACCTTCATGAACATAAGTCTGCAGTGAACCGTATTAGAGTCTCAGATGAGCATTCCATTTTTGCCACATGTTCTAATGATGGCACAGTGAAAATCTGGAACAGCCAAAAAATGGAAGGAAAAACCACTACAACCAGGTAACTTACAATTCTTCAAACTGTCATTTCTTTTCTCTTTACTAAAACTATTTAACTACAGGTTGCACCTCCATAAACCAGAACTCTCTGGTCCAGCAGCATCCATGGTCCAGTACGACCATGGATGTTCCAGGATCAGATAGTCCCAGCATGCTGCAGGTGATTTGGGAGTGGGATGGGGGGCGGGAGAAGGGGAAGTAGGAGTCTGGCATAATGCAAGGGGTGGAATGCTGTGCTGCAGGAGTGGGTGGAGTGGGTCAGAAGCCAGAAAGCTGGGTGTGTGGCTGAACTGGGGTGCAGGAGCCAGTGCGTGGCTCAGCTGGTCTGTGCAGTGAGAGGGGGGGCAGTAAGCCCCACACACAACTCAGCTGGGCTGCCTTGAGGAACCGGGAAGACAGGGGTGGGGTAGGGGGTGCGGCCAGCATCAGGGGGGCCAGAAATGACCTGGTCCAGCCAAATCCCTGATCCAGGACCAGTCAGTTCCTAAGGATGCTGGACCAGGGAGGTCCAACTTGAATGCACAAGCTTGAACCATCCTACAGTATACTGAAGGTCCTAAATATTCTACTGGAACAGTCTACCTGTAAGTGTGCAACTATAAAATTTGATGTTTCATTTTCTAGGAATCTTTGTTCTCTTCTCTATGATTGAAACCACAAGGGGAATATTCCATATGTGATTACAGATTACATTTGGAAATCTTTGATATATAGATATCAGTATCAATATATATTTAAAGATCACCTACATTTACAGCTAAATGAGCTTCATAGTTAACTGCCTTTTTCCTTGAAATGCATTTCAGGAAAATTTGTATATTGCTGAAGAGAAAATGCACAGTACATAATTTACTGAAATGCACACCTTATAAAAAAGGTCCTGTTAATACAAAAAAAAAGTCAAGATACACAGGACCATTCTGATAATGAAATTAGACTTTATATGTTCATAGACAGATGAAGATATTGTAAAAAAGCTACATAAATGTATGTAAGATTGTAGGGTTTTTATTCTGTATCTGTAGCAGAGAATGATCGTGAAATTGAAAAGCTTCAGAGGGTTGCCGAGTTAGTCTGTACAGGATACATTTAAAAACCAACAAATAGTCTGGTAACACTTGAAAGACTAACAAAACATGTAGATGGTATCATGAGCTTTTGTGGGCACAGCCCACTTCTTCAGATGTCCAGAGCGTTGGCTGTCCAGAACTAAAATAAATGGGGGGGGGCAGGGGAGGAAAAAAATGGAGGGGGAGAATCAAGAAGAGGCAGTGGGTATAAAAATATCAAGGGAAAAGATGAGCTGGAATGTAACAGGAAATACAAATAGTCTATAAGCACCTAAAGACTGGACATATGATGATAAAGAGTATCATAACACCTGTTACAAAGGAGGAGAATTAAGTTCATACAGACAATTCAGACTGACATTTCCTGATTTTGGAGTACTCGCATTAGTACGGTCGTAATGCGAGGAGTTGTTTTAAGGTTGTGGGAGAGGTAAAATTATATTGAATTGTTTTTATTGCTAAGACTCTGCTATGACTTGAATCTGTTTCCTATCTCTTTCTACCTCTCTGTCCCCTTCACTACCTTTAGATCAATTTTGACATACTCTCGGATTGGAGGAAGCGTCAAGACCCTCACTTTTTGTCAAGGCTCACACTATTTGGCCATAGCTTCAGATAATGGTGGGATTCAGCTTCTTGGGATTGAAGCATCAAAGCTTCCGAAATCTCCTAAAATTCATCCTATACAAAGCAGGTACATGTCTATTTTATACTGGAGAATTTATGTATTATAGGTCGTACCTCCCTGGTATGGCACCCACAGAACCTGACTGGTCCTGAATGAAAGAGTTTGCTGGACCAGGAGAGGTCAGTTCCAGCTTTTGTGCTGATAGACTCTGGGCTCTCCTGGCCAGGCTCCTTGCCTCCACATGGCTCTGCTGCTAGCCCAGCTGTTGTCTAGCTGCTGACCCAGATGGGCTGCACTACTGATACTGCCCTGACCCAACCTGCTAGGCTTCACTTCCTCAGCCAGCCTGTGGAGCTGGTCTGGCCCTGGGATTTTACTAGCTCGATGAAGATAAGTAGGCCTTGCAGGAGAAGTGAATTTGGAGGAGGAGTAGGGAAGATACTCACTGCGGAAGGGTTGGGAGGCATTGTGAATGAAAACATGATGATGATGAGGAGGAGGAGTGGCTATGAAGCATCTTCAGTCTGGGGGAGTGTTAAAGAAACATTTAGAGGGATAATATCTGTCTTGTTTCTGATTTGCTTTATTTCTCCAGGTTGCTAGACCAGAAGGATGATGGATGTGTGGTAGATATGCATCACTTCAATTCGGGAGCACAGTCAGTGTTGGCTTATGCCACTGTGAATGGTTCCTTAGTTGGATGGGACTTGCGTTCCACTAGTAATGCTTGGACACTAAAACATGATTTGAGGCTAGGTCTCATAACCTCGTTTGCTGTGGACATACACCAGTGCTGGCTGTGTATTGGTAAGCTTAATTATTATTCAGTCTCAGTTTGTTGGTGTCAAGGGGTTAGTATGCCCAGCCCCCTCAGAAGCAAGGCAGTGAGCCTGTCAGGCAACTCAACATGTATTCGACCTCATGAATGTTACAGCCCCAGGTACCCCAGGCCTCTCACTACCCCTTTTTCCCCATACAAGAGTACAGCTTAGTGGCTAAAGTCAGTAGCCACCCCAGTCCACAGTGCAGTAGAAACCAGGGGCCTCAGTCAATAGCACCCATGTCCACAGGGCAGTAGAAACCAGGGGCCTCAGTCAATAACAAATCTCTGTTCGCAGAGCAATAGGGCCTGATGGCCAAAGTCAGTAGCAACAAAGGTAGTGTCTCCTTGGAGGTTTAATGGGGATGGGGGTCCCAGCCCAGGGCCCTGTCAGTGGTGGGTGTGTCCCATCATTAGCTTAGCAGGGAATCTGCCTGCAACACACTGAGCTCTCAGGGATCCAGTTCCCTGCCTTAAGCTACTTCCTACCAATCTCACAGTAGTCGGAATCTTCCCCACTTGCCTACTCCAAACTGGGAATTTCCCCAGCCAGTGTCTGCTGGCTGGCCTCCGCGTCGTCATCCTTCAGCGGCTGCAGCTCCTTCCTCTATGGTGGTCAGCTCTGACTGAGCTGTTCCACTGGCCTTTATACTGGTCCTCCAGTTGGAGCATGCCCAGCAGTGCTGTGGGGGTGGGGCTCTCTGTCAGGGAGACCTGGTTTACCCTCACTGGCCCAGCGTGGGATTGGTACACCCCGTCACAATTGGTTAGACTTAGTGAAATTCATTTAAAATAACTAATTAGTTGTCCCTTTAGAGTGCATGTTTTATAATGGCTCTGGGTACTTTTTAGTAGATACTCTAGTGTATACCAGATCAAGACTACAGGCCCTTTACTTTAGGAACAAAAAAAATATAGATTAAAAACTGGTGCAATAGGCCCTCTGACAATAACTCTCTTTCACCAGGTACAAGCAGTGGTACCATGGCATGCTGGGACATGAGGTTCCAGTTACCCATCTCCAGCCATTGCCATCCTTCCAGGGCTCGTATCAGACGCCTGCTCATGCATCCTCTCTCTCAGTCATGGGTAATTGCAGGTAAAACAGATATCTTACTTACCGTATCATTGATGAAGATTGTGATTCACAGCTTGTTCTTCTCTTTTTGGTGCACTGAATGTGTGATTCTGCAGACTTGGTTCTGCTCAGTAGGTGAGGGTCACAGTTGGATTCTGCCTTAGTGCCTTGTAATGACTTTCACCACACAAAAGGTACAGTATAATCCTTTATGAAAATTATAATCGTTAGAGAGTTAGTGTGCCTGGATATTCCAACTCTCAAGAGGTTACCAGTCCAGTACACTACTTGCTACATCTTGCTGCTTAGGGGAATTTGCTTAAAAGGCAGGAGGTGAAATCCTGACCCCATTAAAGCCAGCTGGAAGTTTGCTATTGGCTTCATTGAGATCAGGAGTTCTCCCAGAGTAGGGAAGATTTTTAGAGGTACAAAGGATAGTTCAGTGTCCAAGTTCCATTAAACCCAACTCATTTGTACCTTTGAAAATCCCAAGACTCTTACCGCAAAGACTTTCAGTTGTTTTATTCTTATATACACAGAATTGTAGAACGCTGCAATAATACTGCAGATATTTTATTAAGTAACGGTGCAGCAGTCCATTCTTGTAAGGAGTTTTTATGCTTAAAGTACTATGCAGGAATAGAGCCTACAAAGTTATGGTATAGAAGTATAAAATTAAAAAATTCTTTCACCCAATGCAAATTTAAAAAAATGTTTAAACTTGGGGTTCAGGGTTTAAGTGAACTTACTCCTTAAATTTCATCTATTTTATTTTAATGGGTGATGTCATCTGGATTCTACATATCTCTAAGAAAAACTTTTCACTTGCGTGACACGTGCACAAACAGTGTAAGTCCTCCCTTGCTGGGTAGTACATAAATAGTAAGTTTCTCCTGTTGCACTCTGATCCAGCAAAGAAGTCACTTGGGTGCTTACATTTAAGTATGGGAGTAGACCCCCTGAATTTAATCAGAGGCACTCGCAGGATTAAAGTTAAGCATATGGGTGAGTGCTTTGCTGGATGGGGGCCGTAATAGTCTAAAGGAATTTCTGTAGACTTAGAATTCATCTTGCAGAAGGAAGGGAAGGATGAGCTCCGAGTTCCCTTGCCATAGTGTTGAACTGCTTCTGATACCTGTGCTGGTAAGCCGCTATTTACCATTCTCAGATTGGGGGCAGAGGTTCCCAGGAAGTAAGTGATCAAGTTATATGTTTTCAAGAGGATATTGGAAATAGTTTTGTTTTAGACTCTCCATTATCTAAACAACAGTAAAATTAGGTTTAGGGTCCTTTTTAACCAGAATGGAGCCACCACTGTAGAGATGGAGAACAGCAAAATACATTCAGAACTGACTAAGAGTGAGATTAACATGTTCACCAAGGAGAACAAGCCAGGGCTGCGTCTAGACTGGCATGATTTTGCGCAAATACTTTTACGGAAAAGTTTTTCCATTAAAAGTATTTGCGCAAGAGAGCGTCTACAGTGGCACGGATGCTTTTGTGCAAAAGCATCCGTGCCAGTGTAGATGCTCTCTTGCGCAAGAAAGCTCCGATGGTCATTTTAGCCATCGGGCTTTCTTGTGCAGGAAAATAATGTTGCTGTCTACGCTGGCCCTCTTGCGCAAGAATACTTGCGCAAGAGGGCTTATCCCTGAGCGGGAGCATCAGAGTATTTGCGCAAGAAGCACTGATTTTGTAGAGTACAAGGTCAGTGTTCTTGTGCAAATACTCACGGCCAGTGTAGACAAGCGGCAAGATTTTGCACAAAAGTGGCTGCTTTTGCGCAAAATCTTGCCAGTGTAGACGCTGCCCAGATGTGTTGTACACTCAGCCTCTATCAGTAGAAACCAAAGCCGTGTGATTCAATTGTAATTGTATTGGCAAATTTTCTCCTGTAGCAGTTCAAGGCAATAATGAAGTCTCTATGTGGGATATGGAAACTGGAGACAGGCGCTTCACTTTGTGGGCCAGCAGTGCACCTCCTCTTTCAGAATTACAGGTTTGGCTTCCTTTTTTTCCCCCATTATCATGCTTTATGGTTTCTGTAGAATTTCCTGCCTCCAAGGAGCACTTCAGTATTTTTGCCTGTGTGTTTGGCGGCTACCTTTTGTTTTTGTAGTTTCTCAGCATCTCATATCTTGGTAACTTAATCATATTTTGCTGTTAAAATGAAATTGCCTTTCCAAAGAAGTCTGGGAACCTACAGAAACATAAAACAACTGTGAGCTTCAAGGAATTAACTGATTTCATTTGTCTGGTTTTAGATATTTCTTCCTTATTAAACTTCTTAGATTCAGTAGCTGGGGTAGAGCCTCTTTATGTAGTGCATTTGCAAAATGACCTTGGCAGCAGGGAACTGGAAAAGGAAGTTTTGAATAAGATATATTGCCCTGATTCCCCTTTCAGCTTCATCTACTGTAGAGGAGGGGTTAATGATATTTAACTCACCTACTGCTATGTTTGGTCACCCTATTTTTCTTACAACACTTACTAAGCAAATATCTGAGCTTTGATGTTAACTTAAAGGAGCAAATTCATAGTATTGCGTTTGGGTCTGTTTATAATTTCATGACCTTTAAATGTTGTTCTTGTCATCACAGTATCTCTATTCTATCGCACTTCACCTTAATAGAGTAAACCCACCACTGTGTTTAGCAGTTGGTATTAAATATATCTTCATATGGAGCAATATGTACATGCTTTTTTTTCCCCACTGTAGTTCATTAGTCAAAGGCACTTCCACACCCAGCCATGAGTGCAAAAGAAAGGAAACAAAATAAAATAAAATCCTTCAAGCAAAATATATTACTAAGGCCTCCCCGCCTCCCATACATGTTACATTTCAGATCTGCAATAGACGCTGTACTTAAAGTAGGGATGTAAGTGACTAGTTGACTATCCAATAAGCAGATGCTTATTGGATAGTCAACTCAACTAGTCACGCTCCTCCTCCCTCTCCTGCCCCCTGCCCCCTCCCCCTCCCTCTCGGCCTCTATTAGAGGCTACGTCTAAACTACGGGGTTTTTCTGGGATACCAGAGAGATCCTGGAAAAACTCTGCTGCGTCCAGGGAACATGTCTGCTCTTCTGCAAAAAAAAAAAAAAAAAAAAAAAAAAAAAAAAAAGGCAGAAGAGCAGACGCGCTCTTTCGGAAGCCCTGTCTTCCTCCTCCCGTGAGGAAGAAGGGCTCTTCTGAAAGAGGGTTTTTTTCTGAAATTTGACCCAGTGTAGACGGGCCAAATTTCGGAAAAACCTCTTCTGAAAAAACTATCAGAAAAAGATATGCAATTGCGGAGCGCAATTTGCATAGCTTTTTTCCTGATAAAGCCCCGTAGTGTAGACATAGCCAGAGAGAGGCAGCGTCGGGGAGGGGGGGGAGAAGGAGGAGGAGGAGGAGCAGAGCTGATGTTGGTGTTGGTGGGTAGGGGGTGGAATAGGTAAAGCTGGCTTCCCCAGCACTGTCTCTGCGGTGGGGCAGGGGAGGCTGAGGCACAGTGGAAAATAGGACTGCTCAGTCCTGGCTCGAGTCAGCTCCTCTGGAGCTACCCCTGCTGTGACTCTGCAGAGGCGCTTATCAACTGATCATATAGTCGATACAAATTGTTTTGACTATACGATTAGCCAAATAATCACATTTTAACATCCTTAACTTAAAGGATCTGTTCCCCCTGAATAAAAATCCTAGGCTCCCTTCCCTGTTGATCTCAAATAGCCATATGTAGGGATGTTTACACTGTTGTAACCATGTTGATTAGGGATGTTAGATATCAGTATTTTAGTAATCGTGTAGCCGAAACAATTTTTAGCAGTTACACGGTTACTTAAAATACTCCCTGGGGGTGGGGCCGGCAGCCAGTATGCTCCTGGCCCCATTTCCGGGGAGCCCCCTGCCACTCTGCAAGAGAAGCCAGTTTAAAAATTAGCTCCCAGCAAAGACCAGCTTTTGGCTGCCACCCCTATCTGCAAAGGGGCCTGAGCTCTCCACAGACAGAGGCTGCTCTGGCAACTGTCCGTGGGGGGGATGAGCTTATAGGTTAGTTGTTTTAATGGCTATAATAATTCAAACAACAAGGTGGTCCAGCCACCTTATATCTCCTGTGTAATTATAGTTTTTCATAACTGGGATTTTTATGTATCAGTTAACTAGGAGTCTTGCTGCGGTGGTTCTTATAACTTTGGAACTGCCAGGACATCAAGTGTATATTCTTGTGTTTTTCAGCTTGCTAATTTTATTCAATTCTGTAAGAGAGAATTACTCAGCTAGCAATGTCTCATTGGAAACCTAGGAAGAGTTAGATTCTCTTACATGCTTTGTGAGAGGAACAAAAATAAATGACTTTTATCTCTATGTATTTAAGATTTGACTATTTATCAGATACCAAACCACCACACTTTGATTTTGTGTTGAAACAAAGGCCAACGTTTTACAAATAAGCTGCCTATGTATAATGGAGTCAATATTGTACAGGCTCCCTGTCTTGTTTGGCAACATAAATTAGAAATTTGGTACAAGAACATTTTTGGAGATAGTAACATGTTTGTATTTTCCCCCATTAGCCGTCGCCTCACAGTGTTCATGGAATATACTGTAGTCCTGCAGATGGAAATCCCATATTACTAACTGCAGGTTCAGACATGAAAATAAGGTAAAAATAGATTGAGGAATCTCTTTAAAGATGTGATTTTTTTTTTTTTAAATTTTTTTTAAAGTAATCGAACCCTTTAGCAGTAGTGGTTGTAGTATTTACAGATTGGTTCATTAGAAATTTAGGCAATTGAATGTTACTCTTTTTTCCACAGATTCAAGAGATCTGTTGTCTCTATTTGGGCATGTCTACACTGGGGAATTATTCCCCTCATTTTGAAATAACAAGGTGAGCGTCCACACAGCAAGCCCGTTATTTCAAAATTATTTCAAAACAGCTGGCTTGTTATTTCAAAGTAACAACTCCTGCTTGTGATGAGGAATAACGCTTATTTCGAAATAGTGTTAGTGTGGACGCTGTAGTTGAAGTAACTACTCCCCAGAGTCATTCAAAGTAACTACTCTCCAGTGCTTCCTAGGGCTCTAAGTCAAGGTAGCGCATCCATATTAAGGGAGCCTGCCTTGGATTAATTTCGTGGCTTCCCTATAGTTATTTCGGGAATTTTTCTTTCGAAATAGTCTCGTAGTGTAGACATAGCCTTCTATTCCTCATTGTGGCTGCCTGTTACATTAGATCAGTGTCTTTAACTTCTCGAGTCTCACTTTCCCATCTGCAAAATGGAGATAAGAGCCTTTGTAAACTGCTTGATATGCTGTGCTGGATGCAGCAATTAGTGATGCCTTGTGAACAAATATGATTAACTTGATTTTCTGTATTTATAACCTATAACTCTTCCCTTCAGCCTATAAAGTCTAGTCTATCTGAATTTTACCTTAAGGGCAAGAAAGCTCTTACACAGTTATATTGAGACCTACCACCGTTAAGCATTTCTTGCCTTCTTTGGCTTATGCGTGTTTTTGTTTCGTTTGTTTTTCCCTCACACTCTTAGATTTTGGGAAATGGCTTACCCTGAGAGATCATACATTGTTGCAGGAAGTGCCAATTGCCCATCGGTATCCTACTATAAGAAGATAATTGAAGGCACAGAAGTGGTTCAGGTATTCTGTTCTGGTTTTTTTGTTTTGTTTTCCTTGCCTCTGCAGGCCAGTGTTCAAGTACACCAGTATGAGAGAGGGACGCTTTCATTTTTGGTTCCTCTACTTACTACTTCTATGCACTGATGACTTCAGTCTCTCAACAGGTCATATTTTAGAGGCAGCAATAACGTTTAAAACCAAATAGTGCTTGTTTTGACAAACAATACTACCTGGTAGTATTCATTGGGAAAGCCTGATGTCTTGGGATGACTTTTGTGATCCTGGAACTCATAGATTTAACAGTTTTTAATATTTTGACTTTCCGGTCATTGAGGCATTTCCAGTACAAGCTGTTACCCAGTTAGTGTGGAATTTGTCCTTCAGTTAGAAGTTGAGTACACAAATTATTTATGCAATGCTGTAAGTACTCTATTTGTTCCTTATGGGATAATTAAAAACAGTCGCAGCACAACTTAAATCACATCCAAAAAGTACAGGAATGTTTTCATGACAGATTTCTGCTGTGATTGTATCCTTCAAAATGACTTCCAGCACTTGCAGATTTACTGATATATATTTGGCTTTGTAATGTTTTGTACTGATTATTTAACTGAATACATGGCGTTTAAGAGATTTCTATTAAGGTGGCATTTTTTACAAGTTTCTTTAATATAGAAAATGAGTTGTCAATTTATTTTATTCCTTTAAGCCAATTTTTGAGAATTTTTCTGTATGGAAAAATCCTACATAATTAGGAAAAACTGGTTAGAGTCTCAAGAGATTACTGTAAAAATCTGTGGAATTTGAATAGATTCTTCTATAATATTTAACAATTGATATCCCTGCTACAGAACTGTTAGTTTAAAAATCCTAGATGGGCTGGTCTTTTCTATAGGATTTTTTTCCATGAAGATGACTAAGCTTACATTTTCTCTCATCAGCTTTTCCTTTACTGAAGTTGTAATACTGAGTTTGGGATACCTGTTTTGTTCCCCTATCTACTAATACAGAATTATTACTTTAGTTCAGGATCAAGAAGC
>CM057846.1:166577219-166587456 GCA_030068395.1 Apalone spinifera
AAAATTGTACCTGTATATGTCCTTTGTTTAAGTATATATACATAGAATTAGAGCTCTTTAATGATTAAGCTGTCACTTGGTACCATTATTATTCTTATTTTCTATCTTCTCTTTCCTTTGTAATCATTTTCCCTTTTAAGACCTGTATTTGTCAATAATTAAGAAGTACAGCAATAGCCATTGTAACCATATGATTTATCAGCTTCTTTAATAAACCTGTAACTGTTTAAGCTTTAACCTGACTCCTTCAGTTGCTGTAACAGAACCAAGCACAATTTAAAAGAACTCCAGCCGGTCATAAGGGACAGATACAGGCAGAGCTGGGCATTTGGATCGTGTTGCTTCCAGGGGACAGATCCGTGGGGCATCTCTCAGCCTTCCCTAGGCTGCCCACTGCGAAGGGATCCTGTATCCTAGCAGTCAAAATCTGAGATGTAATTAGCTTTCCCTGTAAACTCTGGGGCATCTGTCAGCCTGTTGGCTGCCCGCTGCGAAGGGACCCGTTCCTAGCAAAGACACGGACGTTAAACTTTCGGGGCACCCGTTGGTCTTCCCCCAAAGCCGCCTGCTGTGACAGGACCTTGTGTCCCAGCAGTTGAAAACTCGGGTGTAACACATACACACACACTCTGCCCTGACCATCAGCTGACAAGGGCAGAGATAGAATCCAGAATGACTTAGACAAATTGAAGGATTGGGCCACAAGAAATCTGATGAGGGTCAACAAGGACAAGTGCAGAGTCCTGCACTTGGGACAGAAGAATCCCAAGCATTGTTACAGGCTGGGAACCAACTGGCTAAGTAGCAGTTCTGTAAAAAAGAACCTGGGGATTACAGTGGATGAGAAGCTGGACATGAGTCAACAGTGTGCCCTTGTAGCCAAGAAGGCTAATGGCATACTAGGTTGCATTAAGAGGAGCATTGCCAGTCGATCTAGACATGTGATTATTCCTCTTTACTTGGCTTTGGTGAGGCTGTATCTGGAGTATTGTGTCCAGTTCTGGGCCCCCCACTACAAAAAGGATGTGGATGTATTGGAGAGGGTCCAGTGGAGGGCAACCAAAATGATTAGGGGGCTGACAGCATATGACCTATGAGGAGAGGCTGAGGGATTTGGGTCTATTTAGTCTGCAGATGAGAAGAGTGAGGGGGGATTTGATAGCAGCCTTCAACTTCCTGAAGGAAGGTTCCAAAGAGGCTGGAGAATGGCTGTTTACAGTAGTGATGGATGGCAGAACAAGGAACAATGGTATCAAGTTGCAGTGGGAGAGGTTCAGTATGGATATTAGAAAAAACTATTTCACTAGGAGGGTGGTGAAGCACTGGAATGGGTTACCTAGGGAGGTAGTTGAGTCTCCATCCCTAGAGATGTTTAAGTCTCGGCTTGACAAAGCCCTGGCTGGATCGATTTAATTGGGATTGGTCCTGCCTTGAGCAGGGGGATGGATTTGATGGCCTTCTAAGGTCTTTTCCAGCTCTATGGTTCTATGATTCTATGATTTTTCTATCCATAGAACCTCATTAGCTTCTCAGACCCTCTTGTTTTATTTGTATCTATTATATTTATTTGAAAGAAGCCACTAGCCAATGTTCAAAATACGTAGTTTTAATGGCCTCATGATAGTTTGCATAGTTGCAGAAAAGAGCTCAGTAGAGCAAGAGTAACAAAAGGTGCATTTTAATGGTTTTCAATGAAGACAGGAAAAGGTTACATATACGTAAAAATTAGAAACTGAACCATGAAACTGCAGCTTCAAAATCAGAAGTAGGAGGTATTGTTAAACTAATACTCTAACCATATATGTCTATTATTACTGTTTAATACTTTTGTATAAGAGTGTTAATATATTTGCATACCTCTCCATCAATCTCCCACAATACAGTAATTCCTCATTTAACACTATAGATGCATTTCTGAAAATGTTTGTGCTAAGTGAAAACGTGCTACCCGGGGTCAATTTTCCCACTAAAAATAATGGAAAAGGTGGGGATTGTGTTTCAGTTAGTGGTGGCAAAGTCAATAGTTTGTTGGTGCTGGGTCGTCAACGTCAACATTAGATATCTAGCAACACAAGATAACTAGCAACACAAGATGCCATGGTTTGTTAAAACACAAAGATAAACACGCGAGTGAGCAGAGGAGCACTGTGACCATGTGTATTCATCCGCTCATGCGTATTAACGCTGTTTTCACCAACTTATACTGCCGCACAAAGTAGTCCGCCACTTGATTATTTCATGTTATTTCAGGGATGGTGGTGTTATTCAAAAAACTTTCCCTAAAAAAAAAAAAATCGTGCTATTGCAAAAACGTGTTAAACGAGTAATTACTGAATTCTCTTATATGTAGTATACACATTCAAGGGTGTGCACAAGGAAAGCAGTCAAATTAAAATTTCTGTGTACACTGTTGCGCACACTCATTCATGCATGGTGGGTCCCAGTCCAACCTACCTTACTCATGTAAAATGTCTCTGACTTGAAAGTGGCTGTTCACAAGTAATAGGTGGGTAAGAATGGTAGCGAAACAGAGTTCTATTCCTTAAAATGTACTAAGGATGAAAGCCTGATCTCTCTGAAGCCCATGGTTTAAACTCCCACTGATTTCAGTGGCAATTCTGGTCAAATTTAATTTCCTTTTAGATCAAACATACAGACACAATATACATTTTAGAGCACTTTTCCATGCTACATTGGGAACAACAGAATTTAACAGGGTCAATAGTTTCATCCAGGTATATTCAGCAATGGTAATAACTGGACAGTAAAATGGTATTTTGACGGGCTCCTATCTGCTCTCAGTTCTTTAGCTTTGTAGTTAAAGAGACATAGTGATCTATAACACATGCCCATTTTTGTTCTATATTTTATCTTTGCACCATCCTGCTACTGAAACTTTGCAAATGTCTAATAAAGTTGAATGTGTGTAGTATTCTCTTTTTTTCCATGACCATTTGAAATTGCATTAGTAAGAAATTTACTCTACTATGGTATATAAAAACTCCAATTAAGTTATTTTTCATAACAGAGTCGCATAAATATCCAATTATTGGATTAGTGGAATAGATGTAGTTATGAAATTTGAGATTTTTTTGGGGGGGGGTCATGTACCTTTTCATTTTTCCAGGAGTATGTCTGTCTGCAAGGACATTTGCCATTATGTGGAAGAACTGAAAATGTATGTTAAAGAGAGACATATACACACTATATATGTATATGTTCTTTGAGGGATACATTAGTTTGTTTTTATTATTTTAGGATAAGGGAAATTCCATGCAGAAATGTATTATATGTGGATATGGAAAAACATGACAGTGAGCAAAAATTCTTCTTACTATCTTTACGCAGTATAGTCTATATTTGCAAAAGCAGTATGATAAGTATAGTCTCATTGAAATGCACAAAATTCTTGTAGTTCAGTTTTGTAATTGAAATAAAAGTTATACAAAGAGCTCACATCATGCTTCTTACTGACCAGCAGAAAGCCCAATAGATGTGAAGAATGAGACTGAACATGGTCCTTCAAGAGCTTGATACAAAGACACTAACCCCTCTGCAAGACCAGGCATTGAGTCCATTGTAAAGTTTTTTTAACAATGGAATTTGTGTTCTTTCAAAAATAAATATGGGAGAGATAGGATGTACAGTTGACAGCAAACACCCAGACTTTTATCTGGTGAGCCCCAGCAATGAATCATTTTTATAGAACAGTGAGGTGATTAGGGATAACTGTCAACCTATAGGACACCATTCATGCTAGAACCATGCAGAGATGTTTATTTTTCTTACTTAGAATGTTCCCACTTCACAGCCATCTACAACATAAGATAAAAACACCTCTTTATGAAGCTGTGAAATGATCTCTGAATCATATTGCCTTTGTGAACATCTTTCCTATAACCTTAGCATTTAAGGGAGTTTATACATTTACAGCACAACCACTGATGGCTAAACACAGCTAAAGTCCAGCAATCTGCAGCTGATGTATAAAAACCTATTTTACAAGCTAACATAATTAATAGCAACTCTGGGGCTGCTCTAAGTTGCACTGAGGGCAGAAGTGAACCCATCAAACCTGGGGATTGTGACATAGCTATTTTTGCCTTCCCTGTGCTCTGATGTACTGAAGAGAGAGCCAATCAATAGTGGATCTGGAACTCTGCAGTTCCCTTTGTTGATATTTAAGAACTAGTTTTTGCTGCACAGTTCCTAGTGTATCTCAATGTAAAACCATGTCCCTGTGAACTATGGTTGAAGTACAAAATTATCAGTGCTTTTGACAAGACAACTCAAAATTAGCTGCTATCATTACTATCTTCCTCTATATTGATTTCCTTCTCTCTCATGTTCATTTTCAGAGGGAATTCTTTAAGATATGAAACAAAATACAAATCCAAAATATTTTGAAAATGTACTAGTGGAGTAGGAGCAAGTTGTAGGAGTGGGCTGAATATTACTGAGAAGTATGGACTTGGGGGTCAGGACAAGGGAAAGGAGAGGAGGAAAGGAACCTGTGTTCTAAAAGTAAATACTATGTCTATCTCTAAGGGTGTGTCTACACAGCAAAGTTATTTCAGAATAATGGCTGTTATTCCAAAATAACTATGCGAGCATATGCATAGCAATTCCGTTATTTCAAAATAATGGTGTATTCTGACTTCTGTAAACCTCATTCTATGAAGAAGAATGCCTATTCTGAAATAGCTATTTCAAAATAAGCTATTTTGGAGTAACTATTCCAGAATAGTTTATTCTGAAATAACTATGCAATCTAGACATACCCTAAGGTTTCAGAGGGGTAGCTGAGTTAGTCTGTAATTGGAAAAACAATAAATAGCCTAGCAGCTCCTTAAAGACTAACAAAACATGTCAATGGTATCATCAGCTTTAGTGGGTACAACCTACTTCTTCAGATGAATGGAGTATTAAAAGTCCAGATCCAAAAATAAATAGGGTTTTAAAAGTCCAGGTCCAAAAACATCTAAGGTATTCGTTTTGTTCCAGTTCTACAGGTTGTTTTTAAAATCACATGGCACATTTTGGTTAGAGCTTACCATTTGATGTGCAAAGATATATAAAGATGAGAATCTTATCACCTGTTGAAAAACCAACAAAGGTTATTTCCCATTCAGGTACTCTCACCTTCTCACCACTCTTGGAAATTAGCCACATCTATTCTGATTTAATTAGCACTATTGTCATACTGCCATCTCTACCTTTTTCCCCCTTTCTGTCTTTTTCTCTTCAGCATCTGAGGAAATGAGTTGTAGCTCACGAAAGCTTATGTTCTAATATCTTATTAAATTTGTTAGTCTTTAAAGTGCCACTGGACTCCTTGTTTTAGGTTCAGATAGTGGTTGAAGCCAGGAGTTACCAAAAGGCATTGCTACCTGATCACTGTTATGTGGTCTATGTCTAATAAGGTTTGTGGCCTTACTGCACACTACTATAGCTAGTAGGCATATCTTCACATCCCAAAACACATTCACTAACGGGAACCTCAGTGAAGAAGCATGGAATTGAACAACTCTTTCATCCTCCAAGAACTTAAGCGGAGCCCCTAAAAACAGGGTTCAGGGACTCTGATGGGGTTGGACTCTTGTATTGCAATCCATGTTGAACACATCTGGGGAGGTATAGAAAACTTTAGCCTTCAAGTTTTTCAGACAGTTACTTTTCCTAAGTTGCTGAAAATTCACTAAACAGCAAAGAACAGCTATGTTGTAATAACTTACCCCCGAGGAGATGCACAAATGGTTTCATGAACCTCATTACCTACTCAAATTCAGACTTCTGAACACTGTCAAGCTGAACCAAATGCTGTTCCAAGGGAACAGCGGAAAGCTCTTCCAGTTCTTTGCTGCTGATGCATTAAGGAGAACTCCCAAATTTCAGTGTAACAAGGACACCCTTCCTGGAAAATCTGCTGGTGCTGCTACCTCCTATGTGAATGTGTATTACATAAGCTGAAGTATAGGAGCAGCTGTCAGTGTGGAGCCACTAGGAAGGTAGCAGCACTGCTCTATTAAATACCCCAGTTCAGGATAAATTAAAATCAATCTTCTTTTTTAAATTGGGCAATAACTGAATCAGGTTCTCAAGAGGCATAGTGAGCAGGGATCCCAGATCAAGGAGGATTTAAAATAAGTGTTATGCTTTTGAGTGTACAGGTTGCGCCTCTAAAATCTGGGATTCTCTACTCCAGCAACATCTGTGGTCTGGCATGACCATGGATGTTCCAGGATCAGACAGTCCCAGCACACTGCAGCATGGGAGGGCCCGAAAGCCAGTGCACAGCTCATCTGGGCTGTGAGGGACGCCAAAAACAGGCGTGCAGGGGCTGGGAGCTGGCTCATGGCTCAGCAGTGGGGAGAGAGAACCAGGAAGCATATGGGGGGAGGAAACAGCAGCAAGGGGCCTGAAATGACCTCCCTTGCTCTGAAAAAAAAATCCCTCATTTCAGACCACTCAGGTGGAGAGGGTGCCAGATCAGGGAGGTCCAACCTGTATAAGAAAAACTTGGCAACACAAATAATGGAGATGAGAGACTTCCCTTAAATCATGACAAAACACGATTACTTGCAAAACGTATAAGAACAGAGTCAGATACTCCAGTTATGGTTATATAAATTCCCAGGAATTTAGAAAGTGCTTTTTGTCTTCATCATTGATGAAGGCTATGTTTTAATCACTGGTATTTAGAATAAATACAGTTTTATTCTATAAATAAATACAGTTTGGTTTTGGACAGTAAACCAAAATTCATGGCTCTGTGACATGTCCATGACTTGTACTATAATTCTGCCTAAGTCTTGGGAATATCATGTGTGCTCATGGGGATGAGGAGTGCAGGTGTTAGGGGGAATAGACAAGAATGCTCAGTTGGAAGTAGCATGGGATCTCCTCCCCCCGGTTCTGGGGGAGCGAATTGGCAGGCTCCCTACCTGGCTGCTCAGAAACAGCGACATATTCTTCCCTAATCTCCTGGTTCCTTCACAGCTCCCACTGGCTGAGAACTGGGTCCAATGGGAGTTACAGAGGTGGTGGACACAGCATGAAGAGCTAGGAGCTGAGTGGGAGGGACAAGTCATTGCTTCCAGAGCTCTCATCCCCTCCTGCAGCTCAACCCCTAGCCATCCATGCAAATTCCTCTTGCTAATGAGGGGAAATCAGGGGCCTGAGAATGCCCCAGCAGTGGCTGGTGTGACTGGCAGCCCTAGCACCAGCTGCTGCAAGAGTCATGGAGGATACAGAAATTCACAGAATCTGTCACTTCCATTCACAGAATCTGTCATTTCCATGAGTCATGTCCTTTGCTTGGCACCATCAAACGGTAGTGTTTCTCCTCTAATTGTTTCTCTAACAATATTATTTTAAATAGCATATGAATCTTACCATAGCAAATAGTGCAGAGCTGAATTTTTAAAGAATGTCTCATAATCTCTTTCATGAGGAATCCTTATTCCCTAAAGCAACCTAGAAACAAGAGAAGGATTTAGTGGAACAAATGGTGAGTTTTGCTATAAAGGCTTTGTTGTGCATGGATTTAAAAAAAAACCTAAATAAAAACCCATATTGTTCAGAGAAACTTTCTGATGAAAATCTTAGTCCCTCTTAATGGGAAAATGCACTGTGTGTGGTTGATCTTTGAATGTGGTGTGTGATTTGAAAACACCACAGCTGTGTCTAGACTACATCTCTGTTGACAGAGAGATGTAGATTAGGCACGTCAAAATTGCTAATGAAGCAGGAATTTAAATATCCCACGCTTCATTAGCATAAACATGGCCGCAGCTTTTTTTTGAAATGGAGCTTTTTTGAAAAAAACGGCAGTCTAGACACGGATCTGTCAAAAATATACCCTTTTTCGACAGATCCTGTATTCCTCAAAAAATGAGGTTTACAGGATCTGTTGAAAAAGGGTTTATTTTTGACAGATCTGCATCTAGACTGCCATTTTTTTCTAAAAAGCTCAGTTTTGAAAAAAAGCGGCAGCCATGTTTATGCTAATGAAGCATGGGATATTTAAATCCCTGCTTCATTAGCAATTTCAACATGCCTAATCTACATCTCTCTGTCAACAGGGAGGTGTAGTCTAGACGTAGCCCCCGTTATGGCATTCTGTAAGCTGGTTAGGCCTCCCGGAGGAGTCCTTCCACTTCCAGGTCGGTGGGTGGCCACTCCACCCCACTTCTGCAGGGACTGAGACAAACCCCCAAGTCACTAGACCAATACTACGGTCGCCTGGCCCGAGGTCAGGGCGAGGCAGCAAATGAACAGTGTTAATATAGGAGGCTGGCCCTGCTTCAGGGCAGGCCACAACCACAGTCAGTTCACAGGCTGGACCCTGGTTCAGGGCAGGGCAGCAAACACACAGTTAGTATGGTAACAGTTAGCAGTTCAGAGGCCCTGACCTTGATTCAGGCAGGACAGCAAACAACCACAGTCAGTAAATAGTTCAAAGCGCCCTGGCCCTGGTTCAGGACAGGGCAACAAACAAACAGTTAGTAGTCTGAGAGCCTTCGTGCAGGCAGGGCAGCCAGTAACAGTTTAGCAGTTTAATCAATGGTTTGTCTCCTCGCTCAGGCGGGGTGCAGATGCTTCACCTGTGGTGGCAGAGAGGGGGAGACTGCCACCTGGTAGGTGGGTGGCAGGGGGGATGCAGCCCGCCCACTCCACTGCATCCCAGCCCAGGGCCCTACAAGCAGCAGTACACGCTGCTGCTGGATCAGTGGAGGCTCCAGCCCGAAACTCGCTGACCCGGGCGTTTAACTGTCTATACTCTTCTCTGGGCCACTTCTCTTCTCCCCCTTGGTGTGTACCTGGGTAACAGGCTGGTCACTCGGGGGCTCGAGAGTTGTCAGGTCCAGCTGGAGTCCAGGGGGTCCAGGCCAGTCCTCAGTGGCCTGCAGGTCCAGAGGTCCCAACCGGCCTTCAGCTGTCGGTCATTGCGGGTGGTCAGGCTGGTCCTCTGGGCCTTGCAGGACTGGGGGTCCCAGTCAATCTCTGGGTACAGGGTGGGGTAGGTGTTCAAGCTGGTTCTTGGGACCAGGCACGGCAGAGGGTTCAGGCCAGTCCTCTGGCCTTTGCAGGTCCGGACGGCACCAGAGTTTAGATTTGCTTTCCAGGCCAAACACGCCCAGTTGGCCCAGGCCAGTCCTTAGCCTCCCAGGCCAAAAGTGCTGAGCAGACCTCTGGTCCCTTCAGAAGCTGGGCTCAGACTGAATCCTCAGGCTGGGCTTTTATAGCTCTGGCTCTGCCTCCTGGTTTCCTGTCAGGTGGCTGGGCAGGGACAGTCTTGGCCCAAAATGGCTCCCGCAGGGGTCCTTCCGCAGCCACTCCACCCTACTACACACACATACATTTGTACCCAACCACTTTGTGATACAATACGAAGTCATGTTTCAGTCAGTGACACACACAATAATTCCTATGACAAAAATTCCAAAAGTTCATCCTCAGCCCAGACCTGGAGATCTGGACATCGTTCTATTGGTGAGAAAAACAAACTCTTGAAGTTAGTCCAATAAAAAAAGTTCCAATATGAATCATAGACATAATTTTATATGGCTTCCTCACTGATAAACCTTGATGATCCTGCAAACCCTCTCTTTTGACTGCATCCCCTCTCTCTAGAGTGACTACTATTCTTTACCACATACAATACCAATGTAGACGTGGTCATTGAGGGGTTTGGCGCCCTGGGCTTCCCCAGCTGCATGGGAGCTATTGATGGGACACATATCCCTGTCCGTGGCCCGGACCACCAGGCCTCCATGTACATCAACCATGATACTTTTCTGTGATACTACAGGCTGTCTGACCACCACTTTGTGGACATTAATGTGGGCTGGCTGGGCACAGCCAGGGGTCGGAGACGAGGACATGCCTGTCTACCTGGTGGGGTATGGGACCTATCCACTACAACCCTGGCTGGTGAAGCCATACACTGGACTCCTCAACCTTTCCCGACAGGCATTTAATGCCAGGCTCAGCAGGGCCCATATGGTGGTCGAGGGTGCCTTTGGCTGACTGAAGGCCTGCTTTAGATTCCTCCTCACCCACCTGGACCTCTCTCAGCAGAATATTCCACACATGGTGGCACCGTGCTGTGTGCTGCACGAGGTGTGTGAGTGGAAGAAGGAGGCTTTACTGCCAGGCTGGGTGGCAGAGGCTGAGCACTTGGCCAGCCTGTACGCACAGCCCCTCATGGCTGCCATCCGGGAGGCCCTACGGG
>CM057846.1:166600694-166621633 GCA_030068395.1 Apalone spinifera
TTAAATCGCCGCTTCATTTCCCTTTTTCGAGTAAACTAATCTACATGGCTCCGTAGACGGAGCCATGTAGTTTAGACGTACCCCAGGGTTTTGTCGACAAAAGTGGACTTTTGTCATCAAACTATACCTGCGTCTATACTACCGCCAAGTTCTGTCGACAGTAAGTCAACAGAACGTGGCAGTTTTGTCGAGGGCGGTAAACCTCATTCTATGAGGAATAACGCCTTTTGTCGACAGAGTTCTGTCAACAAAAGGGGCTTTGCATCCACACTGTGCTTTTTAAAAAGAGAGCATCTACACTCTCTATCGAAAAAGCGGCTTGCTTTGTTGACAGAACTGGCTGTAGTCTAGACGCTCTTTTTCGACAGAAGCCTGTAGTCTAGACGTACCCCTAGTGAAGACAAGGCAGTTTATAGTTTGAAATGAGTTAAATCCAGGTAGACACTAGATTCTCTCATAGGTTTCACTTCAACCTGCCAACTTAGGTGAAAGATAGAAACTGTTTCAGTTTTGCAAGAATTTCAGCACCAATTAGGTAACATGTCTTAGCTAACACATAAGAACACATCCTTGCTCCTCATGAACACAAGGCCCAAGTGACACAAAGGCACATGTAAGAGATGTCATATAACAGTGACATTCACCCCAGCACAGAGGTCTGGGGCAAGGTCTATGCACCTCTTATGTCACACTGAGGCCCACTGTCTGTGTGAAACTGGTCCCTCTTGGAAGTGCAGTGTCTCTTCTCAACTAGTGATGCATTCCAATAGCCAGTGTCTTCCCATGCTGTACAGAGGGGGCCAGAAGGAGTTTACCATTTCAAACAGCTATACTCAGGGACTTTTAGCACTTAGCCAGAGGGTCCACGCAGACAGCAGCGCACGGCAGGTGGGAGCTCTATATCCCACCTCCAGCAGCAGCAATATCTCTCACCTAGGCAGATAACACTACAGGGAGCCCTCTCCGACAGCCGGGGGGGGTCATGCCAACAGGCCAAGGTAATAATATTGGTAGGCAGGAATCTCAAAATGTTCTGGCTCCACCTGGGCTTGGCAGGTACACGAAGTGTCCCTCCTCTGAAGTTTACATTTGCTCTCCCCCCAGACACTGTCACGTAGCATACCTCTATCAGTCACTGCTTCCTCTAGGTCTTGCAGTGTCCCCATGTCCCCTCAGGGGATGGCAGGGGATGGTGGATGTGGCTGGGAAGAGGGAGGAGAAATAGAGCCTGGCTAAATTGTTTTTTGTTGTATACTTCAATTCTAATCTGAAAAGTTAGTTCAACTCCCAGAAAAATCTAAATTGGTGTCACTGGATACCACATTGAGGCACAATTTTCGTTGGGGTACGTAACCCATCATTTTCCATGTAATATTGTATGTCTCATGCCCATGACAGGAAAAATTGGTGTATTTATGTCATTTTTCTGAAAAACATCTCCTGAACCAGTACCCAAAACCCCTTCATAAGAATGTGACCTAATACCAAATCACTGAATGGGTGTAGCCCATAGGTGACAGAAAGAGCGTGGCCCAGAGGGTCTGTTCTGATGTGGCTTACACTGCTTTCCTACTAATGAAACAACATGAATGTCAATGGAGCGATTTCTGAGCTACACTGCAATGAGAAGAGAATCAGGCTCAAAAGATCTTGCTGTCATGGAAGCGTCTTATCTAGCACATTTGACTAGATGACTGTAGTTTTCTAAGCCACAGCTATCCAAGGTATGCATTCCACTTTTGGGGTAACACATCAAATAAACTAAGCAGGGTGCAATCAATGCCAATGAACTGGAAGGGAAAAGGCTATTATTTATAGTAAATGCTGAAGGAACAGTCTGAATAGAACTGACAGTGTGAATCTTTTCCCTCCACATTATTTTCACTCCTGTACAGTATTCTCCTCCTGTGTTTCCTATCAATGCTTCTTAATCCCCATACAAACGGTGCTGGTTTTCTTGTCATGTAGTTACAACATAAAACAGCACACTGGAAAATAGCTTTACTACCAGCAGCTTTCTTATTTTCCCGTATTCCGTGGTGCTGAAATCCAGTGAGAAAAATATTTTTGTTTTGGAGCCCTTGTGCATTGCCCCCCTTTTAAAAGTATTATAGCCCTGAATAATGATGATGCTAATAATATTCTTGAACATAGAATCATCTTGTGCTTTAGATCAGGGGTTCTCAAACTTCATTGCATCACCTCCCCTTGACAAATTATGACACAACCCCAGGAGGAGGAGCTGAAATCAGAACTAGCCCAATCCCCACTGCCCCAGATAAAGGGGGCAAAGCCTGAGCCCCACCACTCTGGGCACTGGGGCCAAAGCTGCAGTTCAAAGGTGTCATCTCCAAGCAGGGGGCCAATAACCTGATCCCTGCCCCCCAGGGCTGATGCCTTCAGGCTTTGGGTTTGGCCCAGGTCGGCGGCGCCCTGCACCCTAGCAAGTCTAAGTCAACCCTGGTGACCCCGTTCAAAGGGGGTCCTGACCCACTTTAGGATCCTGAGCCACAGTCTGAGAACCACTCTTTAGATAGGTTGCTTTCAGAATAATTTCCTTCATAAATTCAGTGGGATTGATCCCTTCTCTCAGATGACATTCTCCATACTTCTAAACAGCATGGCTGCATCTAGACTGGCAAGTTTTTCTGCAAAAGCAGCCGCTTTTGCAGAAAAACTTGCCAGCTGTCTACACTGGCCGCTTGAATTTGCGCAAGAACACTGACTTTGTAATGTACAAAAATCAGTGCTTCTTGTGCAAATACAATGATGCTCCCGCTCGGGCAAAAGCCCTCTTGCGCAAATGCTTTTGTGCAAGAGGGCCAGTGTAGACAACCCAGAACCGTTTTGCGCAAAAAAGCCCCAATGGCTAAAATGGCGATCGGGGCTTTCTTGCACAAAAGCGTGTCTAGATTGGCATGGATGCTTTTGCACAAAAGCGCTTTTTGCGCAAAAGCGTCCATGCCAATATAGACGCTCTTTTCCGCAAATGCTTTTAATGGAAAAACTTTTCCGTTAAAAGCATTTGCGGAAAATCATGCCAATCTAGAGATGCCAATCTAGAGTTGCCCATACGTCTGAATTTAGTATTCAGATAACTCTCCCTGGAAGTTTGGCCTTTCATATTGCTTTTAGAGTTTTTGAAATTTTAAATATGTTGCTCTCTTTTTTGCCACACCAAGCAAAGTGTCTACTTTATTTTCTTCTGATCCTAGAGATGACAATTTTCTCTCACTTAGAGTTAACTAATTCATAGCATTATGGAACAACAGAACTGGAAGAGACCTTGAAAGGTCATCAAGTTCAGTCCCCTGCACTCCTGGCAGGACAGAGCAAGCCAGGAGTGGTTCACCAGGCTTAGCCACTGGTGGGCCACTGACACTGTATTTGTCTGCACTTCCTGCAGTTATGGGTGCTTGCAGCATCCATTGGCCCATTGGCCGTGGATCATAATTCCCAGCCAATGGGAGCTGCAGGAAGTGGTGTCCCAGTCCATGCCACTTCCTGCTGCTCCCACTGACTGAGAACAGTGATCTGTGGCCAATGGAAGCTGCAAACCACAGATGTGGTGGGGCAGGTATATAAAGTGGTGGCAGCTTTCCAGAAGCTAACTCTGGTGAACTGCCTCTGCCTTTTGCCCACTCCTTATCTAGATAATCCTTGCCACATATTTGTCTAACCTGCTCTTAAATATCTCTGACAATGGAGATTCCACAAACTCCCTAGGCAATTAATTCCACTTCTTAACCACCCTGACAGGAAGTTTTTTCCTAATGTCAAACCTAAACCTCCTTTCCTGCCATTTAAGCCCATTGCTTCTTAAAACCTGTCCTATTATCACAGGTTAAGGAGAATAATTTTTCTCCATCCCCCTCTTTTAGGTTTTTGAAAGTTGATATTGTGTCCCCTCTCAGTCTTCTGTTTTCCACACTAAACAAACCCAGTTCTTTCAGTCTTTCTTCATGGGTCATATTTTCTAGACCTTTAATAATTTCTGTTGTTCTTCTTGGACCTTCTCCAATTTCTCCACATCTTTCCTGAAATATGGTGCCTAGAACTGGACACAATACTCTAATTGAGGCCTAATCATTGCAGAGTAGAGACTTGGAAGAATGACTTCTCATGTCTTGCTTACAACACTCCTGTTAATACATTCTAGAAAAAGTTTTGTTTTGCAACAGTGTCACACTATTCACTCATATTTCGCTTGATTAATACTCAAAACAAACTGGCTCTCCCAAGGGCTCTCCTCCCCAGAGGCTGAAAAACCAGAATTCATTGCATAGCCAGGACTACAGATACAGGTTTAAAAATCTGGTTTTATTTTGAAGGTAACTCAGCACCAAGGTTCCAGTTTTCTGTGGAATGCTGCTGATTAGTTTACAGAAAAAGTCCTAAGAAACATCAGACCCAAATTGAAATATGCATTTCACCCTCACAGAGTATTTTCTAGGTTTCACAAATCACTTCAGAAGTTTGATAACATATTGCAAATGTAATAACCTAAAAATGTAAAAGCCTTAAAAAATCAAATTGTATTTCATCTGAGAGGATAAGTGATTGCTCTAACATTTTCATTTAAAATTCAACAGTTCTGCCACAGTGAGAATAGGAACAGGAGATAAGCTTGGTTTCTCATATGTTACTATGTTGTAACTGGATTTTTAAATGAAAATCCACTTTTCATTTTTCTTGTCACCTGTAGTATTTTAGCATTCTCTTTCTCCCTTCTAGTGCTTTGTTTCACTGGGGCAAATTTGGATTTGGACCACAGTCACAGTATTAACAGCACATGCAAATACTTCCCCATTGGGCTCAGAAGAAGAGAAAAGCTTTAGGAAACAAAGCAAGTCATAGAAGTTCTTTTCAATCTTATTATTTCTCAATGGGTTTTTTTTTTCAGAATGGCTTTAACAGAATTATATTCTGTTTTCCTCAATCAACTGCTCAGCCTGGTGCCTGCTTCACTGCTTATTTTGTTTTAGAATTCATAAAGTAATAGCTGGATCATACTCAGGCCCATTTTTGTATATTATAAACACATCTATAACATCTCAATTTCTTATAATGCTGGTCTTAATTCCAGATGATGTTAGTACAACAGTGACAGATGGAGAGGATTATTGAATTCAAACAACTAAAGCTAGTTTCCAGAAAACAAATGTTGAGTTGTTTTTTAACGTGCCCCTCCAAAAATCTAAGAGCCATGTGGTCTGTTCCTGTAAATGCACAATATACAAGTATATAGCCTCTCATGCTGCCAATAATTTAACAAGTCTAAAGTTCTCCACCAAGTCTGAAATATTAGCTTTTGCAGATAGTCTATGTCAACAGAGCTGTCCGTGAAACATATTTACTGCTCCAGTGTGGAAGATTTTTAATTCCTTGAATCCCAAGTATGGTTCCTGCCATTTCTCATTTCTTTTAAATTAAGAACAGGTGGACAGGATAGTCTGTCCCTTCAGAGGAGTAACTGATGTATAACAATAACTTTATAAACCTATCACCAAACTCTTCTCATTGCGGCAAATCCTCTCCACAGCATAACTCAGTTTGGTGTGAGAGAGTCCACAATAAATGGCGGTATGAAATTAGATCTACAAGCAACATCAAAACTATCTGATTTTGCTACAAGAATAGTACTTTGCTTGCACAATTTCCAAATACCCACATTCAGAAGTTTAAGCTGTATCCTTCCCCCAGAATACCCCTGCAACAGGACAGTCCATTACATACAGCATAGATTTAAAGAGGCATGACTTCTGAGAAAAATAAATGGGTAGCTAGTTATTTGTTTACTCATTTTCTGATGAATACAAAGAAATGACAAAGTAGAATCCAACAGGAGGGTGTTTTCTACTTCCAAGAAAATATTTCTCCTTTCCACTTCCAAACTGTCTTTCTTTTGATACCACGAATATTTAAGTATTTCTTCCTTGGGGGAAATATGTATATATCCTGGCTGGATTTAAAACCCTGTAGCTTCTACAAAGATTCTGCAGTAATCCACAAGTCCCTATAGGGAGCAAGCCTCACTTAACAGAAGAATGTTGGGCCTTGGTGCAGTTGGCCTTCAAGCAGAAGTTCATTATACAAGTGACTCGTTGTGCTGTGCTTTTGGTAAGCCTGTACATTCATGCATGTCTGCCCAAGATACCCCAGTGCTAGTCAGACTGGAGAATTAGTCGATACACAGACCAATTCCCTGACTGATTGGGATGAGACTATAAAAATGGAAAAGCCAGTTCATTTTTCTCCAGTGGTAGATAAAGTACCCCAAAAAGTTACTTGAGTAAAAGTACTGCTATTTTGAAAAAAATGTAACTAAGTAAAAGTCAAAGTATCCTTCTGGAAAGCTACTTGAGTAAAAGTACAAAAGTATCGCATCTTAATTGTACTCAAGTATCCAGAAGTAAAAAGTAGCTGTCCTATGGAAATCTATGGTTAACAACCCGAGTTATCATAAGGCACCATTATTTTTCATACACACAATTTGCATTTATATATATGCATATATACTTGTGTGTGTGTGTGTGTGAAACAACAATAGCCGTTGATGAAGAAGATGATCCTTCTGGAAAACTGTAGATAAGGGGTGGGGAACCTTTTTGGGTTGGGAGCCACTGACCTACAGAAAAATTAGGTGGGGTCACACAAGTGAGAGGCAACACCCCCCAAAACAAAACAAAACCCCCTCACTGATGTAGCCCCGAAATCTGGCCAATAGGAGCAATGGGGAAACTCTCTCACTAGTAGTTTCCAGCATCACATTCCGAGAAGCAGCATGTGGCATTGTGCTTCTTCTCCCCCACTTGCCGGATCCAGCCCATGAAATAGTAGATAGTAGGCCTTGTATTGGCCCCTGTACAGGAAATAAAGGATCCTATTTTAAATCAATGCAAAATAAATAGGAAGAATTTACTCCATGGTCTAGGATGTTCCTTCTGGCCTTTCAAATTTTGGACTGTAGTTTTTAAACTAATTTTGAGTACCTCTGTTTCTAGCAAGCTGATACACAAACAAGGCAAAATATTAGGAAAAAGGGTTCTGAAAGGAGAGAGCTCTATGCACTCTAAGTTATAAAAACAAAACACAAAGTAAACAGCAACTTACCCCAAGAGAATAGAATCCCTTGCAAACCACAAACCAAGATACTCTCCTCCCCCATACAGGCTTATCCCCCCAACCCACTTAAATAGATATATCTGGCCTAGCAGGGTTATTTAAAGCCAACTGGTATTAGTTCAGAGCAGATGGCTCCATAGGCAGCTTGCTCTATCACCAACACCCTCTTTAATGTGCTTGGGAAATGGATTCAGCTCAACTTGGGTGGTCAGTGAAACTTCCCCGGGGGAAGTTCTTCTTGTCCTGCTCACAGCCCTGTCCTTAATCCACCTGAGCTGTGACCCAGGCCCAACCTCTCCTGACTCACCACTCACCCCCCAACTCATGAGGTTCGCCCCTTTCACCTGTCACTCACCCACTGCTGTTCACCTTTTCATGCTGCTGTTACCCTTATGCTTATAAGAAGTGTGTGGGATCTTTTTAGGGGAAAAGTCAATATGCCATGTTTATTGAGAATACAGAGTAAAAAGCATATGCACTCATTCACACACACATACCACTCTATTACTGTTATAGGCACTAGTCTATTGCTCACCTCAATCTAGTGGCCAGTTAGGCTGTGTGTGAGGGAGGAGCCAGGCTCTGATGGTCCAGACCAATACTTCAGCTCTTGGCAGGACGGAACCCAAAGAACCATGCAAGATATCCCACCTTGTAGAGGAATCCCTTCTCATGCAAGCCTATGGATTTTGCTGCAACATGTCGTAATCAGTCACTCACGGGCAGAATTTCAGGCTGATAGTGAGGGCAGCAGCCATGCGCTCAGGGACACCGCTTCCTTTTCATCCTGTTCCCCGGACACTAAGGGAGTGAGGGGAAAGTACTCGCTCCCTGATAGGCCAGGGAACGGGATGAAAAGAAAGCTGCATCCCAGAGCGCCTGGCAGCTATACCCCCACCCGGCCCAAAATTCTGCCCTTGCATCATTCTGCAATATATGTTTATCTGGAGATTGTTTTCATTGTTGTTTAATAGCAGTCTGCTGTCAACTTTTCTGGGTGTTGCCCATCCTGGTTTCGATGGGATTTGTTAGCTTCACACATTGGAAGTGGTTGCTTCTAACTTCAGGGTTGCCAGTCTGCCCCTTATTCATCACTGAATACCATGGGCACATTTAATAGTTCCTTGTGCCCCCAAGTCTCTGGTCTCTCCTCTGACCATCTCAATGCTGTGTGGGCCTTGAGACCAGTCTCTTTTCATATGCTCACATTTTTCACTCACACAAACAAAAATTATGTAGTTACTATCATGAAAACAGATCTGGTATAAAACATTCTAAGATTAAAGTTACTATTACTATTACAAATTCTTCCATAATACAAAAACATTCTTACACTCTTAAATTAAATTAAAGAAGAAAACAATCCTAAGGGTAAAGAGTAACCATAATTAGTCACCAGGACCCTTCTGGTCTGTTCCTGCCTTAATATTAATAACAAACACAAACAACCTGCTTGATGCATCTTTACCTACAGCACTAGGCTGTTTCTTTCTGCTAGAGTTATGGTTAGGCCACCTGAGCCAAACAGAAGCCTAACCTCTCATTTTGCAAAAATTTGCCACTGACAACCTGCATTAAGTAGTACTTTAATAACCTTTCTTATACAGAATGTAAGTAAACTGGGTATGAATAAAATGACTAGCTCAAGAAATAAACTCTCTGGCTATGTCAGCTCCTCCTTGAGTAAGGTTAGTCAAATATTTCTGCTGCCTACAGAGAAAAACTGCTCCGTTGTTTGAAAATGGTTTTTAATGCAATAACCCATTTTCCTACTATACAAAACCCAACTGAATGTAGCCAAAGGCTTTTTTTTTGGGTGTTGTTAAAGCCCTGTTAAGTGGGTTTGTTGCCACTTTAATGGCTCTTTAACAGTTTCAGTGATCTGCTATTAGATCTTTTCACTTGTATGAAGTTACTCAGAAATCCCTTTTGCTCACTCCTTTGCCTGCTATTCTCTTGCTGTCCTCTCTCTCTCACACACATACCCTGTGCCCCTTGCGGATGGAAGGTAAGGAGGAGGGATGCAGCTAGCAGCTGCTGGGACCTCCAAAGGGGCAGGAGATGGGATGGAGGAAGACTCACCATGCAGTAGCAACTGGCTGTGGGAGCCTCCAGGAAGGGCCAGATCAGGGAGAAGAAGAGGAAGAGGTGAAGGGGGCACCACTGACTAAGCATCAGGGATGTCTGTGCTAAGGCAGGCGCAGCCTCCCATTGCCTTTTATACCAGCCATCCATGCAGCTCCAGTGTCTCCTCTGTGTGCAATTGCAACAGAGGCTTGTAGGCCAACATTAACATCTTTAAGTCAATCCTGAAAAGAGGGTTGCTAAACTTCCAGGAATATTTCCCACCAAAACTGGCAACCCTACCTGAAAACAGGCAACCAGAGCAGGTCTTATAAACCAAAACTAGACCTTTTCTTGATAGAGGTTCTCCTCTGGTGTATTGCTTGGATAAGTATAACACCCTTTCAGGTTATCAAAATGGCAGCTGGAAGAGACTCCACTGGGGACAGAAGGAAGGTATGACAAGGGAAATAATCCCAAGCCATCATGTTGAAGGAAAATGTTTCCTGCATGCCATGCACAGGTACTTTGTTCATTTACCCTGCAGTTTGAAGATGACTACATTGGGGTAGGAACCTTTTAGTTCATGCCCACAATGTCCATATGGGGGAGAATCTGCACAGCACTTTGGTGTGCACTGCTATTCCTACCTCCATATTCCAAACTGCAGGCAGTATTGACAAGCCATGTTCCCTGCTAACCTGCTTGTTTCTGACAACAGCATCTGTTCCATCTCCAAAGCAAAATATTTAGTAATGACATTTTTTTTTAGCAAGACCGAACATGCCCTATTCAAATGTGAACTTCCCTTGTTTATTTTTTGTCTTCAACCAGCCTAATATATTGGCAATTCATTCCACTGCAGAGGAAGAGCACAAATCTAAGCACCACTCCGAAGAGGGTTTAAATGATGGTGAAACCTTGTGCATGGGGTGAATGTCACCCTCTGTTTAACATTTTGATGAGAAGGGTTCCTGTGTTAGTAGAACTTCTCCCAAATTTGGGTTACGGTGCCCAATATTGAAACAAAGGTCAGAAAATACACAAGGATCATCTCTCTGACATGTTCTACCACTTTCCACACCCTAATACCTACACTTAGCAGTACTGTTCCCTCTAGTACATTATGGCCTCATTAAAATTAATGGGATATGTATGATTTAATCGCCCCATTAGTCAGTGACATTCCTCTTAATCCAGGCATGTGATTTTAGGTTCCCACATTTCTTTTGTAATCCAGAACATTTAATTTGTTCTCTTCCCGTAAGCAGAGCCTGGTTACTGGTTTGGCTCTAGTTGTCATTGTTCACTGTTCAGCATTTTAATTCCAAGAAAGATGATTCACAAGTTCACTGATGAATATCTGAATTTGGGTTCACATGACAACATTGACATAGTGCTGGTCTAGCCACTCTTGCATGGGTTAAACTAAAGGTAAACTTTTGAGGATTTAAACCCAGGTGTTTACACAATTGTTTGGACTGGTTTAATGAAAGAGGTTTGAAGGCTTTTTAAAAATAATGATAGAAATGTAGCCGTGTTAATCTGGTGTAGCTGAAACAAAATACAGGACTATGTAGCACTTTAAAGACTAACAAGATGGTTTATTACGAAAGCTCATCATCTAATAAACCATCTTGTTAGTCTTTAAAGTGCTACATAGTCCTGTATTTTTAAAATAGTGTAACTTCTGCATTTGGACAAGCCCATATATTTTTCCCTGGACATAACTTACAAAGGTTTCAAATTTCAAATATGCTTTTTATTCCTGTGTGAATTTTTAAGTTTACTTTATACATTTTCCTTAGATGAGGCTAATATGCTTTTGCCCACAATACCACTAAGGTCCTTGCAGAGGGAGCCTTGCCTCCTTTATAAACAGTTTCCCAGATGCCTGGCATGACAACTGGTACAGGATTTTAACATCTTGCTCATTGAATGAAATGAACAGGGAACAACCATGCATGCCATCTGCTCCAGTGTTCTCAACCTATAGTCCACAGATTATGTCTAACATTTCCAAAGGGGTCCACGCCTCCATTTAAAATGTAAGGGTCCACAAATGAGAACATTTTGAGAAACACTGTTTTAGAGCACTAGGAATGCCTTGTTATGCCATACTATCTGAAAGAGTGCAAAGGATTTCTGGCCCTATAAGGATAACATTTTCTTCACAAGAAGGACAATCTGGTGCTTCCCTATACAGAGGTACTAATTACAAAACCTGTTTTTCAGCGATCATGGTGGCTGGAAAAGTCAGCCATAGAAATGGCAATTCTGATTAACTGACATCTGATGATGATGTGGTGAGACCAAGGTGCTTCCTGTAGTAAGATGAAGACCTAAAACATAAGCCCATGCATCACAGGCCTGGTCTGAGGCCTAGCTAACAACAGACAAAACATAGCTAACATAAAGCAAAGCTAAGCTGTAAGCAAGAGGCAGGCCCCTTCTCACAGAACTTGACACAAATAGGGCTGAGAGTGCAAAACACTAATTGGTAATAGGTCCAGGTGCAGAAAAGTAATTGGTACTGGTCATAAGTTGAAATCACATGATACTACCAGCTCATTAAAAAAAGACCTTGATACCCACTCCTCACAGATACAGACCCATGTTCAGGAAAGTGTCTAAAATGACAACATGATGGATTTAAATCAAACCATGAAGTGCAGGGTGATGGGTGGTATCTAAGTCAGAGGGTGGCAACCTGATACATCGAGAGTGACATGTAAGTTGTTTGTACTTGTCTATAAAGTGGTGTTTTGGGGGGACAGGCTTTGGATGACATAGGGGGCAATGGAAATTTCCCACTCATTGAGTCAATCCAATTGTTACAGGGTACATATGTGTAGTGGCACAGTAGATTCTACTCACAACTATCACTGTACTTTGCTTAACGATAAATCTGGCCTGGCACCTTCGATCCTTGTCTGGGTAATTTTATCTCATTTTTATGAAGCGTAGAGCTACACTGCAGTGCAGGGTAAAGCGAAGGGGCTGCAAAATGCATACTACGAGGTATGGGAGACAAACCGTCTCTTTGGTGCTGTGCCTATGTCCTGCCAGTTCTACAAAGAGCTGCCCATAACCTGCCAGTTCTATCAAGAGCTGGATAACATACTTGGGTGCTATCCCACTTCTGCTTCAAAGACCCCTGTGAATACTTTGGGGCATTAGGGATCTTCCCAGAGGAGACTAAGCCAGGGGGAGGAAATCCTGGACAAGGGTGCTGAGGTGGGAGAAGGACCTAGAGCTAGACGATATCTCCACAGATGCATATATCTGGAGCTATTTTCTACCTTGGAAGAGCTAGCCAGCCACAGCTGTCAGAGGTTGGGAAAGCACTAAACAGCAAAAGATATGCTTAGTAAGTGGTTTTGGTTCCTGAAAGTGCTGAAGCAATTTGTTGATGACAGGAGACTTGCAAAAAGCAGGTTTGGGTCTGGGTGGTCCTGCTACCAACACAGGACTAGTCAAACGCAGAGAAGGGTGCTCATAGACTCTCACTTCATCATGGTAATTGGCCTCATAGTTCCCATAGAAAGTGTTATGCCGATGCTGGGCAATCTGCCTCTACAGGCTCTTTAGCAGAGCTGCTGTGTTCATTGTCTCATTAGGGATAGCATTCCCATGCCACTGTGCTATAATGAATATACGGGGGAATCAAGCCACATAAAGGCCAAGACAGAAGCCACAGTCTCACAGATTTGTTGCCCCTCTTACTCTCGGCAGGGAAATATTTTCCAGGAGGAACACAGGCTGTGGCAAATGTGTGGGCATTACTAATTATATGGCCCCCTGCAGTATGGACTCTCCCAAGACACACATGAAAGAGAGAGACTACAAGTAAGGCCCTGCACCAATGAATTCCCCTACCACAGTGGTTAACTCACCATTTTGTGGGACTTGTGTCTTATGTGTGCATTCTCTGGGACAGCTTGTCAGTGATAGAGGAGGCTCTGACCTTGCTTTGGTGGCTCCTGCACTTCCGGGTGGATTACGCTTGCCTCAAAGGCTCTCTGTGACCCTCAATGTAGTTTTTCTCTCTAGTGGCAAAGCTCATTGCATACTGAGCCACTACCATCATAGGCTAGCAAAGGGGCTGGTGGGAGAACTAGGGTTGCCAGGTGTCTGGTATTGACCAAGACAGTCAGTATTTTCACCTCCTGTCCGGTACAAAAATTCAGAAAATACTGGACACCTAAAATGTCTGTTATTTTCTGATTTTTTTTTTCCTGGCTAGGAGGCAAAAATACTGGAAACCCTAGGACACACTCGGCAATTGGGCCCAGCCCCTGGCCTCCCTGGGCCCCCAACACTCCCAGACTCCTTGCTTACCTAGATCTGCAGGGAAGCTGCGTTTTGGCTTGAACAAAATGGCCGCTGGCAAAAAGCCTAAAGACCAAATGGAAGCAATGCCTTCCCTGGGTCTTAGTGCTCAACTTCTCCCCGTTCCTATCCCTGTTCTGACTCTGCAGACACGCTGAAAGGGGCCATGCTGTTTTAATATCTAATTTTTTATTTTTATTTATTTATTTATTTATTTATTTATTGCTCAACAACTTTGGTCTCCTCCTTTTTTCTTTCCCCCTCAACAGAATTTTTTCCCAGGTGTGATTTTTGTGTGTGTGTGTGTGTGTGTGTGTGATTTCGGTATTTTTGGTTAAACCATCTGGCAACCCTAGGGAGAACTCCTGCAGTCTCTGTTGCCCTCTCAGGTTTAATAAGAACAGCTTGGCTTCCTGCCCTAACAGGGGTTTGTCACCCTCTTTGTGATGTCACTGTAGTGCAGGGGTGGGGATCCTAAGGCCTGAGGGCCAGATGCAACCCCCAGCTTGCCTAGATCCAGCTTGTGAGGCTCAGAACCCCCCACCCCAGCATTGGGGAGCCTATGCTGGCACTCCTGCCTCTCCCGGTTCCCTGCCTCGGGGCTGGAGCTCACAGTCTACTAGCCTGGGGAATATCTTTCTCCTTCTCAGTCAGGAGCCAGGTTGATGAGGGTTTGTTTGTTTTTGCTTCCTACTTGTGTGTGGCCCCTGACTGATTTTTCTGTGGGTCAGCGGCCTCTGACCCAAAAAAGGTTCCCCACGCCTGCTGTAGCAAATCAGGGAAGGTTGGAGGGAACTCAGGCCTGCCCTGTACTCTGGGTTCCAGCCCATGGAGCTTGGTGGCAACAGCTGTTAGTAGCTTTCCCTTTACTACTAGAGCGGCTACACTTCCCTAGGCCACTTCCCATTGGCCCTCCTCTCTCGCTTTGAATGCCTCCTTCACCCTTACCTCAGGGCTCACTTTCCTGTGGCTAGTTGGTGCTTTATTACCCAGCACTTCGCCTCTGGCTCCTCTCCCTGAGACTGACTAAAGGGAGAGCTTTTAAACCGTATGGAAGGGGAGGAGGGGGGACGCTCACATAGGTCGGAATAGCCTTTGTTCTGGATTATTCCAGGAAAAGAAAACTGCTTATCCAGTGGCCAGTGTATCTACTTTTAATGACTGTACTGTACCCCACCGCCGGGTCATGTCAGTGCTCTGTCTAGTGTTGCATTTTGGCTTCAGACTCAGCGATCCCAACTCCCTTGTTGTCATCAGCCGAACAGCTGTGCAGGTCAAGGAAGCAGCCTCCGAAAAGTAAAGAGGACTGGCTCTGCGAGGTTGTGCTTCAGGCTGCTACTGAAAAGAGAGGTTTGAAGGAGGAGAAGGTCAGTGAGAGGAGGGGATGGAAGCAGAATGCTGAGGGCCAGAGTGAGGCCACAAAGCAGCTCTGAAACATTATGCAACACCATGCTGGCACACTCCAGGCCCTGCTAGCACAGCAGATGGAGCAGTTCTGTTACTGCGCCTCCCCCTCACAGGCAGTATCCCAAAACTGTTTTCCATGCACTCCCCTTCTCACTACCAGCACATTTTGGCCACCCTCCTCTCTCCAGTTGGCACCTGCTGCATTACACACCCGCCCTTCACATCCAGTCCTGCGGACTCCCACAGGCACCCAATGCACTCCACCCCCATGCAGTGTAGCCCTGCTGAGCTGCAGCACCCATTGCAGGGCACATCAGACGGCAGGGCTGCATAGCTGCATATACACAAATCTGGACATACACAAATCTGTCAACATGCTGGGGTCTCACCACCTCCCTTCCCCCTCCCACCCACAAAGAGCAGATGTGTCATGCTGTGAGTCAACTTCCCCACTCAAAGTGATTGGTGACCAACCACCAGCTCTCTAGAGTAGCCAATGTGCACCGTGCAATTGCCACGTGCTTCCCCACAGGCAGGGTAGCTCTCATTCTCATGTCCTTGCGCTGCAGAGTTGGGGCAAGTTCATCACACAATTTGTTTTTAATTACATTCTTGGGTTTGAAAGCAATCTTTATTCCATTTCATGCAAGCAAGCACACTCCAACAAAGCAACGTGCACCTTTTGTGCTAGATGCACCACAGCCCCCCACCAGCACTGCAGCCTCTGCACTCCTGTGCATGGCCCCAAATATTACTGACTTCCAGCATCAAATTGCTGCATTTGGGCATCCCTGACCCTGATGACCTCGTGCTGTGTTCCTCTAATAGCCTAGTTCTCAGACAGTTTAAACTTGGCCTCCAGGCGCTGTGCCTCAGCAGGCCAGCCCTGAGTGAAGCTTTCATCCTTCCCTTTGCAAACATTATGGAGGATACAACACATGGCGATAACCAGAGGGATGTGGTAATCGGCCAAGTCCAGCTTCCTGTACAAACGTCACCAGGGGGCTTTTAAAGTGGCCAAAAGCCCATTCCGCAGTCATTCTGCATCTGCTCAGCCTGTTGTTGCTCCACTCCTTGCTGCTGTCAAGGCTCCCAGTGTATGGCTTCATGAGGTTCAGAAAGGGCATTTCAACTTGCGCCATAGCAATCCTATGGTCTGGGAAGAAAGTCCCCACTTGCGGCTTCCTGAACAGTCCAGTGTTCTGAAAGATGGGCATATCATGCACTTTTCCGGACCACCTGCTTTAATGTCTATGAAAGGTCCAATGAGATCTATGGAGAAATACCCCTTCTAGTTAATGTACTTAGAGGCTAAGTGGTCTGGTGCCAGAATTGGAATGCACTTGTGTGACATAGTGGGGGTGCTGTCTACTTTGTAACCTTGTGTTTCTGCCTCTCTGGATTGTGTTGTGTGATTCCCAGTGACTCACTCCAAGTGTGAATTGGCCATAGTCACCTAAGGGCCAGCCTGAGAAGATAACAACTTTGTTCCCAGAGTAAGGGTATGTCTACACAGCAAAGTTATTTCAAAATAACAGCAGTTATTTCAAAATAACTTTCCTAGCATCTGCACAGCCATTCCGTTATTTCAAAATTAATTTGAAATAGTGGAAGGCTTATTTCAAAATTGGTAAACCTCATTTCATGAGGAATAGCGCCAATTTCAAAATTGCTATTTTGAAATGAGCTCTGTGTTGACGCTTATTTCGAAATAGAGGGCCTCCAGCCCTTCCCAGGGTGCCCTGCTGGCCGCCCTGGCCACAAGGTAACTTTTGACCTGATACCCTGCAGGAACTGGTTCCAATCAGCCTGAAATATGATTCAACATCCACTCAGTATGGACGCGCTATTTTGAAATGCATTTTGTGTGTAGACCCGTTATTTCGAAATAAGCTGTTTCAAATTAACTATTTTGAAATTAGATATTTCGAACTAAGACTGTTGTGTAAACATACCCACAGAAACAAAGGGATATGGGGGGGCTGCCTGGGGGCCGAGTGACCAGTTGCTGAGAGTGTGGGTTAGTCTCGGCTGGGTAGGATGAGGAGAGCAGACTGAGAGCAGGAAAGGAGGGTTCAGGACCTGTGAGCCCTTTCCCCCATGAGGGATAAGACTGTCTGCTCTTGGTGTCTGTGCTAACATTGCTCGTATGCTACACTGTGTCTCTGGGAACCAATAAAACCTTCTCCTCTACTGGCTGGATGAGAGTCACATCTGCTTGCAGATGGGAGTGCAGGGTCGGGGGCTCCCCGACATGCAGTTACATTGGTGTCGGAGGTGTGATGGACTGCACCTTGTGGACGCAGCATCTGGCAGTAAGTGACTGGGATGCAGTAGAAGGAAGGGGGCTTGCTAGAACTAGGCATGCTGGAGGCAGAGAGAAGCAATTCCAGGAACTGGAGGAGCAGGTGGCTTAACCCGAGTGTGGCTGCAGAGAAGCAATGTCCCTGTCAGCCGATGGTCAGGGCAGTGTGTGTGTGTGTGTGTGTGTGTGTGTTACACCTGAGTCTTCAACTGCTGGAACACAAGGCCCCGTCGCAGTGGGCAATCTAGGAGAGACTGACAGGCGCCCCAAGGAGTTTAACATCCGTGTCTTAGTCCGCTAGGATCGGGATCCCTTCACAGAGGGCAGCCAACAGGCTGATAGATGCCCCAAAGTTTATAGGAAGAGCTTATTACATCTCAGATTTTGACTGCTAGGATACAGGATCCCTTCGCAGTGGGCAGCCTAGGGAAGACTGAGAGATGCCCCACGGATCTGTCCCCTGGAAGCGACACAATCCAAATGCCCCAGCTCTGCCTGCATCTGCTCCCTATGACCGGCTGGAGTTCTTTTAAATTGTGCTTGGTTCTGTTACAGCAACTGAAGGAGTCAGGTTAAAGCTTAAACAGTTACAGGTTTATTAAAAAGGCTTATAAATCATATGGTTACAATGGCTATTGCTCTATTTCTTAACTGCTAGCAAATATAGATCTTAAAAATGGTTACAAAGAAAATAAAGATAGAAAATAGAAATAATGGTACCAAGTGACAGCTTAATCTTTAAAGAGCTCTAAATCTATGTGTACACTTAAGACAAAGGACACATACAGGTACAATTTTTACCCCCTTCTGTGCCTCTCGACTTCAGCGGGTCAAGCCAGGGCCAGTCCCTCAATTCCTAGGAAAGACGAATAAGAGGTGGGCATCCCCGTGTAACCTCGGGCGGCCAATCACCTAACCCGACCAGCAGATAGATGGTAGAGGGAAGAGGAAGGGCTGGTACGACCGCAGAGAGTGGGCCTGTGCCAGCCCCCTCAAAGTCATCTAGCAGTCAAATAAGGTGGAGCTGTCTCCTACAGGACACCGCCATGACAGGCCCGAGCAAAGGGGAGCACCAATGTCACAGCCGATGCTTTACCCGGCTGGGGGCCCAAACTTCCCCAGGTCACAGGCTAAGTGACCCCGCTCAGTTCGGTCTTGAAGGAGGGAGAGATGTGACGTAGTGTGGGTGCTGTCTACTTTGTAACCTTGTGTTTCTGCCTGTCTGTCTTGTGTTATGTGTGATTCCCCATGACTTACTCCAAGTGTGTATTGGTTGTAGACACCTAAGGGCCAGCTTGAGAAGATAACTCTGTTCCCAGAGAAAGAGACAAAGGGATATAGATGGGGCTGCCTGGAGGCTGAGTGACCAGTTGCTGGGAATGTGGGTTAGTCTTGGCTGGGTAGGATGAGGAGAGCAGACAGAGCAGGAAAGGGGGGTTCAGGGCTCATGCGCCCTTCCCCTCAAGAGGAATAAGGCTGTTTGCTCTCAGTGTCTGTGCTAACATTGCTCCTATGCTACACTGTGTCCCTGAGAACCAATAAAACCTTCTACTCTACTGGTTGACTGAGTCACATCTGGCTGTGAATGGAGTGCAGGGTGGGGGGTTCCCCAAAATGCCATCACAGCATGCCATCTAACTCCCATCTGCAGTTAGGTAAGACCATCTGTGCAAAGCCATTCACAATTTCACACACATTGCCTGGAGTCACACTCTTTCAAAGCAGGATGCGACTGATGGCCCTGCAGTCTTCCATCAACATGAGTCCAACTATTGACTTCCCCACTCCAAAGTGACTGTTGACCAACTGGTAGCTGTCTAGTGTAGCCAGCTTGCACCGTGCAATCTCCATGTGCTTCCCCACAGGCAGGGTAGCTCTCATTCTCATGTCCTTGCGCTGCAGAGTTGGGGCAAGTTAATCACACAGTCCCATGAACATGGATTTCCTCATCTGAAAATTATGCAGCCACTGCTCATCATCCCAGATATTCATGGTCCCACCACTCAGTGTCTGTTTCACAAGCCCCAAAGCAGCATTCCCCTGTGAGCTGCATCTCTGTGAATGCCACAAGAAACCTCCTATTGTAGTAACTGTGTATGGCTAGAGCAGTGTCTGACTCTCTATCATCACTTGGTAGCTTTAGGAATAACTCGACTGTCAGTGGTGACATGTTCAACAATTCAGGATCCATTCCTCCAGACCGTGGAGGCAGAGCACGCAGCACAAAACAGTTGAAAGATGGCGCCAAATGCAGATGGAATGTGAAGCAATGCAGCTTGGGGCATTGGGACAGGACCCAGGATATCCCATGATTCCTCCTCTGCTTTCCCACAAAAGGAAGTATTTCTTCATGCAATGCACAGTCAACCTGTGGAGCTCCTTGCCAGAGGTTGTTGAGAAGGCCAGGACTTTAACAGGGTCCATAAAAGAACTTAGATAAACTCACAGAGGATAGGTCCATCAATGGCTATCAGCCAAGATGGGTAGGAATGGTGTCCCTAGCCTCTGTTGGTCAGAGCTAGGAATGGGTGACAGGGGAGGGATCACTTGAAGATTGCCTGGTCTGTTCATTCCTTCTAGGGGCATCTGGCATTGGCCATTGTCAGGAGACAGGATAGTGGACTAGGTGGACCTTTGGTCTGACCCAGTACGACAGATCTTATGTTCTGCTTATGTTACCTCTCAAATTCCAGAGGATAGCGTGAAATCCCTAGAACAGATGTTTCAGAAGTAGCTTCACACGGCTTCTATTTAGTAATAGTTTTGAATAATTGTTATATATATTTGTTATATAGTGATCTAATTTATATAACTGAAAGGGGAAGTTTCATTTTTTAATCAGGTAGGGGCTCACTGAGTGAGCTACTACAGGTTCCAGAACAGTGATTCTCAGCCTTCTCAGTGCTACAGAACAGCTTGATACCTTTAATTATTTTGAGGCATGTCACAATGCTGTCATAAGAACATAAGAATGGCCACACTGGGTCAGACCAAAGGTCCATCCAGCCCAGTATCCTATCTGCCAATAGTGGCCAATGCCAGATGCCCCAGAGGGAGGGAACACAACAGGTAATCCTCACGTGATCCCTCCCATGTCATCCATTTCCAGAGAAATCACTATGCTCACTGTACCCTAATATACTCATGAATATTCATGAGCCAAGCCAGAATGAGGCTAGTCAGGTTAAAATCAAAACAACTGTGGCAGCTACCATTAGATTGCGTTCTGTCTTTTTGTGCCAGAATTAACATTTTTCCACAGAGGAAACTAATATTAACGGTAAATATAAGAATTCTGGACAAAAGCATGCTCAGAGAAGGAAGTGACGCATGCAAGAATATTAATAATTAATCATGTCTTCTCATTCCCAAAATGGACTTCCCACATGAGTAACTTTCTCTGCTGCTATTTTACTGCAATATAAATTGCCCCACGCAGAGTTTTGCCAGTCTCAAAAGATCAACTGATAAATGAGTCAGAACCAGCAAATCAGAAGATAACCATGTATTTTGGGATCTAATTTCCAAAGAGATTATATTGGGTTTTTTGGTCTGCTTGGCTGGTGAATTCCCCACTGCCTCTGCCCAGAGAGAGTGTCTTAAGCTACGTCTAGACTGCATCCCTCTGCCGACAGAGGGATGCAAATCAGGCACTTCAGGGCTGTGTCTAGACTGGCGCGATCTTGCGCCAGAGCTATGCAAATGA
>CM057846.1:166621733-166639860 GCA_030068395.1 Apalone spinifera
TGTTAATTGGTGACATCAGTAATTTAAAATCTGTTCAAGAAACTGAAGCTACCTATAAAACTATTGTGAAGGAAATTAACAAATTGCAAGTTTTAAGAGCTTATTTTACTGCATTTCAAAAAAAGATAAATCAAACTTGTGCATTTACATTGCCAGTTAAAAGTAGGTGGGGTTCCATTTTATATTGTTTGAAAAGATTATTGAAATAAAAAAAGTCTTAAAATCACTTGCTGTCCATGAGGATTTACAGACTAAACTGAGCAAACGTACCAGGAATTCAATCCTGGATGAAGATGCATTTCGGGTCCAAAAACTGCATACACTAATAAGTCCTGTTGTTAAATGGATTACACTGCTTGAATCTGACCAGCCCAAAATGAGCAAAGTTTCTGAATGTTTCAGGGAATTAAGCGATCATTTTGATAGGCTACTTCCCGAAAGTCTACTTACCAAACAAGAAAAACAGGACGTACTGAAAAGTTTTGAAAAAAGAAAAGATATGGCTCTAAAAGACATTCACTATGCTGCAAATATTCTATATTCAAAATTCAATGGTGAGTGCCTTACTAGAAATGAACAAATACAAGGAACTAAATTCAGCGATAAATTAGTCACAAGAATGTATGGCACCGATCACTCAGCAAAAGTCATTGCAGAGCTTGCAGAGTATCGTGCTACAGAAGGTTTTTTTTGGAAAAGCATATGTAACAAAATCAGCTGGCTCAGTAGACGCAGTAACATAGTGGAAACGTATTTGCTATGGATCTAAATTAGGGAAAACAGCGATCAACATATTGAATATGCCACCAACAACGGCAGCAACTGAAAGAAGTTTCAGTACTTACAGTATCATTCATAATGCAAAAAGAAACAAGTTAACACCAGAAAGGGCAGGCAAGCTGATATTCCTAGCCCATAACATAAAGTTTCTTAAAATCCCAAATGATGCTCCATTGAAATCCCCAAGAGAAAAAAGGAAACAGAACTAGAGAAATGAGGAAGAAGAAATTGATGATGCTGAAGAGAAAGAAGAAAAAGTCGAAGAAGAGGATATGTATGAGGAAGAAGAAATATATGGGTCAGATTCGGAAAGTGCAGATTCTGATTAGACTTGTATTCAATCCAGAAAGTTAAAAATATTTGTATCCTGCAACAGAAGATTTGTAATAAAAGTTCAAGTAATTTAAACCTGTCTTTTTTTCTTTACTTTCCCAAATTTTCATTTTAACAATTGGAAACTCTCATGATTCTTGAAGTTTTATTAAAGAAAGACATTATTATAAATAGTAAAATTCTTTAAAAACTATTTAACTAGTATTTAAGAGAAAATTCTCAAAAATTCTTGCATTGGAGAATATTCTCAAGAACATTCTTGAGAATATTCTCCGAAAGTTTATTCCCGAGAATTTAACATCACTAGCTGCGGCTCGGCTGACAGCAGGGAGCTTTTCCCGCAGATCCTGTACTCCTCATTTCGGGCTCATTTGCACTTCCAAAGTGCCTAATAGACAATCCTCTGTTGGCAGGAGTTCTCACCCTCATTTTGGCCCATCTACTGCAATGAATTCTACCTCCCCCAACCACCAAATCAATCCTGAGCCACTGGTCTCCAAATCAGTTCTGTCCCCATCAATTCTGGCTTCATCCTCTACCCCACCCCACCTTACCCCACCCCACCTCACACTATGGAAGTAATGGGCAGGGTCCTTGCTCCCCTTCCAGGCTGGAGGGGTGGGTTGCTCCAAGAGCTCTTCCCCTGCCTCCAGCCAGCAGCTACAAAGGGAGGGGAGCCAACCTGATGCTCACAGGAAGGAAGGGAGGGGAAGTAGATTGATCTGTGTTTGCTCTGCACGGGAAGGAGGTGGAGCAGTGAGGCAATAAGGCAGATGGCCAATCAGAAGGCAGCTTCCCCCTCCTCTGTCCCTGTTCCCCAGAACTCAGATTTTCCCTCTTAACCTTGCTTTGGGAAATAGAATGTCACACACATATGAAAGGGGCCTCATCCCCAGACAGCAAAAGTACAGAATGCAATCTGGCTCTGGCACTAACTAAAATACAAAGGAAGGGGTTTTGTGCTCACCTGCAATTTTTCAGAAAATTCTGCAGCACTCCCTAAGCAGGCCTGACGATACACTAATGTGCTGTGAGACACCAGTTGGGAAACACTGGGCTACTGCTGCAAGAGATGGCTGGTTCTGCATTTCCAAAACAAACACTGTTCTCTCTGAGTCTCTCTGAGTAAAAGCTGAGTCTTTTGATTAAGGGCGTTAAAAACATAAAAATTTAATTGAAAGGTTATGCTCTATATAAGTTTAAGAATAGCTTGCAGAGAATCCTAGTTTGAAGGACATTGTCTGATTTCTCCTTTTCTTAACATCACCTACATTTCAAGTTTTCACGTGGCAGCATTTTCATACTGAAACTAGTTATTGGTGATTTTAAGATGGGAAAAGAGCCAGAGAAGTGGTTACTTCTGAGGGTTGTTGTCCAGAAAGAGACACATAGCCAGTGTATTTTCCAGCATAAACAAGCACAACCATTTTGAGTTCCAGGGACATAACAGCAACCTCTGAAAATAAACTATTAAAACCAATTCATGACCCCAATTTAAATCAACCGAGTCACATTCTTTTATGCTAGTGTTGAATTTGGATCTTAACCTAAGCCATGTTCCTGACACTTTTTGGTCCCATTGGCAGTGGCTGACCAATTTATATTAAAGTTTAAAAAAAACTCTATGTGAGATGTTAGTCATCTGCTGATAATTCCTATGTAACCCCTTCCACTACCACCACTAAACTGACAATCTCAGAAAGGCCCGGAGGTGATTTAACTGCCCTTTAACCCCCTCGCCCCCCCCCCAAAGACAACTCTCCAAAAACAACAGAGAGGTAGCCGTGTTAGACTGATCTTGGTAAAACAAAAAAAGCAGTCCTAATAAGCCATCTTGTTAGTCTTTAAAGTGCTACATGACTGCTTTTTTTGTTTCTCCAAAAACAGATTCTTAGAATAATGGTGTGGTATCATGTATGAATGTTTGTACTGGCATTGCCTGTAGTGGATAATTGAATAGAGCACTTAACTTCCTATCTGTCAGTTTTGTATACATATCACAAGTACTACATTAATTTAAAAAAATTGTTAGAATGTGTACTGTAGTTCTCAGAGTCAAAGGAAACACATTGATTTTGTTTGGCTTCTTTGTGCTTGGGCAGTTTGGTAACATGGGCACATTTGCTTTTATTCTATGAACTACATTCCAATTCTGCAAATGAACATTTTAGTGGCTTCAGACTCCCGTTTGATCGGTTATCTTTAAATTAACAGGGTTGGAAGAATTAGTAATATTTAATAGTAAAATTTTTCACTGAGGCTTTGGTGCTCAGCCCACTTTTACAAGTAGTCTTGGCAGACTTCAATCTTAATTTTTTTTTATAATTACGATACCTATATTAAGCATTTTTAAAAATATTTTAATATATTTCAACTTTTAGCAATTGAGTTAAATTTTCCTAATTTATAGGGGGTTAAGCAATAGTGTAATGACAGCTGGTAAGATTCAAAAAGTCAAAGCCACACACCAGCTTAAATAAACAGTCAGTATCACATGTCAAAATATATAAAGTAAATATCCTTAAATCAAACTGTAGTTCTCAAGCAGCATTCTTCTTGCTTGTCTGTAAACTTTAATTATTGCCAAAGGAAATATTTTTATTTCTTTGTGCATATGATGAAATTGACATTTACTTATTTAAAATCTCATCCTTCCAACCCTACATAGGGGTAACTCTTTTGACATCAATGAACATACATCTGACTTACACCATTTGATGAGGGTGGGGCGATCCAGTTCTTTAGGCCCCATTATGATCTCATATAGAAGCCAATCTTTGTGTTGAGATTGCTACTATAGTCTCTTGGTGGTCTTATTAGAAGATCTGCTTTGACCAAATAAATATTTTTAGTTACTCACAATACAGGGCCGTATGGGTGAAAGTTAATGGTCTTTGATATACAGAAGGTCAGACTAGATGATCTGATAATCCCTTCTAACCCACACAGACTCCAATCCCATCATAAACATTCTCCAGGTGCAAATAATATTTGGTGGGTAATATCACTGTGCTACCTCCCCTAGCAAGGAGACTAGATTGCACAATAACTGCTATGTGGCCACCACTAATGTAGGATAAGCCGTGTACAGTTTGAAACAAAATGCTAAAGGCTAGAGCCACAAGGGCCATCTAACAAAAGTCACAGCCTCAAGCTGAACACCCAGATTCCCAATACACTGCCAGAGGAGAGTTAAGCACTGGGGAATAGGACCCATGCTAAGTAGAAAGCCCCCAAAGTTAGCCAAGAGGAAATGTTGAGGAGAGGAATGAAGCCTATAGCCAGCCCTTCAAAGTCCTGATTCCTCTCCTGAGGAAAGGGGTGTCTAAGCCCTTTCTTGCAAAAAAATGGTGGTGGTATTGCCACAGCTTCCCTCCACCCCTAACCTTTAGCCCAGTGGTTATCCAGGATATGGGAATTAAAGGTGCAGATCCCCCTCTGTCTGGAATGGAGCAAGGATTGGAGCCCGCATCTCCCACCTCTGCAGAGAGTGCTGTAACCACCAAGATATAGGAGTTAGGTCTCCCTCACTCCTGCCTGTTGAAGTGGTCTCACTTGGTATGAGTAATGAAACATCCATTGGCCCAGAAAAAGAGCAAGAGACTTTACAGCCCAGAGGCTAGGGGGCTTGACGGGGAGGTGAGAAACCCAAGTCCCTCTTCTGATGACCATTTAATTATTGATACAGCATGTCAGAGCTTGGCAAAAGAGATTGGGAGAGCCCACCTGAGAATGTTCTGCAGTGCAGTGGTTAGGGCACACTCACGCCAGGTGGGACATGGGGATTCAAATCCTTCTCCAAATTAGACAAAGGGGTTATTTGAACCTGGGGCTCCCACATCCTGAGGAAATGCTCTAACCACTGTATTGAAGATCATAGGGGACCATATCTTCCTCTGTCCTCGTTGTGCATTGCCTAATCTGTTAGGTGTCCTCTGAGAACACCTATTTGATTAGGCCCACAAGTGGGCTACAAGGGAGAATACCTAGTTTGAGCATCCTGCTAGGCCTTAGTTATGAGTTAGGTGTGCAGGTGTCTGGACTGTATTCCTGTGTGCATGCTGAATGGCAGAATTCTAGGTGCCTAAGGACTTCAGACACCTATAATGTCAGGTGACAGACGATTTGAGGTTTAGAGCATATACAATTTTTGGACTTAGGAGGCTAAAATAGTGGTTGCACAAAGGGATTGATGTGTCTACCTAGGCCTATAGCTGCAAAGTCTAGCCAAACCACATCGTTCCACTGGGTAGTAAAACCCAGAGCCGGGTAGCATCAGGAATGGGCTTTAACAGCAGTAGGGGGAAAAAACAAACCCAACCCCAAAACAAAGATAAACCCTACTTGTAATTTGTGCTGAAAAGAAAATATGAATGGCTTTCACAGCAATTCCAAAATACTGATGACCTCACTTTTCTGTACTTGTCCTATACAATTATTGGCAAAAGCTTCAGAGGGGTAGCCGAGTTAATCCATAATTTAAAAAACAACAAATAGTCTAATAGCACCTCACAGACTAAAAAAACATGTAGATGGTATCATGAGCTTTCGTGGGCAAAACCCACTTCATCTGAAGAAGTGGGTTTTGCCCACAAAAGCTCATGATACCATCTATATGTTTTTTAGTCTTTAAGGTGCTACTAGACAATTATTGGCATTTCATCTGTGTACTGATGCCTCAGGCTATGTCTAGACTGCAGGCTTCTTGTGCAAGAAGCTTTTTGCAGAAGAAATCTTCTGCAAAAACTTCTTGCACAAGAGCACATCCACACTGCAAAAGCGCATTGGAAAAGTGATGCATATTTGCGCAAGAGAGCATCCAGACTGCATGGACGCTTTCTTGCAAGAATGCTCTGATTGCCATTAACAGAATGGCCACCAGGGGCACCTGTGCTTCTTTTAATAGGCTGTTTCGTGCAAAAACCCCTGCTGCTTGTCCACACACATCTTTTTGCACAATAACTCTTGCGCAAAAAATAGTTATTCTTTGTAGAAAGAGGACTATCTACATCACAAAAACCCCTCTGTTCTGTCGATTCACTGTAAATTTTCTTGTGCAAAAACGTGCTTGAGGTGTGGACGCTCTGCAAGTTTTTGCTCAAAAACTCTGCAGTGTAGACGTAGCCTCGGTGAAAGGAATTTGAGCTATGCTGATTAAGTTGCACTGAGGAGCAACTGCTGCAAATCTATACAGCTGTCAAAATCAATTTTTAAAAAAGACAGTAGCACACACCTTCATGTTTCAAGCAGAATGAATTTATTCATACTGAATTTTTTTAAAAGGCTAATTATGAGGCTACATCAGACATAGACCAGGGCAGAGTGAACTATCCTAGTTCTACAGCTTTTGAGAGCTAAAATGTTTTTATGGTGCATTCTCTAAGTAGGATAAATTCATAAAAATGAACCAAAACACTTTGACATTAACATTTCACATCCAACATTATTTTATAAAATTGATTTATTTGATTATTTTCTTCAGTACATTTTAAAAGTGCACATTTTGATGTTATAGAGTAATATCAAGTGTTAATATTTTTTACCTTACCCTTTTAAATAATACAGTTGTCTATTAAAATAATATTTCCTAGACCAGTTCTTCGGTCAAATTAACTGACCAATTTTTTTAACTCTGTTTTCATTATTCAGTTAGCAGGTAAGAAACAAGTAAAAATACCTTCTTGCAACATTAAAGTCTCAGAGGAATAGCCATATCAGTCTGTAACTTTAAAAACAATGAATAGTCCTGTGGTACCTTGGAGACTATATATATACACACACACACACACACACACACACACACACACACACACAAGCAGGTGAGGCCTGTCGTTGACTGGGCAAAATCATTTTGAGTAGATTACACTTATAGAAAAGCTCAAAAAATTAAATATATGTAATAGAATTTTTTATTAATGTGCTTGCAAAAGGGAAGTAAAAGAAGTTTTAAATTTGTAGGATTTCAACTTCAAACATTATTCATTTTATTTAATAATTACCATACACAGTAAATTTGAATCAGAAACTTGTAAAGCTTCCATTGCTCTTTCCATAACTAATCTGAATTATTTTGTGATTTGTAACAGTAAAAATTTTCTTGGCACTAAAATGACAGTTGAATAGGTGACTCAATTTTAATTTTGTTAGCAAACATTTTTATGAACTCTAATCATAAGTGTCATCACTTTTTACCAAGGAAAAACAAAACTAATTATTTAAACCTTTCACCCAGCATAATCTGCTGTTAAAAGTAGTGCATTCAGCTAATTTAAGTGGCAGGATTATTTATGCAAAATTTGGTATCTGTAGCTAATTGGGAAGTATGACTATTTTGCACAAACAAATCCACAAGCAAACAAACAAACTCTTCAAAATATATAGTAGATTTAGTATCATGGGCTTTTATGGGAAAAACCCACGATCATCTCATCTGAAGAAGTGGGTTGTGCACACAAAGGCTCATGACACAATATACATATTTGTTACTTTCTAACATGCCACAGGACCACTCATCATTCTTGCAATGTGGATTTTAATAAGGATGTATTTGTTTTTACCTGAAATTTAGAAGCAGTATTGTTAACCCAGAGCTGCTTCTTTTAACCTCTTTTCCCCATTGTCCTTACAGCATAGTTGAAGAAAAAGGGAGGGTGCCTATTTCCACTCTAGGGAGATGCTATGCACAAGGCTTCGCATTCCTCTTGAGTTGCAAATCTGTTTTTGTTACCTCCACAGCCACCATACCAGAACTCAATGCAGATTTTCTGCTCTTTGTCATAATACCACTTCAGTTCATAATCTTCACACTCTCCTCCATCGTGATCCACTATACAAGCATCTAGAAAAGGCAAATAAAGGTTATAGTTGAAGTTTGTGGGGGGAGAGAACCAAGTTCATCTGAGCTAGTACTTTGGAAGCAAAGAATATTCTATTCAAGCTGGCAGACAACAAAATTAGTAAGCTTTCTCAGGTCTTACTAGAGAACATGTTTGTCTAAGCACACATTTGTTGGGGACACAATTCTACTTTCATTTCAGCTGTTGAGTTTTTGAAATGAGGAAGCTACCTAGGGAAAACAGAACTGAAGGGGGAAAGTAAGGCCATATGATTTCAGTGTCTGGGTTAGTTTATAAAATGTCTATAAAAACAATTATGCCTGGTCTATAGTGATCACACAAATCATGTTAGCATGAACTGTGTCTTAACTATATAAAAACTGTTTCTATTTTACCCCATTGCAGATGGGGTTGGTAGCACCTTTCTATGAACATGTCTTAATTCCAGCAAACAACACTAAAGGTCATGCTTAACAGGAGAAATTAGGCACAACGTCCATAAAAAATCTCTGTGGAGGTGAATTTCAGAACATAAGAACGGCCATACCGGGTCAGAACAAAGGTCCATCTACTCCAGTATCCTGTCTTCTGACAATGGCCAATGCCAGGTGCCCCAGAGGGAGTGAACAAAAACAGGTAATTGTCTCTCTCCTGTCATCCATTTCCAGCCCCTGACAAACAGAGGCGAGGGACACCATTCCTACCCATTTTGGCTATAAGTATTGATGGACCTAACATCCATGAATTTATCTAGTTCTTTCTTAGACCCTGTTAAAGTCCTGGTCTTCACAACACCCTCTAGCAAGGAGTTCCAGAGGTTGACTGTGCACTGTATCAAGAAAAACTTCCGTTTGTTTGTTTTATACCTGCTACCTATTAAGTTCATTTGGTAACCCCTAGTTCTTATGTTAGGGGAACAACTAAATGATACTCCTTATTCACTTTTGCCATATCTGTCATGATTTTATAGATCTCTATCATATTCCTCCTTAGTGTCCTCTCTTCTAAACTGAAAAGTCCCAGTCTTTTTAATCTATCTTCATATGGCACACATTCCAAACCCCTAATCATTTTGTTGCCCTTTTCTGAACCTTTTCCAATTCCAATATACCTTTTTAGAAAAGAGACAAACACATCTGTATGCAGTATTCAAGATGTGGGTGTACTATGGATTTATACAGAGGCAATAAGATATTCTTTGTCTTATTTTCTATCCCTTTTTAAATGATTCCTAACATTCTGTTTGTTTTTTTGACTGCCGCTGCATATTGAATGGATGTTTTCAGAAAACTATCCACAATGACTCCAAGATCTCTCTCTTGAGTGGTTATAGCAAATTAGTTCCTATCATTTTGTATGTGTAGTTGGGATTATTTTTTCCAATGTGCGTTACTTATATTTATCAACATTAAATTTCATTTGCCATTTTGTTGTCCAATCACTTAATTTGGTGAGATCTTTTTGAAGATCTTTGCAGTCTGCTTTGTTCTCAACTATTTTGAGCAGTTTAGTATCATCTGCAAATTTTGTCACCTTACGGTTTACCCCTTTCTCCAGACCATTTATAAATAGGTTAAATAGGATTGGTACCAGTATACACCCCTATGGGACACCACTAGTTACCTCTCTCCAATCTGAGGACTCAGTTTTAAGTTGGACTAACAGGAATTAGCTGCCTGTTTAATTTTATAACTAGAATTACAGCTTTATTTCTCAAATAAAATATTTGAGATGAAAGCTAAAGATGAAATGATAGTGCAAGTTCTCCCATTACATCCATGGAAACTGCACAAAGCAAATTAAGCTGTATTGCATTTATATGACCAACAAAAAGTTTAAGAAGTTTGGGAACTGACTAAATACTATGAGTCTGTTCCAAAGCCCATTTCAAGCAATAGCAGTCTTTCTTCAAAGGGCTTTGTATCAGGAACTAAAAACCATACCATAGTCAGCATATGCAGCTCTAATTTCTACTGTTTCCTTTAAGTTTTCTTCATTTTTTCCTGCAGCTTCTCCATATTCTTCTAACTTGGTCTCTTCAGCATTGTCCTCTGTGAAATATTCATTCTCCTCATAATAATATTTTTCTTCTTGGCTGACATCTACAGGTTCCTGAGTAACTTCTGTAATTTCTTCCATCATTCTGTTTTCTGTTGGCTCTTCTAGATTCCCACCATTGTCAATTCCACCAAATTTAGGGAAAGGTATCCTGCAGGAGAAAAATCCTATTTTAGCAATAGTTTGTGTGTGAAGAAGATGCACAAGTCTCATTCACTCAAGTTATTGCTAATGGGCCTGTTCTTGTTTCCATGAAAGCTAATGGGAATTTTGCTATTGCCTTCAAGGGGACAAATCCTTTAATTAAAGAACAGTTCTGAAGGAGTTACCTTACCTTTCCAGAACCGCTACTTGTTGTAGTGTATCTCCTCGATTTAAGGTTTCACACTCTTCTTGCAGTTCTGGAGGAGGATAACTGTTCATTCTCCCTGTGGGAAGAGTACAGTTAGCCAAGTCTAAAAAATGCATGAAATTATTCTTGTGAATTTGAGTAAGCATCCTCCAGTAAATACGCATTGCACAACTAAGGAGATTGAAACCAAGAGACAAGATAAAAGAGAAACAAGTGCACAGAAAATAGCACTAGAGATCAGGTTCACCTTGTGTAGGTGCATCTGATTCTCCAATATACTGAATATCTTTTATAGCATTTGGAACTTTATTAATTGTATTTCTGGTGTGGCATGAAATTAGTAAGAGCTTCAAAATAATAGGTGGTGCTCCTTTATTGTTTCATCTCAGAATGCTTATAAGCATTAATGAATTATTCTTCACACATCTGTGAAAGTAGGGAATTATTATCCCCACTTCACAGATGTGGGAAAAGCAGGGAGATAAAGCGATTTGCCAGATGACACAAAGGGAGTCTGTGGTAAAACCAGGAATAGAACTTAGTGCTTCCTTGACTGCACAAGAGATCCTCTTCTTTAGGAAAGAGGGGAATCAATAGGGACACATCTACACAGCAGGGTAAAAGTCGAATTAAGCTATGCAACTTCAGCTATGTCAATTGCTTAGCTTAAGTCGAAACAGCTTAATTTGGTTTTTGGCACTGTCTTCACAGCAGGAAGCCAAAGAAAGAGCACTCTTCCTTTGACTTCCCTTAGTCCTTGTGAAATGAGGGTTACAAGAGTCAGAGTAAGAAGTCCTCCAGCTCGACATTATTTCAAAATATTGGCTTGCTGTATAGATGCACTCTTTGTTATTTCAGAACAACGTCAGTTATTCCAAAATAACACTGCCATGTAGACATGCTCTGGGATTGCATGTGTAAAAAAAGGTACCTCAGAGTTTGGCCAAAGGCATCATTGTAATGTTGTTCTAGGGTGCATCTACACTGCAGGGCTTAACTCTAGATGAGCTGTGCAAATTGAGCTACAACAATTGCGTAGCTTATTTCAAAATAGGGAGAAACCATACAGCTCTTATTTTGAAACAAAACACTCTTCCTCCGACTTCCCTTACTCCTTGTGCAATGAGGGTTACAAGCATCAGAGTAACAAGTCCTCCAGCTTGACAGTATTTTGACACTATTTCGAAATAACTGCCTGCTGTGTAGACGTGAACTAAGTTATTTCAGAATAGCACTGGTTATTTTGAAATAGTGTTGCAGTGCAGACATACCCCTATATTATAGGTATTTCTATGGTGCTCGTCACCACAGTACCAGAATACAGTCATTTTTTGTATACTAAGCATGGCACTATCTAAAAGCTAAAATACTTCTATTACTAGAAATTCTTATTCTTCTCATGACTGATAGCGAATGTGCTAATTCATCTACGTATGCTCAGCTTCTCTCATTGCTTCAGTAACAGAAGTAAGTTGGATTGTGTGCTACTTACGTTTTAGGAGGTTTAGGAAGACACGACTAAACTTCTGAGCATAAGCCATGTCAAGTTTCAGAATCTTGCCTAGCTGCACTAGATGCTGTTCTGTTGGAAAACTTGAAAGCTCTGTCAGCTCACTGCTGGTAATATCATTTCCAAGTGCTAGTGTGAACATGATGAATTCTTGGCACTTGGCTCGCAATGAGATCTCTCTCAGCTTCTGTCTGTCCCAGGAACTTGTCTTGCTTCCAAGTATCGTAAATATGACCCTATGTTGTCTCGGCTCAGGGGCTTGGAAAAATATATTGTCAATTGTCCATTGCAGAGCATGACCAATAGCAGATGGCCCTTCCAGTTGGTGGACAGATTCTTGGATATGACTCTTCATCATATTTTTACCACTGTAAGTGGTCAAATCAAATTCTTTCTTCACGGGGTTCATATTTCTGTTGGGGAGAAAGTGTTGAGGAGCCTGTTGAACCAGTGCCACCCTCGCACCTTCATCTGAGTCCCTGGGTTGTGAGGTGATAACAAAGTGATCGAGCATGGCACTCACAAAGTCTTTGGCTCTCTCAAACTCATCACTGTCAATGTTGCGAGAGCTGTCCATGACATAAGTGATGTCCATGTTCACCATAACCGGTGGAGGAACAGTCACTTCACAGTTGGTATCTGGTCTGCATTTATCTAGGCAGGAAGCATGGACCTGTAAGCTATGTTACTGTGTCACAAAAGCAATCACTTTAAAATTGAACCAAGACCTTTTTTTCTGATAAACTGCACTAGCACCCTTTAAATTATGTTCTGAGCTCTCATGCAGCATAACACAGCAATGGCAACAGAAAAGGGCCAACATGTGTTGAACAGCTCATCTGTTTTTTATTTACTTTGAAACCTAAACAAAATTAATGATACTGAAACTCTATTTTTTATCTCTATTGTCCAGCATTATCTATCCATCTACTCACTCATCCCTCTTTCCTCCATGAAATGTGGATGTTATAGTAAATAAGCCTTCTTTCCCAGAAGTACAACTCTATTTTGAGTAACTTAAACTAGAAGGATAATGCCAAATGTAATAATTACTTTCACAAGAACCATGCAGGGAACAAGTAAACAGCATTCTTATTTTCAAGACTCTAATTCTTATAATATATCTTGGCTAGAAAATGATTGCACTACTATCTAGAGGATTTGTTGCTGGGGAGGAAAGCACATTGATATAATAATCACAACTGGCACTGATATTTGTTAAGCGAAATGAGCAGCCTTACCATAGCAGAGTGTGCAATATGTGATGCTTTCCAAACGCTCATCCTGCTGCCTTTTCCAGATAAGCAGTTGAAATCTTCTAGTGTCATCCATCTGTTTTAAAGTAAACACTTAAATAGTTCAAACAAGAACTGCACTAAAATAACAGGCTGCTTTTTTAAACTAAGGGTATTTGTCCTCTGAAACAAATTCCAGCCATATTTCAATAGGTTTATGTGTGTAACACTGAAAAGGCACAAGGAAGAAATGATATGACTTCTTTGGTAGTGAATTAGTTGTTCACAAGTGTCTGATGGGGCCCTGCAGCTGTTGTTCATAATTAAGACACTTAATAGGTAGAGGAGACAAAACACTCAGAATGTAAGGAAAGGTTAACAAAAATAACAAATAAAAATTCAGTCCGCACTCTGACAAAGCACAATTGAAATAAAACTTTATATAAATATTGCATCCAAGTAGAAAGGTCTTGTATGTAAAATACTAGGATTCAAGATCAGCTTTCTTTTTTTAGGCTTTCCTATAGTCATTCAGTGTGATTTTAGGCAAGTTGCTAAATGTCCTGTCTGCAAAATGGAAATAATAGTGCTTCTTTTCTCCAACATTTTGTCTGCCTTGTCTATTCAAATGGGAAAATCTTTAGGGCAGGTACTGACTTTTCACTCCTTTCTTTGCACAGCACAGGGCACAATGGCTGGGGCTGTTAGATGCTACTGCAAATAAATAACATAATTCAACACCACAGATCCTGATAATATGTTAATCTGTGGAGAATTAGAAGAATTCTTCCACTGTCTCCACCTCAAAGAATTCTTTCCCAAAAATGACAACACCAGTCATCATAACCACGTCTCCACCAACAATTATAAGAAGAAAGAATCATCTGGATACCATACAGTACAGAAAACCACACTCTTGATCATTATAGTGATTGCATCAGGAAAAAATTGAATGCAAAATTCTTGATAAACATCACATCCACCATAATCCCTCCCTCCAAAAGAATAGCCATATAATCCCTGAAATCTAAGCACTGAATAGTGGTCAAACTAGCGAACAAAGGGTGTGCCACTGTAGTCTGCAACCATGATGACTATGTTAATGAGGCCAACCAACAACTCTCCTAGACCACACACTACAAAGAACTTAGGGTATGTCCACACTAGCTCATTAATTCGAGGTAGGTAGGCAAATGAGGTGACTGAAGTTGCAAATGAAGCCCGGGATTTAAATATCCCGGGCTTTATTTGCATGTTCCCGTGCGGGCGCCATTTTTAAATCCCCCTTACTCTGAACTGACTGCCCGCGGCTACACGCGGCAGTCAAAAGTTTACTCGAACTAAGTCCTTAGTTCGAGTTAACTGTTACACCTTATTCCACAAGGATAAGAAACATGACTTGAACATCCTTACTCACTGGGCTGGGCACAGGAGATTGAGCATAGAAATCCGCTTTAATTTACTTCCAAAAAAATTCTTTCAAACCACAGTTTTCCTGCAATGAAATTTGTTTTTACAGATTTGCTAATGAATGCCCATCTTCATCATTCTGTGATACCATAGATACTAGAACAGTCAGATGCCACTAGAAGGGTTAGTGTGACAGGGTGTACCAACCAAACACTAGCCTGGGAGGGGTTAACCAGGCCTGCTGGGCTGAGAAGGCCCCTCCACCACAGCCCTGCTGGACGTGTTCCAACTGCAGGCCCAGTATAAATGCCAGAGGAACAGCTCACTTGGGACTGACCACAGGAAGGAAAGGAGTGCCTGCCAGAAATCAGGAGCAGCTGCTCCTGCTGGTCCAGCAGCCGTAGCTGTTGCAGCCATCGCTGTGGCAAGCGGACGACTGGGAGAACTACTAACTGGGAGGACGCAGGTGGGGAATATGCCAACTGTCGGGCTGGTGTAGGCAGGAGCCCAGAGCTGGAGGCCTCCTGGCGAGCTTGGCGTGTTGTGGGCAGATTCTCCACCAAGCTAGTGGTGGGAAATGCGTACCACTGATAGGGCCCTGGGCTGGGGCCCAGTGGAGAGGGAGGGCCTGGGCCCCCCTATCCCAACCTCCCTCGATCCCCAAGGAGAAGCCAACGGAACGTGATATAAACTTAGTCACTGGGCCTTACTGCCCTGCAGACCAGGGTGATATAGACTTGGCCACTGGGCATTATTCCCCCGCACTCTGGTGTACTAGAGGATAGGCCATCTGGCTGTACCAATTGAGGGCATTATGGACTAGGCCGCTGAACCTTAAAGCCTGAATGATAGCAACTTGAGCCGGAGCCAAAACGCAGGATGGAGAATTTTACCCTTTCTCACAGCAGAGATGGGCCACCCACCCTATGACAGTTAGTAAGAGATCTCTGGTACTTGTGATGCTCAAGAGAGCCAATGTCTTCTTGTAAACCCAGAAAAGAGCAGATTCAAAGGTAGAAGGAAAATAATTTTATAAAGCTGAATTATAACTGATTCTTGACATAATTATTGGGTGCTGATATTATCACAAGAACTCTAAAAGCTCATATCAAAGCATTGGTTTTCAAATATCTTTGTTCTTTACATCGGGGCTCTCAACCTTCCCGGACTACTGTATCTCTTTCAGGAGTCTGATTTTTAGACCTCTGTGATGGGCCTCAGGCTTTGGCCTCAGCAGTTACAGCTACACTGCCCTCTCTTGCACAAGAAAATATGCAAATGAGGCAAAGCAGGGAATATCACCACTCCTCATTTGTATATTTAATGAGCTGCCATTTTTTTACTCAAAGGGCTTTTGCGCAAAAAGGAGCCATCTACACAGCTCCTTTTTGCGCAAAACCCCCTCTTGTGCAAGAGCCATTCTGCCACTTTTTTTCAGAAATGGCAGTTCATTAAGTATGCAAATGAAGCACGGTGATATTCACTGCTTCACTTCATTTGCATATTTTCTTGTGCAAAAGAGGGCAGCGTAGCTATAGCCAGCATGTATATTTTAGCTTCACAGGGACCCTGCTTGCCACCTCTTAATGCCAGCCCTGCACTTGCGACCCTCCTAAACCTATCCTATAATCCTCCTGCCACCCCCAAATTCAGAAATACTGATCTATTCTACAGAGTAGTATAGACAAGTCATTTTCTGTATGTAATTTTAGTTTGGATTCACTTCACCGGTGCTTCGATGGTGCCTGTTTTAAAACTAGGCAAACAGATTAATTGATATACCCTTGGAAGACCACTGCATGCCCCCAGGGATACATATAGTTTTGGTTGGGACTTGTTGCTTCAAATGCTCTTTCACAAAAAGGCTTCTTCCTCATAGAATGAGGATTATCAATGCCAGAAAAACCCCTCTGTCCTTCAATTTTCTTGAGGAAGAACATGATTGCTGTGTGGACATTCCGCAAGTTTTGTCAGAAAAAATGGCAATTTTTCTGACAAAACACTGTAGTGTAGACATAACCTTTCAGTGCTAGGTCATATGATATGAGCTGCGAATGCCAGAAATTAGATATCTATGCCTCTATATTTTTTCCCTTAAACAAACAGAGACAACAATGGGATTAAACCTACAGTCTTTATTTTGAACCTATTTATTTACCATTTTTATTTTTAATCTATATTTATGACACCAGTGGGAGTTTTGCTTAAATAACGAATGCAGGATGTGGTCCGATACAGTGTAATTGAGAGGAAAGAGGATGAGGAGTCGTCTTTATCATCATCAACAACTATAGGCTCAACGCTCATTGGTGTCCGATGCCTCCTTTACTATTCCCTTCTGTCTTTCCCCGTCCAGTGTGGAATGGCTTAGTTTCTGTAGACTATCTACTATATCATCTACCCATTCTCGGTGGTGTCTGCCTCTTCTATTCGGACCATCCATTATGCCAAATACCAGGGTCTTAACTTTTTGCTCATCATTCATTCTGCAGATATGCCCAAATAGGTGTAACTTACGTTGTATATAACCTTCTGCAGTAGATTCTCTTCTGGCTGTATCTTCCTATATAATTCCTTGTTGGTGACCTTCTGCATTCGTCCTATTCTCAGGATCTTTCTATAACAACTTCTCCTGAATACCAATATCCTTCTCTTTGAATATTTTGTTATCACCCATGTCTCACATCGGTACAACATGCTGCTAAATACATGTTTTCAAGGTGCTTGGCTTCATTCCTAAGCTAATCGCTTTACTTTTCCAGAACTTATCCATCGCCTTTCACTATTTTAGTTGCTATTTCCTTCTTACAGTCTAGATCTGTAGTCACCAACCCGTCGATCGCGATTGACTGGTCGATCGGGAGGCTTGACCAGTTGATTGCGAGGCGTTCGGGGCCCCTCCATTTCCCCAAACCCCCAAGAAACCCCACTACCTACCTACAATGACAATGGAGGTAGTGCTGGCTTCCTGCGGGGTGGAAGGAAGTCCAGCAGCTGTGTGCCTCTTCTGGGACTTCAGGAAGTACGCTGGCTGCTCTCCTTCCCCCAAACAGCCAGCATGGTACCACAACCCAGGTCTGTGGCATGCTGGGGACTTACTGCACGGGGGAGTAGGAGTCCTCAGAGGAAGCACGTGCTGGAGCTTCCCCCCTCTGGAAATGAGGGGGGAGGAGTCCCTAGAGGAGGCACACACCGGGCTTCCCTCCTCTGGGGGGGAAGGGGGTAGGAGTCCCAGGGGGAGGCGCGTGCAAGGGACTCCCTGTCCCCTGTCCCCACCAACACCCAGTCCCGTTCCTTTTTCCCACTGGCACCCTGCCCCCACTGGCATCCTGTCCCCTCTGGCACCCTGCTCCCTGCCCCTGCTGACACCCTGCCCTAGCACCCACTGGCACCCTGGCCCCTGCCCCAGCACCCACTAGCATCCTTCCCCAGTACCATGTCCCCTGTTCCCACCAGCACAGTTGGGGCCCCATTAGTGAGGCTTGGGGGGGGTTGGAGGAGTTATTTTTTTGCATCTCCCTTGTGTGACCCCAACTGACTTTTCTGTGGGTCAGTAGCTCCTGACTCAAAACAAGTTCCCCACCCTTCTCATAAATAAAGACAATGCTGAAAC
>CM057846.1:166649722-166665332 GCA_030068395.1 Apalone spinifera
AATCCCTGCTTCATTAGCAATTTCGAATGCCTGCATTTGCATCCCTAGTCCGAATTAGGGTGCAAGTGTAGACATACCCGAAGAGAACTGGCATGACCATATATACCAAAGGAATACAATGAAAAAAAGTGAACACATTATTAAACTGACAAATCAGATTTAGTACAGAAGATGAGGTGAGGGAGAGGAAGGGAGGGAAAAGCTATTTATGAGTCAATGAATGGCTAATCAGGAGTGGTAAGTGGGGAAGCTATCTTTGTAATGGGTAAGGTAATTAGCATCTTTGTTAAGGCCCATTCGTAAAGTGTCAAATTTAAGCATGAATGAAAGTTCTGAAGTTTCCTTCTGTAATCTGGTGTTAAACGCTCTTTGAAGTAAGATGCATGTAGTAAGGTCATTAAGACTATATTCAGGTAGGTTGAAATGAAAAGTAACTGGTTTTTCCTTGTGAAGATGTCTGATGTCTGATTTGTGGGCATTAATTCTTTGGCAAAGTGTCTGAGAAGTCTGTCCAATATACATACCAAAAGGACACTGTTGGCACATGATGGCATAAATTATATTTTTGGATGAACGGGAATGTGTGTTCTTGATCATATAGCTGACATGGTTAGGTCCAGTGATGGTGTCACCAGAGTAAATATGTGGACAAAGTTGACAATGGGGTTTGTTGCAAGGGAAAGTTCCAGGATTGGTATTCATGTGGTATGTCCTGTGGGTGTTGGTAAGAATCTTCCTGAGGTGAGGTGGTTGTCTATAGGGGTATGTCTACACTAGCCCCCAAGTTCAAACTAGGGAAGCTAATGTAGGCATTCGAAGTTGCAAATCAAGCCCTGGATTTAAATATCCCACGCTTGATTTGCATCTTCCCAGCTGGAAGATAATAAATAATTAACAATAATAAACAATAATAACAATCTAGCACAATATTTGTACTGGCACTGTGCCAATAACACTTTTGCATAAAAATTCATATGACTCTCATGGAGGTGGTTTTATTACATCACTGAAATGGAGTACTGTAGCCAAAAGTGGCTTTGCAGTGTGTACATCTTCTCTGTTTCATCACCAAAGGCTGCATTCTGATGAAAAAACATGGCAGTTGTAGAAAAGCCCTAAGAAAACAGATTTAATAGAACAGCCAGTATGCTTCTGTCTTACCTAAAGTGTTGGGAGGCCTACACACTCAAATACTGTTGGGCCTGAGTGGACAGTGTGTGCCCTTGCACACTCAGCCTCCCTTTCTCCTCATTTTCAGTGGCTCGTGTTTTTATCTACTCTAAAGTTCTTTGTTTCAATATTTTTGGAATGGATTCCCCCACCCCTCTATGTCAAGTTAGGAATGTTGAACTCAGCATGTCAGAAGTAATCTTAAACTAAAGGGATAAACCTGTGTATTCTCTCTTTAATTATCAGTGTAGCTACCAGCAGTTTTTGCCCGCTTTTCCATATTCAGGCAAACTAACCCAGCCCTAAATTTACCCCTCATAATCATATAGCAAACACCCTGGGAACAATAAAACTAGCAGATGGAACAGACAGCTCCCACTTCCTTCACAGAGGGATCCCCATCCCTTGGTACCCACAACGATCCTGCTCCACAGTGTGAAGCAGCAACCTCCTGTAAGGACAAAACGGGGAGGATTGATTGAACTAAAAGAAATTTAAAGCACAATTTTAATCATTATCGAAAATCGTTGAGGAACCCTTAACTTACATAATTGGTTTTAATTTGGGTCTGCATCTGTACTTCTTAAAGACAGGTTCATTCTTTTGGTTGTTAACAACTACAACATGTTGTTTTGCAACTCAGGATAGCCTGCACACCAAATTTAGCACTTCTCTTTGCACACCAGAAGGATACACAATCTCCACATACATTTTTAAGCAACTATACAGATTAATATACATTTCTTCAGCTTCTTAATTTTTGCATTTCTCATTATTTTAGAAACTTGTGAATAATATAATTCTTAGTTCCTAAATTAAGTTCATTCTTTCTTTAGGGAGGCAGGGTGAGTTATTGGCCAGTGCAGTAGGCTAGAACTCAAGAAACTTGTGTTCTGTTCCTAGTTCAACCCCTGGACTGGCTGACCTCTCTTTCTCAGTCCTCCCGTTTATAAAATGGAGATAATGATGCTTCCCCGCCCTTACAAAAGGTTTTGAAATCTATGGACGAGAACCTCTGTGTTAAGAGCTAGCTATTCTTCTCCTCGACAGTTTGTATAACATGGTTAATACATGCTTCTTTTTTTCACCTTGGATTTGTGTCAAACTACATTTGGATGGAAATATGAATTCAATTAAAAGTGCCCCAAACAGCACTATTTTTATTAGTTAACTAAAACTGCCTTATGTTTTGAGAGCATAAGAAACAGAAGTATGTTTATCAAACCATATTTTCCATTTAAACTAATTGTTTTATTAAACAAGCGGGGTATTAGTTTATTCAGTGAATTCTCAGATTGTTTGGGTCATCACAGGCCAAATTTTCAATGGTATATAGATGCTTCAAGATGCAGATAGGAACATTTGAATATCCACTAGGCATCTAAAAAGATTATATTATTCATAAAACAATACAGACAATAAAAAGTTTAATTAAAGTGCCTAACTACTATTGAAATAAATGGTATTTTCCTCCATTGTGTGCATAATTGGAAAAGCAGCACCCTTTAACTCTAATATTTGAGGTGGCCTCATTGATGTCACATGGTAAGTATGTATTTAAATAATTTTAATAGACTATAATACATTTTGGCCTTAACGCAAGTTGTCATAAATTTCAAATTTAATTGTAAACAGGTTTATTTTTAAAAAGAAAAATATATTTAAATTAAATGAAAATCCAACTTTCAGTTTTTTAACTCAATTTTAAAATGGATTGGAAGAGAAAAGTTTCTGGAGGGTAGAATTCTGCCCTCAGTTAAACCCATGCCATTTCATGGATTCCAGCAGGTTTTCTTGGGAATAGCTGAGGGCAAGAAGCATCTGTCTAGGCAAGTCTGATCAGTGAACTATATTTTCTTGTAAAAAGCACTGTCAAAATGCATAATTAATCCCAAATCCCAAGATTAACATTTGTTTTTATTTATTTTTAAAAACTATAAATGTGCTACCAGTGGTCCTGGTGGCCCTTGATCTCCGGGATTTCCCTCTGAACCTGGAAAACCAGCATTGCCCTAAAAATAGAAATGCAAGTCAACTTTTCAATTCATTGATTCAATGTTTCTGAGAATAGACATAGGGACTTATCCATTCCTGAGGAAAATCTGCATAGGCCAGGACTACAATAGCCTCGGAAGGTTGGCTTCAGGTATGCAATTCCAGCTATATAAATAACATAGCTGGAGTTGACCTACCTTAAGCTGGGCATGGCATCATCTTCACAGTGAAAGATCAATGGGAGCAAACACTCCCGTTGGCTTCCCTTTTTCCTCACGACTGCAAGAAGTATTGGCACTGACCAGAGGTACCCTCAGTGTTTGATTTAGTGGTGTTTATTAGACCCACTAAATCGAAAGCCAGACGATGGATCTCCAGCGTATAAGTATACATGTGGCCACAGTTTCACTGAAAACCAATTAAGGAGATGGCTACTGAAATTTAATTAAAGATGGAGTAGTATACAATATAGTAATAGAAATGAATGAACATTAATGAGTGAGATTGACCTTGCAATAAAACAATGAGATTGATTTTTTGATCCCTTTCTGACTAGGGTCCACTAAACTCTAGAAACTAGACACTTTTTTAAGGCCCCCTTCACATGTACTTATCAACAACAGTAAAAGTGTTTATTAATCTCACCCGTGTTCCTCTAATTCCTTTGGGCCCTCTATCTCCTTGACTGCCTGGATCACCATCTTCTCCCTAAACGTTAATCAAAGCCAGAATCTCTGTAGCAAAAGCCACAAAAAATAGACATGCACAAAACAAAGCAACATATACCAAAGGCAGGAAAATATCAATGTTATTGTACCTGTGCTCCGGGATATCCTAGGAAACCAGCTTCTCCCTTGTATTGGGGAAAAAGAAAAAAGATCTTAAATTTCTATTTACCTTGCCACTGAAGAATTTTTAAAAAAAAAATCAGAAAACAATGTAAAGATTTTTAGAGATAGTCAATATAAGTTATAGCAGCCATTTCTCAGCCTCAAACAGCACCATTCCATTTTGCCCATTTAAAGCTACTGCAATTTATGTATTTTCAACAGTTTTGTTTCTCTTCTAATTACTTTATTAAAATGTTCTGTTCCTTTCTCAGATAAATTCTATGTTAGTGATTCTGGTTCCAGGGTTAGATCAGATTTGGTATAGTATTGTTGTTGTGTTTATGTTTTTTAAAGAAAGGAAATTGTTTCTCAATCTTTTGCTTGCTATTTGGCTGCAGCTAAGAAATATAATTGCTTTCATGAGCACCAATCAAAGGGTGTGTCTATACTATAGGGTTTTTTAAAAAAAAGTGGCCTTTTTTCGAAAAAACTTCCCCTGCATCTAGACTGCCGCCGCGTTCTTTCAAAATTAAATCGAAAGAACGCGGTGGTTTTCTCAACCACGGTAAACCTCATTTTACGAGGAAGAACACTTTTTTTTGAAAGTCCTCTTTCGAAAAAATCATTTTTGAATGCAAACTGTGCTTTTTCGAAAGAGAGCATCTAGACTGTTTTTTCGAAAGTACTGATTGTAGTCTAGTTGCTCTTTCAAAAGAAGCTTGCAGTCTCAACGTAACCAGAGTGAAAGTACATTCTTCCTTGAGCTAAAGAAACCAGCTGAATTCATTCTGCCTTAGCAAGATTGTCCCATGCATATGGAATGATTGAGGAAATTCACTCTTATGAATCTGGAAATAGTGATCTCAAAACGAAGGTTGCACAATAAAGCTTTCTAACATGATTCTACAGGTTGAACCTCTCTGGTCCGAGACTCTCTGGTCCAGCAACATCCATGGTCTGGCAGGATATTGCTGGACCAGAGAGCCCATAGACCAGAGAGCCCTGGTTGCTGGGAGTCCAGCAAATGTGGGGTACTGGTGGCAGGGCCAGAAGGCCAGCGGCCAGGGCTGGTAGTGGAGCTGGTCTGATGGCCCGGGGCAGGCAGCCTGACGGCCAGGGCCCTCAGGGCAAGGAGTTCATCCAGGACTGGCAGCAGAGTCTTGTGGGTGCAGAGCCCAGATGGAGGTGTGGAGCCTAGCAGCCAGGGCCGAACTGGTAGTGGAGCCCAGCCAGGAGGCTGGCAGCTTCCCAGGAGCTCCCTCAGGAGAGCCTGGAGTCTGTCAGCAGAGGGGCTGAAATTGACCTCCCCTGGTCCAGCAGATTCTCTGCTTCCTGCGGCTCTCCTTGGCTGCAAACAGTGAACTGAAGCCAATGGGCGCTGCGAGGCTCTGTGGCTATGGAGCCAGTAAGCAAACAAATCGGAGCAGCCCATTAGCAGTTCTCAGAATGGGCCTGTGGCCCACTTTGAGAAACACTGACATAAGTCTTTGTACCAGTTTAAGTAATTTTAACAGATTTAAGTTAAATAAGAGAGTCTCATATAGAAAAAGCCCAAGGTAGCAATCAAGGAATTAAGTAATTTAACTATTAAAATGTATTCAGAACTTCCATGAGGCAATATTTATCAGAGCTGCCATTATCACCCTTAAGAGACTTCAGGCTAACTGCAGCAAACTGGCAAAAACAGATAATTATGTAGCCAAAGTATGCCTAGCAGAAAATTATGAAGACGTTTTCTCTTTCTCTTAATGGAAGAGTCCGGTGGGAAGAAGTCAGGAAACATTGCTAAAAAGAAAAGACATCAGGAAGATGGCACCTGGCATGCCGTTTGTTTCCATATGAACTAAAAGGAATTATTAATGCACGCTTATATTGAGGACTCAGGGTGCTGTTTGTGCGCGAGACACTATCCAACATTTGATGTGAGATGTGAGCCAATATTAACAGCTAGTGTGGGAATACTTGCACGTTCTTTCCATGTGTTTGGAAAACCTCCTTCCCAACCTTTGTCCTTCTTTTTAACCTTTTTTTGTTTATGATCTTTAAATAGAAGAATTAATGGAATTAGAGAAAATTTTTACACAAAAGAAAGTAGATGCTGGGGAGCAAGTTCTTAAATCAATATTCATCTATTCCCCTCTGGTTTATTTATTAATTGGAAAATATTATAGTCAGGTCTACCAGTGATGGGGGGGACGACACAAAGGGGCAGTTGCCTCAGGAACCGGTGTTCCAAAGGGGCCTGGAGCTCCTGGAGGCCATCAGTGCTACTACGACAGCTGTAACGGCTGGAGACCTGGGCCCCTATGAATTGCCACTGAATGCCTTAGCACTACCCTGTGTGGCTTTGCGGGCTGTAGGGAGTGGCCCAGGTGGCACTAAGGGCTGGCTGCCCTCGGTCATGCCAGTTATACCTGAGGCCTCACCCCTTCTGAGGCAGCAGTGCCAGGCCCTCCCCACACTTTAGCCCTGGGTCCGCGGTGGCTGTTAACCCAACTGATTATAGTATGATCTGTTGATGGACTTTCTTATTTCTGAAATCCAGTTTTCAATGGACGGTGTCCAGAAACCTTTTATTGCCATTTGTTGTGTGCAGAGTTTTCTGTTTATTTTGAGCAATAAATATTCATAATGATTAGAATGACTATGGGGGCCATTTTTTATTTTGAATTATTGTTGTAAAATGTTATGGTCAGATTATTTTTCAGATAGTCTCCTGGTTTCACATATTTTGTGAGCAAATCATTAATATCTCTCCATTTACTCACGAAAGGGAACTGAGCGAGAGCGTGTCACAAGCTGGTTTTGCTCAAATCTCCCCCTTCCTGTTCCCACACCCGAAACAAGAAAACAACTACTAAACACAAATATCTGGGGAGAGGTTCACAGATTCAAATCAACTAGTGCAGAGGAGTTATCCATTGATTCCAATGGAGCTACACAAAATCCTACCAATTTTGGACCTGACCCTTACTTTGGATCTTTTACTGTAAATGGTTTCTATATTTTTAGAATATAATATTTAATTATTTTTGCAAATAAATATTAACTTTGGGTTAGTTGGTTACTTGCTGAGCAGAAAGCATGGGGACATAAGTCCTCTCCATGCCCCATATACTCTTGCTCAACCAAATTATGGCTTGTCAGATCGCTACTGCTCTCTGGTCACCATAGACAGAAGCAGCTTTACCAGTACTTCCCTCTATGAACATATTGGTTGGATGAAGCAGGGAATGGGAAAAACCTTGGCTCTGCTCTCCACATACCAGCTAGAGTAGCTGTTTGGGCACACTGTGGGGAGGTGAGCAAGTGATATCCCAAATGGCAGTAAAGTAAACTGACTCCCCACTTTACTCCCTCAGCAAGGAATGGTGCCTTTTTGAGCAGCAGTTCCCTCCCAGGGCTCCTCCTAAAGGAACACCAATATGTGTTATCATTTACTCAGAGCTGAGACAGAGCTCTCCATCCAACCCTCCCTTTCTTCTGGAGTCTTGTGAATGGTGTCTGCACCAAGCAACTCCCATGAGCCACTGGTCGAGAACTGGAGAAAACTACCACCCATGCAGCTCCAAATTCAGAAAGCCTGCTATGCAGGTGTACACAACAGGGGATGGGATTAGCTTCTCGAATTCTGGGGAGGGACTGGGACAGTGTCAGAAATTTCCACAAAACAAATCTGACTGGTATCGTATTAGATGGAACATTCCATGACAAAGACCTCTGCTTGATCTCACCTTTGATCCTTTGCTTCCTGCAGGACCAGAACCATCATCACCATCTAGGCCCTGCACAGGTTGGTAAAGATACTGTAGGTTAGTTTCAAATGTAGACTTGACTTAGGGTGACCATATGTCCTTTTAAATTGAGCCCTGTCGCAACCCACCTGATTTATTTAATTATTTATTTATTTATGGCCAAAGAGAGCATTTGTCCCATTTGTTCTTGCCACCTGATTTAACTGGCAAGAGCAAATGGGACAGATGCCCACTTTTGTCAAAAAGTGGTAAGTGGTGTGGAGGAATGCGGGGCAGTGAGTGGCAGTGGCAACCCAGTGCGGGGGGAATGCCGGGCTGGAGGTGGAGGGAGGAAGGGTTCCAGTGCATGGGAGGTAGCCAGGGTCCAAGTGACCATGGACAGTTTCAAGTGAGGGACTAGCAGGATTAGAGTGACCAGTGACAACCTCAAGCGAGGGGAGTGAGTGGTTGACAGGATTTGAGCGACCAGGGAAAGTTGAGGGGAGCTCTGTGTGCTGTCCCATTCTCCCTTAAATTAGCTGTAAATTCAATACTCCACTGACTTAAAGGAGCACTCATAATTTTGGGCCCTTTGTAGCTATGGCTGATTGTGTAGTGGAGGGTGTCACAGACACAGTCTAGCTAGCTGCTGTGGCAAAAGCCGTAGAGAAGATACAGCCTAAGTTCAATATCCTCCTCTCCATTCTACAGGGCAGTACTTATATTTCCTCTTTTCCTCCAGGGGTCTGAGGGCAAAATTCTTTCCAAACCACAGCGAGAGAAGAATTTTCCCCTTGAACTGTTGAAAGGAGAGCTGGATAGGTCCAGTACAGAGACGACATCTTGACTGGCATATTCATTTGCTTGGACTCCATACCAAATAAATATGATTGTAAGATAGTGGCTTGAAAGTGAAGCTCTTATGTCTGATGGATGGCTGAAAAAAGCGCAAGTGTCTTCTTTGCAACAAAATAAAGATACATAGACTCTAAGAGCAGAACAGCCCTAGTCCTGCCTCCTGCATAACACGACCATGAGGGCTGTGATGTTAGTGGGAAGACTGAAAACTGAGCAAAAAGTTTAAAATACCCAGCATGGATGAAAATACAATGAAAAAGAAAATAATATAAGATGCAAGGCCTCACAACTCCCAGCATTTAACACAGAGAACCCAAACTGGAAGAGCAAGACTTACAGGCATGCCCCTTGGGCCAGGTGGACCCAGCGGACCCTTCTCACCAGGATCTCCAAGTTCACCCTGTTACAATTTAAATATAAAAGCTATTACACTTTTTTACATGTGACCTACCAGGGAGCATTTTGCTTTAAGTACAAGGGGGTTGGTTACTTGGGTTAGAGCTGCACTTGCATTTTCTGAAGATTAAAAGATGCAAATCATAAAAGTTTAATAGCAGACCATACTTGAGCATATAGTGTTATCTGACTTGATCTCTGCCTTTCAGTTTCTATGAGAAAAAGCCCCTGTAATAGCTTCATGTGCAGCCAAATCCTGCAGGCTTACTCTAGCAAAACTCCTATTGTTACCAGTGGCAGTACTGCCTGAATAAGCAGTAAAATATGCCAATCATAATAGGAACTGACTGGCACTTTTCTGGTGTGACACACAAGTGTGGTCAGAGTGAACTGAATTATTCAGACTGTAATTGTGAAGTACGCTCATAATTTTGTTGTAGATTGGGTCTGATTGGATTCCTTAAGCTTAGTAAGAACAACACCAATTAATTAACAAAGCCAAATTGAGGAGACAGAGCGTGGCAAAGCATTTCTTGGACGGAAGTAGCCTTTGATGGAAGCAGCCTTACCTGGTGGCTACAGACTGGAGACAGGAAGTTAAAATTCCCAGGCTCTATTCTCAGCTTTGGTCTTCTCGCTTCCACTATATTTTTTACATCAGTCTACCTCTGTACAAACTGATTTAAACAATACCTACTTCAGAGAAGTTGGGAGGCTTAGTTAAATAATATTGGTAAAGCACTTGGAAATCCTTGGACAAAACATCATGCATAAGTGACACTGTTGCTTTAAAAAAAAAAAAAAGACCACCTATTAAATGTGCAACAATGGTTAATTCAATAGAAGGAAAGGAGGACTAAACAGTCTTACAAAGAAACAAAGCATGGATTAAAACCACCTAACACAATATCAACCCAAAAATGTGGATCTCAACCCATTCAATCTAACATCCTCTTCAACTAATCATCCCCACTGCTTGGTGGACTTCTGTGTGATTGCCACCATCTTGACTGACACAAAGGGGATTGAGCCAAGAACCTCCAGAGGTAAAACCACAAACTGCTACAGCTTAAGCTAAAGCTTTCTTATTGGAGCTGTACTGGACACATATCCACAGCAGATTGGGTACAATGGGGGAACTGTAATTCACTCATCTGTGAATAAGATCTGCACTCCTGTGCACAGGGACCTTTTGTGAATGGCCTAGGCCAGAAATGTAACCAAGGTATCTGTGATTAGAACAAGAAACAGGAAAATAGGTTCCACATGTATCATCCTATTGTAGCTCTGCCACTGATCGGGCAACCACGAATAAGACAATTAGGCCCAGATCCTCAAAAATATTTAAGTACCTAATTTCCATTGAAATTGGAGAGTTAAGTGCCTAAATACACTGGGCCTAAGCATTAATGTTCATATTTATCCATACATAAACTATAATAATATTTACTTATTTCATAGGGGTGTTGTTTGTAAAGTGCAATGAGATCTTGGAATGAAAGGTGTGGCAGAAGTGCAGTGTACTTTTTAAAATGCTTACCTTTGGGCCTTTAGTGCCTGGATTCCCAGGAGTCCCTGCTGCACCTTGGGCTCCTGGATTAGCCTATAATCAGAAACACACACAAAACAGGCTCCATTAGAAAAAAGCTAATGTTCACCAGAGCTTGGCATACCTCTAGAAGTATTCATTATGTTTGACCCATCTAGTGACATTTCTCAAACCTTTCAGGAACAACAGTAATAGTGATGTGCAAAGAACAACTATGCAAATTCTTTTCCCTTGTAAAGGGAAGCATTTTGAGATTTCCAATATTCCTAAAATATTGTTTGTTAAAGCATCTTAGAGGTAACACATACACAGAATAACTGGATCTGAAAACATGAGCCTCATCACACAATAAGTATGGCCTAAATCTTGATATATTGCTCCATAGCCTGACTCAGTTATACCTGGTGTAACTCCACAGTATCTCTGTGAACTCAATGGTATTACACCCTCGCAAGTGAGAACAGAATTCATCCCACAGCATCTATGCTGCCCCTATTCTTTCATCAGATTCCAGGCTTGAATATCATAGGCAAGTCCTTGAAGCCACACTCAGATGAAAACACTTACTAATTAGGTATCAGATTCTGCCTTTAGTTACACTGGAGTATGCCCAGAGCAAGCAATGGTGTTACTTCAGGACACACCAGTCATAACTGAGAACAGAATCTGGACCTAAGTGTTGTCACCGTACCCATGAAAGAGCTCAGTAGCACAGTTTCTCTTCTCTCCTGATTTACAAAAGATTTACTTTCAAGTCCATTACTTTGGCACCATATTATCAAGGTCTACAATGACTAGTCTAACTCCCTCATTTGGATGTTTATTACTATACCTTATAACAAAAAAATCCTCCTCTTATCCAGACCTTATTTACAAAGGACCAAATATAATTTTGAAAAAACATACTCCCAAGAAGCAGACAAGTATAAAGTGTAAAATAAGGATATATGCTTTAAAACTAACCTGAGGGCCTGGTATGCCTTGTGGTCCTGGAGGGCCTCTGACTCCTTGTGGTCCTCTTTGACCCTGGTGGATAAAGGAAATTTTTTTTAAAAAATTGCTAATGTACCAGGGCAAAATTTCACCCAGGATATTTGAAATTGGAATGAAAACAGAACATTGAACCCAATGGCATGCTTTCTCCATACGTGTCATGTAAAATAATTCAGCCTTTCTTTCTGCTACCTGTGAGCCTGGTAGACCACGGTCTCCTGGATAACCTGGTTCCCCACGATCTCCTTGACCACCCTACCAGAAATTGAGAGAAAAAAAAAATCTTTACTTCATGACTATGTGTCATCCACACATAAACTGCTCAAGAAACATTACTGCTTTTTATAGATGGCTATGGTGATTTGCAAGCAGCAACTGCCACTCAAGAAACATCAGCTAAAAAGAGAGTGGGCCATGTAGACTTTTCCAAAATGCATTTCAACAGGCCATTGTCAACACTAATCTAGTGCAAGAATTCTTACTAGGCGACAGTGTAAAGGCAGCAAGTGCGGTGAGCATAGGGAGTTTCTTGAGCTTTCTTCCCCTCTACATGCACAACTACATAGGACTGCTCATAATCTAGCTCAGCACTGAGTTTTCCCAGAGGTGAGCACCAGTATTTGCTTCCCATTTTAATTCCAATTGCTCAGAAGGCTGCACACCAAATCTGTGACTGTGGGAAAATTAAGTTGTTAGTTTTTAAGCTCAGCAGCTGTTACTCACCTGAGTTAGCTCATCCATGAGAAAAGAAAGCAGGTTTTGCCCACAAATACACAAGATACTGTATCTATATTTTTGTTACTCTCTAAGGTGCCAGAGGTCTATTCTTCATATTGTCTCTCTTGGACTGAGTCAAGTTACTCTTGCAAATATGCTGCGTCCACTTGCACGATGCAGTTTTACAGAAATTAATGTTGCGTATGCAGAATTTCCTTTCTCTCACAGAAACGGACTGAAGTATGACTGGTCACCACGAGAGGTTGCAGAACCTTCAGAGCTCAGCTCACACATAGAACCTGCTGAGGATATGAGGAGGGAGCAAGAAGGTTCCCAGCAACTGCAGTTCCTTGCATGCTCTGAGGGAAGGAGACAAGCAGGGTCACAAGCCTGAGATCCAGCATCAGGCGGATTTGGCCTTTGGATTCCTGGGCTCTGAGGGAAAAGGGGGGCTGGTGTTTGGACAATGGGGAGGCACACCTGGGCCCTGGGAGGAAGGGATGTAGCTTAAGGTTGCCAACTTTCCTGGCACATAGATTGGACAGCATTGCCTCAAATGGTGTCCAGTCCATCAGTTAGGAAAGCTGGCAACCCTAGTGTTGGTATCTGAGCAAGGGGGAAGGACCAAGGCTGAGCTTCTGGGGGAAGGGAGGGAAGGGATAGGGTGCCAGGTATCTGTGCAAGGGTGTGTGTAGCCATGCAGCTAAAATGTAGCTTTATGTAATGTAATGTGCCTCAGTGTACCCTGCCAGCCACCCTTTCTGAAAATAGAAAAAGACCTTTGCCTTACTATTAGTAAAGGTGCACCAGTCAGAATTTTGTATCTGAAGCGGATTCCAAGGCAGAAATAGATCCTTATGGTTTTTGTTTTAAGGTTTAAAATTAGTATTATGAAATAAGTAAAAGGGTATGAGGATTGCTTTCTTTAAACTGTACGTTGATATATCTGCTTCAATATTCATATTGTGGTCTGTGAAACACCCACACACATACACACAGATTTTCAAAATTAAAATTACCAAGAAAAGAAGGGCGTGTAAAAATATCGGTTATTAAAACCAAAATCTGTAACAATTGGCAAATCTTAGTCAACTGCCTGCCTCCAAGCCCAGCTAAGTGCACTTGGGTTTGGTATGCAAAAAAGAGAGCAGGCAAGCAGTCCCAGGAAAAGTAAAAGCAGAGCTGGCCACCCTAAGTACTGCCTGGATAAACACACATCAACACCGCTATGGCCAAGTGAAACTAGATGTAGCAGACACTATATTAGGAGGAGCTGGTTTTGGAACAGGGATTATGAATACTATGGATTTAGAGGTAAACTAAGTTCTCTGTCACAAGTGTCACAACTACAGGATAACCTAATTCACAAGCAAGCAGATACTAATATGAACTTGGTTCAAATGAGTCTGGGAACCTGAAAAACATGGAATATGTGGCACCAGTTAAATACCACTACCTGGCTGTTGTATAAAAAACAAATAGCATTAGGAAATGACCAAACTGTGCAGGTCATGCAATTCACTGACATGCAAATTCTCAATTTAGCATCACTCAAACACAAAATGTATTGGGTGATATCTGGAAATGGTAGAGTGTTAGCACATCTTTTACAACAATGCAAAAAGGTCACTGTTTAACACCTATTGGTACAAATAGATACGACATGTTTCTAGAACAGTAAAGCCTGATTTGTTACTAAGTGAAATTGTTAAAATTGCTCTCCAATTGTCTGTGGAGACAGAAATATGGAAAGTGAGTCCACTTCCAAAATTGACCAGGGGTCTTTTTGGTTATCCTGAGTTATAGGTGCATGGGCTGGGGGAAAAAATTATTGGACAATCAAGGGTGTATGGAATGGAGTCCTCAAAAATGGGTATGCTTATCCTTGCTTATTACCACAGAATCATGTCATATGGATACATTATTGGGAACATGTGTTTCGAATGAATTGGAAAATGTGATGTGGTTTTATACAGTGAACAATGTGCATGTGTTAATCTTGGGAAAATATGTTTTGGAAAGATGGAAGTATTAGCCAGCCATCAGTAGATAAATGTAGATGTGATGCCAGCATGCTATATACTAGCAATACACTTATTATTTACCAAAGATAAAAAGGGCACAAAGCACTATAACTGCCACTTTGGTGAATTTCTCTGTCACTCTTGGCTTGGACTGGCATGATTTAACTGATCACTTACTAACAAACAAAGGTGACTCAGTTTTTACAACAAACACCAGAAGGATAAGGGAAACACATCATTCAAATACCACATACAAATGGAGATATGTTAAGAATTGCTAAATCTAAAAAAGAAATAACAGCATATCATTGGCACAATATTTTACAGGCTGGTCTCCCCCACTTCTAAAGGCATGTTGTCTATTGTTTCACCCATTGTGAATTGTATTAATATTGTCATGTATTTGCTTAGTAGGAATGCGTTGTATGTGCTGTTGGATAAAGAGAATGCTTGTTAAACTACAACCACAAGCCCAAATTGCCCTAAATCAATTGTATAAGGTATGACCTACTCAAGGATTGTTCTTGAGTGGTTAAAAGGGGATAATGCAGCCATGTAGCTAAAAATGTCGCTTTATGTAATGTAATGTGCCTCAGTGTGAGCCACCCTGTCAGCCACCCTTTCTGAAAGCAGAAAGGACCTTTACCTTACCATTAGTAAAAGTGCACCAGCCAGAATTTTGTGTCTGAAGCTGATTCGAAGGCAGAAATTGATTCTTATGGTTTGTCTTGTAAGTTTTAAAATGAGTATAGTGAAATAAGTAAATGGGTGTGATGATTGTTTTCTTTAATTGGAATCTGATGTTCCTGCTTAAATATTCATATTGTGTCTGTGTAACAAAATAATCAATTTTGTTTTGTGTGTATGAATGAGGAATGTGTGTTAGAAGGTAAGTGTGAAGGCCATTACCAGACCTGATATTCTAAAAAAGCTGAGGACAGATGTAAAAGTGCCAGGAGATTGCCCCTATCAAGAAGCAGATGAAGGGCAGATTGACGACTCTAAAAGATAAAGCAAGCACCTATCAATTGAGCCAAGATAGCTGTGATAGGAGAAGAACAACTTAAGAAAACAAGCACTTGTCAAATGACGATTGATTATAGCATGATGGTACAAAATGTACCGATCCCAATGAAGGAAAACTGCTATAAAAAGGAGTTGCTCTGCCACTGGAGACTGGAGCCTCGATCCAGACCAAAAGAACCTGGTTCCTCCCTCATGCTTAGCCTGCTTGGCCATTAGGCTAACGTGAGCAACAGACTGGTAACTATAATATCTAGTGGAAGGGGTGTGTGTGTGTGTGTGTGTGTGTGCGTGCACAAACTGCTTTTCTATTGTATTCTT